>CM051382.1:8292150-8611150 GCA_028015245.1 Cardamine occulta
ATCTTGATTCCGGGATCAAATGGATGGCTCAAACATTTCATGAGTTTAAGACACCTAAGGTTTGGTAGCTTAATCACTCCGCTAGCTATCAAAACTTGTATAGCACACCTTGCCTTGTGCATCCTCGGCTCAGACATTACTCCATAATCATCTAGAATTCCAAGTTCTGTAGCTTTTCGACCATCTTTCACTTTGTCCACTATAGGACCATGGCGCGAACCTCTACTCCAATACCTTTCCTCGGTGAGTGTAGATGATTCTTCCTGAAATCCCGCAAGTTAAGACCCTTAAGAATCATATAATGACAAAAAGAAAACAGTTTTGAAACTCCATTTTCCAAGACCAGCTTGAAACTTCCATGCTTCCGCTGTGCCACTCTTATTTTAGAACTCTTGTTGCGGCTAAAATCAAGAAAATCTCCCTTGTTGACAAGTAGATCAAAACCTTGAGTTTGCTCACCATTGCCTTGAATCACAAAATCAAATATCATAGCTTTGCTCTCGGGTTTGCAAAATGCTGCATCGCCAAAAACAAAATCAACATGTTCGACTTCTTGAATCTCACATTCATATTGAACCGACAATAGCGTCTTATCTTCATCGACTTCTTCCAGCAACTCAAAATCCAAAATGTTTGAATCAGGTGTAGACATTATGGAATACCTCTCTGTGAATTCATCAGCTGAATCATCTATGCTCTCTAGACTTTGCTTCATGGCTTCCTCCTTTTTCTCCGACGAGGACAATGAATCAAAAACCACTTCGGCTTCTTTTGATTCTATCTCTTCCTCAGTTCCTAGCTCGCCATCATCTCTAGGCACCATTGCTTTTTGATCTTCTACAATATTTGCCCTGATCATATGAGTCTTCAACTCCTGAAAATAGTCTTCCACACTTTGATTTCCTTGAGACAACCTACGGAGTTTTTGGTGTACCTCTCGATGATAAGGACTACTTTGTCCTTGGACAGATTCTTGTAACTTATCAATCCTCTCATGAACTGCACCTAACTCTGTCCTCAGCATGCGCCTCATTTCTCCCATGATTGCTTGTAGCTCCAGACTAGGACGTCTAGAAGCACCCGCACTATTGGAATTATCAGACTTGTCTCCTTCATTCGACATCTTGTAATTTTTCTGCAAAAAATGGTTAGTAATAAAAACTCACAAAATATTTTTCTTTCAAGTGTTTCACTCAGCTCTCATAAATGATCTCTCTCAGCGATTTTCTCAATGGTTCGTATGGAACAAAACTGATCAAATCGGATGAACAACTCCAACAACACAAATTCTAAACAATGGACTTGAGATAGAAAGAAAAGAGAAAAGAGTTTAGTATTTTTTTTTTTAATGAACAGATCAAGGACCAGAAAATTAAGGAGATAAAATTAGAAAATAAAACCCCCCCAAGCTAATTAATTTTCGGACTAATTAAATTTTTTTTTTCTCTTTTTTTTTTTTATTTTTTTTTTTAAAAACTCAGAATTAAAACTAGAACTAAATAGAGATCAAAAAGAAAATTATGATCAAAATAAAAATAAATTGACTAATCCCCCAAACTATTGATCCGATCAAAGAGAAAAGAAAGACTAGAGAAGATAAAAGAAATTGAAAATGAAAAGATAGAGGATATAAGAAGATGGAAAAGGTGAGAAGATGATAAGAAAAATACCAAACCCGAAGGTGTGCTCTGATACCAAATGATATGCCTCCCAATGAATCGACACTTTCGAGGGGTAAAACAAAAGAAAGGATAGATGGATAGAAAAATGGATCAAATGGTCGCACAGGAGATGCGGAATAGCTCCTGATATACCTCAATGCCTCCTAGGATATGATACACTTAGACAAGATCAGTTTTGATTCCCCGGATATGACACACCGAGACGAATCGAGTTGATTGTTGGATATTACACACCAAGCAATCGAAAGTTCTAAAAGAACTAAAGAGAATCACTCTCAAATTTGATAAAAGAAAAGTTGTTGTCTTCTCCAAAGAGATTACATGAAATATAAAGCAATGGAAACTTCAGAACTAAGCCAAGCAACAATAAATGGTCTTGGAAGTAAAAGAAACAAAATATCTATAAGTGAAATGGACACCTGATCTTCTTTGGCTGAGATGTACTCTTGCTGGAGCTTATTGGGCTTGCTGGACTTTGTAGAAATACCTCCTAGATGCCAAACATAACCCTGGAGGCTTGCAAACCAATTAGGCCTTGAACTCTTCATGTTTAGAACCAGATTAACCCTTTTTGGTAAATGGGCTGTAACTTTGTGATCCAATGGACTCTCCTTAGGCTCTTGGTCTTGTCGTAAAGCTAAGAGATCCCGTAACATTCTCCAAGTGGTCTCGTGTCTAAATAATTCCTGAGTTGGGCTGTGGAACTAGATCTTTGGCCTGGACGCGTGATTGAACCTGAAGCAGATCATTCGGTTTGTAAAATTCATTTCTTCCAAGTCTGAACTTATTTTGATGGAAATCCAATTTGACGTGATTCTGTAATGGATCAAGATTCCAGGAAAATTTAGTTCATAGCTTAACTCCTTCTGGTTTGCTCGGAATCCTCTATTGAACGTGCGTTGGTCCAAACCAAGTAAGCTGAAGATCATATGACTTGTAAATTCAATATCTCCTTCATATGAACTTTCTTTGGACTGATTCCATTTTGACGTGAACCTCTGATGAGTTTAGAATATATTCCAAGTGGTCTTTGGGCTGGAATAGTTGAGCTTGGACGTCCTTTCACTGAACAAGACACATGGGTCTTCTCGCCTAGCACTCGGATCGATCGGTCCGGATCAATGTTTAGCTCTTGATCTTGTGACTTCTCCAATGTTTGAAAAATGTATGATCTTGATTATATTTGATTCTTTCCAGGATCATATCACCAAACTGGAGAAGAAAACTTGGTGACCAAGTTTTCCATCGAAGATTTCCCGAGAAGTTAAGTGGCGAGCCTTACCGGATAAGCCAAAGGAGAAGCTTACCGAGTACGATAAGTGGAGAAGAGGATGTCATACAACGAGATGGAGAAGCGTATGGTGTACGACGAAATCCATTGAAGTTTGTCGAGTACGACGCAAAGGAGTAGCTTGTCGCGCATGATTAATCAAAGAAGTTTATGGCGTACAACAAGACAAAGAAACTTGTGATGCACGATGAAGGAGAAGCTTGTCTCTTACAATGATGGAGGATTATTGTCGTATGGAGGAAGACAAGAGGAGAAGCTTCCAGCTTGCTCACCAAGCTTCCTAAAACTTGGCGAGCAAGTTTGGGACAAGTGGCTGGCATGCATGGAATCTTACAATGCAAGCCATCCTCCATTCGAATTCTATATAAGGAGACCATGGGCTTAAGATTTTCTCATCACATTTTTGAGAGAAAAATCTACAGAGAGGTTTAGAGAGAGAGAAGGCGGAGATAAGAAGATCCGAAGGAGTTTTAGCCGTGAGTTCTTGCCGTGTTCTAGAGTTGTTCTTGCGGACTTCTTAAGGAGTTTCAGATGAGTTCTAGCTGTGTTCTTGAGGTGTTCTTGCCGAGTTCCAAGTTTCATCAAAGATGTCTTCATCAAGGATCGTGTTCGAGATTGAATCTTTCCATCCACGCCCTTCAGCGATTTTATCAATACAGTGAGTAGTTTGAAGCATGTGAGATAGCACATGAGGTTATATTATGCGTATAACCGAGGCGCATGATATCGCTTGATTTTAGTTTAGATTGGTTGTTTATTTCTTGCTTAGTTTAGGGTTAGTTTTGGGGTTATTTTTTGGGGTAGTTAGGGGTAGTTTTAGGTGACTAACTTTCTGAAAGTTAGTTATTCATTTGGTTTTAGAGAGTCTAGAGTTTAGGATGGGTAGATTACGATTAGGGGGCTGGGTGTGGAACCTCTTGTGATCTTCAGATTTCTTGAGAGAAAGTTGAAGCATGCCGAAGATATGTGGTATCCGACTGGAGGTTATCATGTATAGCTGCCAAGTATGCAAACCCATGGAATGGGAGTGTGTCCATGGGAACTACTACTGCGATGTGTGGAGGAGCAATCAGTGGTCGAGCAAAGAGATTAAGCTAAACAGAAACCAACAAAAACAGTAAGGCATTCGACCTACTTGGTTGAGTAGTGGGAATCGAGTGGTAAGAGCAAAAGAAAACAAGACAAAACAGAGAAATAACACAAGATGAAATCAATTAAAAGGCAGACGGGATCTCAGACATGGGCTTATTGACTAACAACTACTCTTGATCAACTTGAGTAATTGAAAAACTCATCCAATCAGGCTATTCCCTTGATAACAAATTCTAAATCAGCCTAATATATTATCGTGCTACTAAGCCTCGAGTCTAATTGCTGACATAACCGATTTTACGAGAGCCATAAAATTAGGCAAGCAGTGAACACCAATTTGTTAAAGCCAACAAAACTTCCTAACAACTGAATCCCTAGGATAGGATACACACTCTATTTAAATCTAGATCAATCAGGCTAGTGTAACTAATTTTTTGGAAAAAGCTGAATCCAGCAATCTCATAAACACTGTCGTGTGGAGATTGCTTGATATCAAATTCTAATTGATCAGAAAGGAATAAGCATTAAGAACACTCACCCAAAAGGAAAATCTAAAATTGAGTTAATACTCAATAAACCCAGATCAATCAAGAGAAATTTCTAGTCTAACAATTTTACTGCTCAACAATCATGATGATCATCAAATGAAAATACCCAAAAAATGCTAAAAATGACATATGATATAGATAAAGACGAGATTAACAATATTGCAGAAGAAAATAAATACAAAAACTCAATAAATCAAAAGGGATCTCAGTCAGAAAATATCTAAATAAAGAACAAGAGAGAGAAAATTAAGAGGCATAGATTAGGGTTAAGAGAGGCGACCCCTTGTTAATAAATGACAAAGGGTATTTATACAAAAGGGCTGAAAACCCTTAAAACACTAAAAGACAGAAACTTAATCAGGTCTTGGGAAGGGAAAATTCACTCGAGCACATAGGTCGAGTGGTGCTTGTCATGTGCTCCATCCAAAAGCTGCATCCATCACTCAAACCCCTTCACTCGGGCATCTGGGTCGAGTAGTCTTGACTTGTTCTCCAACTCATCCTCACTCGAGCCCTCTATTCGAGTACACATGGTCGAGTGGTTTTGACTCCTACTCCAAAGATGCTGCACTCGAGCCTCTAGGTCGAGTCTCAAAAAGCACCTAATACCACTCTAATATGCACAATGTATGCAGTACTTATCCTAAATGTCCTAAGTGTAACATGTAAAATGATGATATATGAAGGCTCAAACCATGTAAAATACAGTGACATCAACTCCCCCAAACATACTCTTTGCTTATCCTCAAACAAACAAACAAGACTGAGCCTGGAGAAGTGTTTTGAAAATGGTGACTCAGGACCAAAGTCTAATGATAAGCATGTAACCTCAAAGTCCTTGTTAACAGTTCTAGAATGCAATGCAAGTGAACCTTACTTAAAAACTATAGCCATTCTCATCACAACAAAGCATAACTCTCAGTCCTAACTTACACAAGCATTCAATGCAAACAGTCCCTTTAATATTCATTAGATGTAACCAGTGAATCATGCAATGCATTTACAAGTGAACTCATATGGTTTGAGAGACAGATTTTAAGAGGTAAAAATGACCTCTTCTTCCTCTGGTTTAAGCGCATGAAAACTGGGATCTCTCTTTAGAATGGATTGAACTATAGGAGAAGACTAAAGGGAAAAGCTAACTGATGCATACAAGAATAGACTTCCATCTACCCATGAATACTCAACTGACTCTCCCTAAACCTAGACACAGAAGATGATCCTAAATCTAAACCTTTCTTTTTTCTCTCAAGGTTATCATTCTTTTCTCAACTTTGGATCAATCTTTATCTTTTACTTTTCTGATTTTCTTCTAAGAAGAGGATTTTCTATCTTTTTATTACTTCTAGCGGATTGGGGATTTTTTTCTTAAATGCTAAGGCTGCATTTCAACCACCTTGGTCGAGCACTATGATCGAGTGGTATATATATATTTTTCTCACTTTTCTTTTTTAACGCACATAGCCTTTTCTTATATTATATTTTTTTTCCCAATCCTTTACTAGAGACAAATGTTTTGGTTATCCTTTCCAAAAAATTCTTTTTACATTCTCATTCTTTTCTTTCTTTTTCCACTCCTCATTTTTTTTCAGCCACAGATCCTTCCCTAAGACTCAGACTCCCTAATCCTAGTATGGTCAAAAAAATGTGAACCAGAATCTACATAGAAAACTATTCTTGTCGGCTAAACCTAACACTTCTCTTAAGTTTAATCTGAAACAAGGCCTAACACTCAGAAATAGATTTTGGTTTGAAAGGAAGGTAAGGTTGGTATTTTGGGGAAACTGCTCCAAAGATGGGAGCACCTATTTGGCTAAACAAGAGTGGTAAAAAGGAGAAAGAGAATCCAAGTATTTTCAGGTAGCCATGAGTTCAATTGCATATGCAAAGACATGATAGTTACATGACAGTTTAAAAAATCACAGCAAGCTTCAGTCAAGGCATAAAAGCTAAAATAAGATTCCAAGAATGGTGCTGTCTTAATTTTCAAGCTCAAATGCATGCCTTAGACAACTAGAAATGAGGACATTGAAACTACATGATGAATCAGAAGACTTGTGAGGTCTTTGTCATCATCATCCCCTATGCAAATACAACATATGCAGACTCAAGGATGCAAAATTTGAAAAAAGCGAATAGAAAAAATATTAAATACATCTCAGACCCTCCCCCAAACTTAAATTACACAGTCCCTTGTGTAATAAAAATTTAAAGGAAGAGTTAAATAGATTTAACAAAAATGAAAAAGGAAAAAATGAAGAATGCAATGGTATTTACAATGAAAGATTGGAGTGGTACCTCATGGTGCAAAGAAGTATGAACCCACAACCTCATCCATGCTTTCCATCGTGTAAGTTGACGCAAGATGAGTTGACTCGACCTGGCACTCGGTGGCTCTACTCGAGTTGGAGGCTCCTCAGCTCGACTACTTGACCCACCATGGCCAAGTGGACCGCTCGAGTGGTGTAGAACCTTTGGCTCCAAATGCTCTGCTGGGGACTAATGAAACCTCTTCCTTTGACCAATCTTGACTGATGACCGTCTTGGGGGTAACCTAGGGTCGTGTCTCCTTGAGCTCATCCTAAAGGACATGCTTCTTCCTATTGCGCTCATCCCAATGTTCATCTTCTACTTTGTCGGAGAGCAGAGGTTTTTCTGGAGCTCCCTCACTGAACCAACTAGCTTCTTGATGGTTTTGTGTTAGCAGCAAGAATTCAAGAAATCCAAACCCAGAAATCACCAAGAACAAACTTAAACCCAGAAATTTTGAAGAACACAAATTATCCAGATCTCTGCAAAATTAGAGCTAATAGTTCATGATACTTACTTGGGTGATCCGGATTCATGAAATGCACTATACATTCTTGAAATATTTGATGAAAGAAATAAAAAAGTTAGAGAGAAAAATCTTAGAGAGAGAGTGAAAACTTGTGAAAATGAGGTTGAAGAGAGGTGAGGTCGCGTGGAGAAGATATAAAGTCGAGTGGAGAAGGTTTGGATAAGAAAATTGATTGGTCAAGAATTAAAGTTGAGATTCTGGATAAAACCTGGATAACTCGACCAGAATGCTTGAGTGGTATGCTCGAGTGCTCGGGTCGAGCTGCAATGAATTGTACTCGACTACTCTGCTCGAATGCTGAGGTCGAGTGGTCTGATTCTTGGTCCAACTTCTTAATTCCTCCTGATCCTTAAACCCATAGTCCACCTGTTCATCGAGTGCCTTGGTCGAGTGATAGATTCGACTCTTGCAGTACTAGATTCTTCATCTGACAACATCTCATCTTCATCAACTCTTTCCCTTATTGGGTCCTCCAACTGGGTCTCAAGTGTGAAATCTCTCATGTAAACTTCCTTCTCATCATATAGATAGTCCGTTTAGTTCATCCAACCCAGAGATCCAGAAGGAGTTTTAGGTATCCCATCAGGGGGTGCCTCATCTTCAGTTCCTTCCACATAAAAAGTTGGCCATCAAATGTAGGCTTTCTTGCACCACTAGTGATGTCAAACTTCATTACGAGGTCATCTCGCAGATGGAGATCAATCTTCCCTCTCCTTTTGTCAATCATGGCACCAGCAGATGCCAAGAATGGCCTTCCAAGTATTAGGGGGTCTCGTGGTTCTTCATCCATCTTCATCACGATGAAGTCTGTGGGCACCTTAATGTACCCAATCCGCAGTGGCAAAATTTCAAGCATGCCATAGGGTCTTCTTACAGTTCTATCAGCAAAAACAAGAGAGATCTTATTTGGTTTGTAGTCCTCATAGCCTAACCTCTCAGCAACTGATAAAGGCATGATGCTGACAGAGGCTTCGAGATCGTAGAGTGAATTCCTAAAGACGGTCTGGTTGAGGGATCACGGTAGAGTGAAAGATCCAGGATATTCAAGCTTCTTTTGCATAATCATTTTCTCTTTAGTGATGGCCTTGCATTCATGCTTCTTCTCAGCCCGTTCTTCCATGTCTTTAATCTTTTTCAGGACTCTTTCTCTCAGAAAATTATTACACTGGATGGTTCGAATAGCTTGATGGCTTCTTTCAGAGGCATCTTTGCTTCCACCTCTTGTAGTTGCTCTTCTAAGATTGCCTCATAGCCAGCTACAATCTCTTTCTTGAATCTTTCTGGGTAGAGGCAGTTTAGTAGAACTTGAAGATCAGCCAGTTTATTCTCCTTAGCAGTCAAAGCTTCAACTCAAGCAAGTGGTTGAGTGCTCTGGTCGAGGGCAACCTCCAGCTGAGGTGTCTCAAAAAATCTGGATCCAACTCGAGCAAGTAGTCGAGTGGTGATGTCGAGCAGATCTTCTACCTCTAATTCTTAAGCAAAATCCCCCCAGCTTGAGTATCACTGTTCTCAGTGAATGTTGCATACCTCTTCTTGAAAGGTAAGTGAAGTCTTGGAGCTGAGCTGATGGCATAACCACTTGTATAATCTTTAGGGTTTAGAACTGCTTTCCATGGTAGTTGCCAATAGACTTGGTAGAGGATGATGCACTTAAGCCTTCAAGATACTTCAATCTTGAGTTCATCGTCTCGAATTTGGAGTTAAGATCTACGTAGGAGTAGTCGATATGGGTTTTGATTTCAGTTAGCCTCTTTGTCTGCTCAATGGCACCATTAGCTTGTCCATGAAGAATTTGTTGCAGCATATTCTTCAAGTCTATATCAGGAGTAGTCTGGGATTGCTGTTGTGCAAAACCAGATGGTGGGTTAAGAGCAGGAGCTTGTTGTTGAAAGGTGACTTGCTGAGGTTGCTTAAGCACATATCCTTGGTTCTCACCATAAGAGTTGAATGTTTTAGCCTGTTGTTGAGGGTACACCTGATCCTGGGGATTTGCAACATTAGTGCTTCTATAGGAGAGATTGGAGTTTTTGTTATAGTTGATAAACCCCTTGTTGTAGTTCCCTTGGTTCTGGATGTAGCTAGCCTCCTCAACCTGTTCTGTCTCCCCAGCTTGAATCTGAAAGAGCTCTTCCTCATCCACGAAGTGTACAGACTTGGGCTGGATCATCAACAACTTGTCCAACTTATCATTCAGTGCTTTCATTTCTTTGTGATGCATATCTTCAGTATCAGCCGATCCTTTATTGCTCATATCGTAGTCCTCGTTGTAATTTCCATCTGATTGAGCTAGATTCTCAACAAGCTCCTAACCGGAATTAACATCCTTGTTCAGAAAGTTGCCATTGCTGGCAGTGTCTAGCAGCATCCTGATATTATGTAGGATCTCTCTGTAGAGAGTGCTGAGAAGATATTCGTTGCTAAAACCGTGATGAGAGCATTGAGTGGTATAGAGTTTGAAACGTTCCCAAGCCTCTGAGAAAGTTTCCCCGATTTTTTGAGTTAAACCTGATATCTCATTTCCGATCTTGGCAGTGCGAGAGTTAAAGAAGAATTAAGCTAAGATAGCCTTCTTACAATTGTCAAAAGAGGTTATGGAACCTGTGGTAAGGTCTTCTCCCACTAGTGGGCCTTGTCGCCTAGAAAGAATGGGAATAGATGGATTTTGAAACTATCCTCACTGACACCGTTGATCTTCATCAAACCGCATAGTCAATCAAACTCATCCAGGTGGTCTAATGGGTCCTCCATTGACAGACCATGGAATTTGTTCCCATGTACCATGGAGATTAAACTGCTCTTGATCTCGAAGTTGTTGTTCTACACAGTTGGAGGCACAATTCCTTGTCTCTGTGTATGCATATTCGGAGCATCTCCTGCTCCTATGACTCGAGGTCTAGCTGGTGCTTCTGCCATTGCAGGTGGTGCAAGAACTGCAACTCTTTGTTGGTGTTGCCTTGGCTGTAGCCGGTTGATGTGGTCCAACCTTGTGACATGGTGTGGATTCAGATGAACAAGCACTTGAGCAGTGTACTCGACCTTAGTGGTCGAGTGGTATCTAATACAGAGAAAAACAAAAAGTAACCAGAGAGTAAGTTAAAGTAAAAAAAACTTGATCTTGAAAACAAAATAAATCTTAAATGTAACACATAGCATCCCAAATGACAACGGCGCCAAATTGATAAAAGATATTTGTGGTATATGTTTAATTCCCCAATACTATCATGTCATTGTAGTCCTTAAGGTGTCAATCCAAATGGGAAGTGAATTATGCAAATCAGGATACAATCAATTCAATCTAAGGAAAGCTAAGTAGTTGATGGATGTCTAAAACCCTAAGAAATTCAAATAAAGCAAGTAAAGACCCACTCGAGGTGTCCGTTAGAGTGGGGTGATCGAGGAAACAAGTAAAACAGAGCAAAGAAAGGACTCAACCTAAGTGGTCGAGGAAAAAGATCGAGCTAAACAGAAAATGACAAAAACAGTAAGGCATTCGACCTACTTGGTCGAGTAGTAGGGATTGAGTTGTAAGAGCAAAAGCAAACAAGAGAAAACAGGGCAATAACACAAGATGAAATCAATCAGAAGGAAGAAGGGATCTCAGACATTGGCTTATTGACTAACAACTACTCTTGATCAATCTGGGTAATTGAAAAACTCATCCAATCAGGCTATTCCCTTGACAACAAATTCTAAATCAGCCTAATACACTGTCGTTCTACTAAGCCTCAAGTCTAATTGTTGACATAACCAATTTTCCCAGAGCCATACAATTAGACAAGCAGTGAACACCAATTTGTTAAAGCCAACAAAACTTCCTAACAACTAAATCTCTAGGATAGGATACACACCCTATTTTAATCTAGATCAATCATGCTAGTGTAACTAATTTTTTGGAAAAAGCTTAATCCAGCAATCTCATCAACATTGTCATGTGGGGATTGCTTGATATCAAATTCCTATTGATAAGAAAGAAATAAGTATTAAGAACACTCACCCAGAAGAGAAATCTAAAATTCAATCAATTCTAAATAAACCTTGATCAATCAAGAGCAATTTCTAGTGTAACCCATGTCTAAGAACCCTAATTTTACTACTCAGCAATCATGATCATCATCAAATGCAAAAACCCAGAAAATGCTAAAAATGACATATAATATAGATAAAGACGAGATGAACAATATTGCAGAGGAAAATAAATGCAAAAACTCAATAAATTAAAAGGGATCAGAGTTACAAAATCTGGAAATGAAGAAAAAGAGAGAAAAAATTAAGAGGCAGAGATTAGGGTTAAGAAATGCGACCCTGTAACGTCCGCGTACCCCGATTTGGAAAAGGGGCTGTTGGTTTCAAGGAAAAACTGGATCATGGCCGAGAAGGACCAATGAAAAAGTTATCCTAAGAAACAATGAAACATTTAAGGCATGAAAGGATTAGATGACTTAGATGATTTCTGAACAATCAAGTGATCTAAAGAAAAGTACATAGAAAGATTGAGAATGGTGTAGTCAAGGCCAAGAAATGGACCGAATTACTTAGCCGAGTAAGCTAAATGTTCAACCTAACCAGTTCGGTGAGCTTGGGTAACTGGACTGGAGTATAAGCTAAGCTGAAGCTAGCTAAGCTGGAGTGGCAGCTAGATGAGCTGGAGTGATAGCTAAACGGGACGTAGTTAAAGGGAGTCATAGCTAGCTAGAATGTTAGCTAGCTAGAACTACTAGCTAGCTAGAGTATTAGCTAGCCGGAAGTACTAGCTAGCTCAGCTGACTGGAAGCTCAACCAGCTCCGAAGACTGATTGAGTACTGACCCAGCTGGGTGGACTGATCAGCTAGCTACCAAGCTAGGTGAGTTATGGCAGCTAGAACGGTTGGTAGATGAACCTGGTGAAACAAGTATTTTACTAGTTTGAGAACAGGGTTTCAATTGCCTATTACCCTAAACATGTCATTGTAGTGCAATAGGTATCAATCCAAATGGGTGCGTTGTTAACAATCAAGATGCAATCAAATTTAGTTAAGTCAAGCCAAATCAGAAGGGTGTTTGTCATTAACAACCTAAACGGAATGAAAAATGCAAAAAATAAAATACTGGCTATGGACTCGGTCAGATTTGGCCGAGTGGTAGTGAAAATACAGAAAATAACAGGAAATAATATGGAGAAGAAAGGTCATGAGAGTGGGGTAATTGATCATGCCATCCTCCATAGTCTACCGTAGGTGTCTAACATGACTTCACAGAAGCTAATCCCTAGACATTGATCATCAAAGCTATGGCGATCCCACTGTCGTGGTGACCCCCAACAATCCTAAACATATCCTAGGACCCAATACCTTCCCCCTGAGAACAGACCTCAATTGTATTGGCAGAACATAGAAAAGGACAGCAATAAGACCCAAATCAACAATGTCAAAATATAACCTAACCCAGTGTCCTGGCGAAAAGCTATAGATCTTTGGCATTAGGGGATCAGGGATCTCTACATGCACCTGTCGGGCGAGAGAAACCTTAGATCTAGCCCCTAGATTTTGCCAAATGAGCTAGCCTTAAGAACATATAATCCAGAAGGGATAAAATCAAATTTAAAGCTTAGACATCTACAGGGACTAAGGACTCGGACAGATCTATCCCATCTCAGAACCCTAGTTTCACTACTCATACATGTAAATTGAAATCGTAGAAATCAAAGTAAAAGACATGTTCATAAAAAATGATGATAAATAACTTAAGAAAACGAATCCAATAAAAAGGTTGAGATTACAGAATCGAAAATAACAGAAAAGTAAAAGGAGGCTAAGAAAAACCGAGATTCAGATTCAAAGATAAAAGTTGTTCAGCTACCCTTCGCTTCCGCGGCTCGTGTTTATATAAGACCCTTACATATTAAACCTAACTCTAGAAAAGGAAACTAAGTCAGTCGGTTTCAAGACTTGGTCAGAATGACCGACTGCTCTTGGTCGAGTCGTGTTGTTTTTGGCTTTTGTCCCCTACTGGGTCAGGAGGTCGAGTTCTCTTTGTCGAGTGCGTGGACTCGGTCTATCAAGTCGAGTCCCTTGTCTGAGTGATAAAGTCGTCCGTCTGTGCATTGCACTCGGTTTGAGTACATCGAGTGCTTGATCGAGTGGTGAAGTCCTTTGTAGCAGACTCGATCAGTTGTCCGAGTTCATCCCATCGAGTTTGTCCACACCATTCTTCCATTGCTCCAGCAAGCATCCGTTTTTCCTGGAACTAACTCCAAAATGTAATATGTATGCAATGCCTATGCAAAAACAAGTAAGTATGCAAAATGGACAAAAAGGACTCTAAATGATATAAACAACAGGGCAAATCAATGCTAAAATGGACTTAGATATAGGCTAAAAAAGGGTAAAATATGGAGACATCACCTGGGAAGCAGATGGTTGGTACATGAACCTGGTAACCGCCCAGGCAGTTACTAACCGATAGACTACGATCCCAACCATTCATTAAATGAATGGCCGAGATCGTACGAACAAGGGGTACGTGATGGATGAAGTTAGACCCCAAGATTCCTATAAAAAGAAGGCATTTTTGTGTGAAAACTCCAACCACACCCAGACCCAAAAGAAGAGATGAATCTCGTCTAAGGTCAAATCTCATCGGAAAAAGGGAGAACGGCAACCGTGAAGGCGAGATCATGGATCACGGTAGAAGTTAAGGTATGAGTCAATTCGTAAGGGAAAGGGTTGATGGATCAGAGAATACTTTGCATGGATCTCGAGATCACGAAGATAATAATTGAAAGATCCATATGAAGATATTGTCTGGTAAACAGATAGCACTAATAATCGGACTGTCGAGAAGATGATGACTTGTCTGGTTGATCAGTATGATCTGTCGTCATTCACAACTAGACGACAAATGAACCAGAACAAACCATGGAGATAGGTGAGTTGACAGATTGATCTGTCCAGTCCGCCAGGTTGGGAATTGTGTAGCCAATCAGTGAAAAGGGAGAACTACCGAGAAAAATGGTTACTCACCAAGGGATCAATACAAACTATGAAGGAGTGTCATTGGTAGCCGTTCAATGGAGCGAGAGTAACTGACGGGTAGAGTGGTTACTCGCCGAAAGATGAAGACATACTACCATGAAAGACAAGGAGGATCGGTTAGTAAAGCTGATGGGAGATCCGACGGTGATAATCCATGGATACTAAGGGATGGATTTGGAAACATGGATGTACCAGCAAATTGAGACTTGACCGACCATCATGAACCGAAGGGAATGACTATAATCTCTACTGTATACCGAGCCTATGGGGTGGTTAGTTAAATGGCAATTTAACAAAGAGATAAGTCAAACGGAGTGGTCAAGTAATGACAAGTTTAAAAGGCGTGATGCGAATAAAACATTAGACTGATTGAGGGAAAGGATAAAGGATTGATGATGAGGATGTATCAATCCCATCCAAGGGGATATAAAGCTCTTTCCTAGTGTAAAGGCTCATCGATAAACGAGAGGAATCACCAGGAAAAGGAAAAGAGTATGGGGCGACCATCAAGTCATTAATGGAAAGTCCCCAACCCCTTGGGTGGGTAAACGGTTTGGAAATAAGGATTGTATTGGCGGTGATCTTAGATATGGGATTATCATGGTCCAAGATAGTATGGGCTTGATCGGTCACCGAGAGGAAAAAAGGTATGAATGACTCTTCATCCTATCGTATACACTGCCAATATGGATGGTTGGTTGTGTTGCTAAGTAGCGAAGTGATGTTGTATTATGTGGAGTTAGGTAAGTGTACTAAATGTTAGACACACAAGTACATATCGGCATACTTGGAAGATGATTGGGCGATACAAGGAACGGATCGCGAAAAGGTTCAATTCTGCATATCAAGGTACGTAAAAAATCCTAACTTATTGAATAAGTAGGATAACATATGCTGTCGTAAGTCAAGGATGACAAACGGATAGAATGTAAGGCTTGGCCGAGTTATGGATTGATCTTAAGCCTAAAGGAAAGAAGATAAAAACCGGTACAAGGGATTGGTCGGAATTAGACCAAGGGTAAAGGAAATTCCGCTCGTAAGATGAAAGATTAAAAGAATAGCCTAACGAAAGGCATTTCTAAAGGAAAAAGAAAAATTCTAAGAGGTCTCGAAATGTCAAGGCATGAAGTTGTATCGATTCGTCATCGGCCATCGGAGCATCCGTGATGGGTCCTTACAAGTTGGTATCAGAGCATGCTTGATTCTAGGAATGGATAAATGCTCAATGTAAACACTCGGGTGACCAGGTTAGGCACTTGAACGTAAATTTTGCTGAGCCAAAAAGAAATTAAGACAAGAACCTAAAACATGTTAAGTAATCTAACCATTCGGAGAGAGTGGGGAATTATGCAAAGTACTTGGTGAAAATGGGAATTGAGGTAAGAATGGTAAATGCGGTTAGAAATCTAGAAATGATACTAAGGCATTATCAAGATACTTAGATATTACCCAAATTACCAAGTGACCGAGCATAAGGAGAAGGTGTGTTGATCAGTATATGGAGACAATGATCAACAGATGTATGAACTAGTAAAAGAATAACTAAGATCGGAGAATCTAACCTAATCCTTACGGGATCAAGACCCGCAATGTGATCGAATCCATAGGACCAAAGGTAGGAAATCACCAAGTCAAGAAATGACAATGGCGAAAGGAAATTAATCGAATCTGCATGGATCAGGAATGTGACTGAATCCATAGGATAAAGATCGGGAAAAATTGATCTTTCGGAGATAGACCAAGATCAATGGAATTTGATTATAGTCGGAATTGAACTATGATGGAAAAAGGATTTTATAAACACGGAGATTAACCGAGATCAAGGAAATTTGGATATAGTCGGGAATAGACTAGTATCTTGTGATGGACTAAGATCAAGGGAAATTTGTTTTTTGGAGATGGACCAAAATCAAAAGAAAAATTTAGATCTAGTCGGATTGACTAAGATCGGGAAATCTGATCTTTCGGAGATCGACCAAGATCAAAGAAAATTGGTTATATTAGAAGATTGACTATAATGGGAAAATGATATACTCGGAGACTGACAAAGATCAACAGAAATTTGATCTTTCGGAGATGGACCAAGATCAATGGATTTGATTATAGTCAGAATTTGACTATAATGGAAAGATGATTTAATCTACTCGGAGATTGACTAAGATCAAGAAAATTTAGATCTAGTCAGGAATAGACTAGTATGGAGAATTTAATCTTCTTAGAGATTGAGCAAGATCAAGGGAAATTTGATTTTTTGGAGATGGACCAAGTATCGAGAAATCTGATCTTTCGGAGGTAGACCAAGATCAAAGGAATTTTTGTTATAGTCAGAATTAGACTGTGATGGGGAATTTGATATTTCGGAGATGGACCAAGATCAATGGAGAGTTGTTATAGTCGAAAACATTCAATGACAGGAAAATGATCTATTCGGAGTTTGACCGAGATCAACATAAATTTGATTTTTTGGACACATGCCAAAATCAAGGGAAAATTGGTTAAAAGTTGGAATTTGCATAAACTAGGAAATTTGATTTTTCAGAGGTAGACCAAATCAAATGAAAAATTTAGATCCAGTCGGGAATAGAATAGTATCTGGAAATTTCATATACTCGGAGACTAACCATGATCAAGGGGAATTTCATTTTTCGAAGTTGGACCAAAATTCAAATACAAATATGGATCTAGTCAGATTCGACTAAGATTGGAAATTTTGATCTTTCGGAGACTGACCATGATCAATGGAATTTTTGCTATAGTTAGATTTGGACTATGTCGGGAAAATTTGATCTTTCGGAGATAGACCAAGATCAACGGGATTTCTGTTATAGTCAGAATTTGACTATGACGGAGAAATTGATCAATTCAGAGAATGACCGAGATCAAAGAAACATTTTGGGTTCTAGTCGGATTGGAATAAAATGGTAAAATACTTGTCTATTTGAAGTTTGACCAAGATCAGAGGATAATGATCACGTTAAGAAAGAACAAAGACCGGAAATGAGTTGTGTCCGAAAATGGACAAAGACAATGTAAAATGACCAAGTCCATGAGACACTAAGGTCATGGAACATTACCGAATCCAACAAGATCATGGTCAGGGAATGTTTAATCACACCCGAATTCGAGGATGAGTTCATTTCAAGGGGGGTAGACTTATAACTTCTGCGTTCCGCGATTTGGGAAAGGGGCTGTTGGTTTGAGGAAAACCGGATCATGGCCGAGAAGGACCAATGACGAAGTTATACCAAGGAACAATGAAATGTTTAAGGCATGAATGGATTAGATGACTTAGACGATTTCAGGACAATTAAGTGTTCTAAAGAAAGTAACACGGAAAGATTAGGAATGGTGTAGTCGAGGCCGAGACATGGACTGAAAGACATAGCCGAGTAAATGGGAGCTAAATGTTCAAGTTAATCAGCTCAGTGAGCTGGGGTAACTGGACGGGAGTATAAGCTAAGTTGGAGCTAGCTAAGCTGGAGTGACAGCTACCTGAGCTGGAGTGATAGCTAAATAGGAGGTAGCTAACAGGAGTGATAGCTAGCTGGAATGTTAGTTAGCTAGAAGTACTAGCTAGCTGGAGAGTTAGCTAGCTAGAAGTACTAGCTAGCTCCGCTGACCGGTAGCTTAACCAGCTCGGAAGACTGATCGAGTATTTACATAGCTGGGTGGACTGATCAGTTAGCTACCGAGCTAGGTGAGTTATGGCAGCTGGAATGGTTGGTACATGAACCTGGGATGCCGATGGTTGAAACATGAACCTGGTAACCACCCAGGCAGTTGCTAACCAAAAGGGTACGATCCCAACCATTCATTAAATGAATGGTCGAGATCGTTCAATCAAGGGGTACGAGATAGTGGAAGTTATACCCATGATTCCTATAAAAGGAAGGCATTTTCGTCGGTAAACTCCATCCATACCCAGACCCAAAAGAAGAGACGAATCTCGTCTAAGGGCTAATCTCATCGGAAAAAGGGAGAACGGCACCCCTGAAGGCGAGATCATGGATCACGACAGAAGATAAGGCTGTATGTCCATTCATAAGGGAAAGGGATGATGGATCAGGAAGTACATTGTATGGATCTTGAGATCACGAAGATGATACTCGAAAGATCCATACGAAGATATTGTCTGGTAAATAGACATAACGGATAATCGGACTGCCGAGAAGGCGATGACTCATCTGGTTGGTTGGTACGATCTGTCATGATTCACGACTAGATGACCGACAAACCAGAACAAACTATGGAGATGAAACAAGGTTTTTTTCACTCAGTAATACAAAGAAATGCTAATTGTGCTAAGTTTGCAATTATAGTATAGTTGAGGGAATACTAAGTCAATCCAATCAGGAAGACTTTGCTATGCAATGAGGATGTGATTAATTACTTCAAGTCAAGCCAAGTAGAGAGAAAGATATATAACAACCTAGCAAACAGAATCAAAATGCAAAAAGTAAACTAAAGACAAAGCGCTGTCACACACATCGAGTCAAACTATCGAGCTAAGCAAGAAAAGTAAAAGAGAAAACATGGTTAAGTCAAACTAGTGAAGCTAAGTAAAAAAGGAATGAAAAGTTGCACTCGACTAGAAGTATCGAGTGGTCAGGTGGAGCTAAGTAGAAAATGACAAAAGCACAAAGAGCACTTGACCAGAAGGATCGAGTGTATGCAGTCAAGTGAAACTAAGAAAAAGACAAAATATGGAAGGCACTCGACCTAAGTGGTCGAGTTAAAGTGATCGAGTGGTAAAGCAAAAGTAAACAAAGCAGAACAGAGCAAAACAAGCAAGCAAGACCAGAGTATCAATCAAATCGGAAATAGGGTCCTAAGGATTGGATTCATGGATCTGTGATTCTCCTTGGTCTCTCCTAGATATCAAACAAAACTTCACAGAAGCTATCTCTAGACAATGAACATCAAAGTAAGGTGGCTCCACTCCCGTGATAAACACCAACATGCCTATACCACTTCTTAATCATAATATCCAGTCAAAACTACAAAGAAACTTAGAGCAGATATCAATGAAACATAATACATGCAAGCATTAAGAACCAATTCATTAATGTCCAAATACAGCTAAAACCTCTTAAGCAATGAGTTAAAGCTATAGATCTCTGGTATTAGTTGGTTCACGCATTTGATCAACAATTTTTGATGGGAATGCTTGAGATCAAAATTACCAATCCCTTGGCTAAGTAAGCATTAAGAAAACCTAATCCAGACGGGATCTATGCAATTTCAAGCTTAAACATCTAAGGAGACCAAGAATCCTACACAGATACACTACAAGAAATCTACCGCAAAACCGACGGCATTTCTGATGGAATTAATATCCATCGGAAAATACCGACGGATTTCTGACAGATTTCCGATGAAAATTAAAATTGTTAATTCCGTCGGAAATCCGTCGGTTTACCATCGGAAATCAGTCGGTTCCTGTCAGAAAGCCGTCGGTTTGCCGTTATTATATCCATTAAATTCCGACGGATTTCCGACGGCAAGCGTTATTATATATATGTTACCATACTTCTCCATTCAATCACAACAACAAATTTGTATCCAACAATTCTAAAAAAACGTGTAGAGAGAGATGTCGTCTTCTAGAGATTTAAGATCGTGGATGGATGAAGAAATGTTTGATCCGGAGTCAAAGTTATTAAATGATGGTTATGCACGAGGTATATGCGAGTTCATGGCCGTTGCTAGGAATAAACCGCGCGTGAAAACAAGTGGTAAGATGAAATGTCCATGTTGAATTTGTCGCAATTCTCGTAATGTTAAGATAGAGTTAGTATGGCATCACTTGTATAGCAATGGATTTATGCCGGGTTACAAGATTTGGTATCTCCATGGAGAAAGAAAATTTGATTATGGTAGTAGTAGCAGTGAACCCTATGTTGCGGATAGCTGAGGAGAACATAGAACGGAAGTAGAGTTTGGTGTTGGTACAGTTGAGATGGTGAATGATGCGTTTAGAGAGAATTTTCCATCGACCGTAATAGATGAGGATAGGGTTGAAGAACCAAATGTAGAAGCTAGAAGATTTTTTGATATGTTAGACGCAGCGAAGCAGCCATTATATGATGGGTGTAGAGAAGGTCATTCACCTTTATCATCTGCTAGTAGAATGATGACCATTAAGACGGACTTCAATTTGGCAGAGGAATGTGTTGATGCGATAGCAGATATGGTCAAAGATCTTTTGCCTGAAGATAATTTTGCACCGGCATCATACTACGAGGTACAAAAACTTGTAGGTGGTCTTGGTTTGCCGTATCAAGTAATAGATGTGTGCATCGACAACTGTATGATATATTGGAGAGAAGATGAAGACAGGAGAAGTTGTCGATTTTGTCGTAAACCACGGTTTCAGGATACTAGTGGGAGAGTTCCAATTCCATTTAAACATATGTGGTACTTACCGTTGACTTCGAGGTTGAAGAGGTTATATCAATCTGAGCGCATGGCAGAGCAAATGAGATGGCATGCAGAACATCGTCAAGATGGAGAGATTACACATCCGTCGGACGTAAAAGCGTGGAAACATTTTCAATCCATGTATTCGGACGATGTCCAATTCACTGATGGATATGCATCTAATCTGCGTAATTGCGTCGACTATGGAGAAGGAAAGTTTATCGGAATGAAGAGTCATGATTGTCATGTTGTGATGCAGCGACTTCTTCCATTCGCTTTTGCGGAGCTCCTTGATAAAGATGTGTACGAAGCAATTGCAGGTATAAATTGTTTTCATGTGTATTTTAACAATTACTGATATTTCCTTATTTTATATATATTTAAATTTGTGTATTTTTATTTGCAGGAGTTGGTGCTTTCTTTCGGGATTTATGCACGAGAACACTTACACTTGAGGGGATTCACAATTTAGAGGACAATATACCCTTGATCCTTTGCGATCTTGAGAAGATATTTCCGCCCTTTTTGATGTTATGGAACATCTTCGATCCACCTCCCCCATGAAGCCGCATTAGGTGGTCCTGTTCAATTCCGTTGGATGTATCCTTTTGAGCGGTACATGTTCCATCTTAAGAAGAAGGTTAAAAATTTAAGTCGAGTTGAGGGGTCAATTGTCGACTGAGCATCAACGAAGAAACCTCACATTTTATGGAATATTACTTTCCATCGGAAGTTAAATAAGAGTAAACGCCCTTCGCCATGATGATAGAGGGAGAAAGCCATGTATCCCTTGGTGGTCCCTGAGTTGTTTTCGCAAGTTTCTCGATTCAGTAGAAAATGGAAGAAACGCAAATTTTCACAACAGGAGTTGACTAACTTGCATAAGTATATCGTAACAAATTGTGAGGAGATGACGGAGTACGAAAGGTAAAAAACTTAATCTATTTAAATACTAAATTATTTTATACATAAGTATTAGCCTTCAAAGGTTATATAATGTTGTTTGATTTCAGGCTTTACATGGCAATAATACGTAGCCATTTTCCGGAAAAGACTGAAGAAGAACTTGAACTGCATAAGGAGAACGATTATATTACTTGGCTGCAATTTTACGTAAGTAGACTATAATATTAATATATAAATGCCTTCAATTATTACGTAAGTGTTTTATATTAATTTTGTGGAAATTATTTTCTTAGGTTAATGAAGGAATTAGAGGTGGATCGGTTTTTCCGACATGGTTAGTATAGTTAGTTACTGGCCCAATCTACATTGCGACCTCATATCCTAGGTATTGCAGTAGGGGATTTGCGTTTAGGATTCACGATGAAGGTAGGTCAAGACCAACTGCAGATTATGGTATTTTGGCTCAATCTGGTGATGTTGTCTACTACGGGATTCTCAAAGAAATATTGCTAGTGCGCTACCCAGAGATGTTGGACATGAGGTGCATTTTTTTATGTGTGAATGGTATGATCCAGAAGTTGGGCGTGGGGTTAAGGTGAACCAATTTGGCGTCACGTCAGTAAATTCTAGAAGAAGACTTCGTACGTATGACCCATTCTGATATGATTCTGGAGAGCTCTAAGGACCTGGAGCATGGACCATGGATGGGAAATGAAGTAATAGACGAGCACAGATCTAAAGGAGCATGGAAAGCACTTATCGGACCCAAGACTTGCTCTCGAACAATGAAATATCACCAAGCTTTTAGAGTTTTGCTCCACCAAGCAATGACTCAAGAGGATCACTTGAGCTATAAAGATGATATCAAGACTTCTCTGGTCAAGGTTCATGCACAAGAAGTTTGGCAAGTGACCATGAAACACACTAACAGTCCTTTTCCCTTACTCTTCGGTTTTTTTCCAAGTTGTTTTCCGAGAGAAGGTTTTTAATGAGGTTTGTGGGTTTCATGTCTCACCTTTGTCACTTGCTGAGACTGATCCATCTAGGCCCATTTAGAAGACATTATGGGCCTCACCTATCTTTTATCTTTCTATCTTATTTTGAATTCAAAGTGTCTTTCAATGTTACATTGTCCGAGTGTTGTTTTACCGAGGCATGTCTCGTAAACACACACTCTTTATTTCATCTTCTCTTTTTAATCTCGCCTCCTTCTCTTTATATTGAGGCTGAGACTCCATTGTACTCTTATCAAACATTTTATTCTCAGAACTCTTTTCTTGTTTGATCGCCTTGTTTTATGGTGTAAAGGATCATCATCCACACCTTGACAAGTTTTTGAAATCTTTGGACCGCTTCATAGTCCATTGACGTTTCACATCGATCCATCCCTTGCTCTTGCTGAGTTCGGTCTTCACCCACTCGTGGAGCAAGCCCGAGTGTTCAAAGGCCATTCATCTCCTTTGGAACATCACTCATTCAATCCGCATCATCACTCTCTCGCCATTTTCATCACTTCCGCACTCAAACCCGATCATCCTACTCATCACAACCCTTGGAGACATTCAAGGACGTTGATCCTCACCTAGGATCAAATCAAGTGGTATCAGAGCTCGCTCCAACCCAGGTTGTGTCGATTCAAAACGTTTTACCCATTGATATTCCACAGATCATTTGAATCGATTATGTCTGATATTGCTAGAATTTTCATAAATTCATTTTGTTTGATAAAATCATGAGATCTGTTGAATCTGTTTCGAAAACGAGTCTAGTATTTGTTAAAATTGATTCTCGAATTTTTGAATATGTTTTGATAATTTTTCGAGGTTGATTTCGTCGAACAGTCGCAACTAGAGGTTCTCGGAATTTGAAAAGTTATTTTCGTGTTAACTTGCTAGAATTGTTTAAAATCATTGGTTAACCCTAAAATCGTGAAATCTGTTGCATTGAAACCTAGATTGTCTTGTATTTGTTAAAATTGTCTCTGGAATTTTTGAACGTGATTTGATATTTTATTCTGTTTGATCCGGTCAAACTGTTGTTTAGGTTTCTTGCCAAGTTTTTCCTTGTTGTGTGTAGCGTTTTACTGGTTTACTTGTTTGGATTTGAACAGGTACCATGGTGGGAACCAGCCATGACAAACAAGAGTCTTCCAACTCCAACAAGCAACTTATTGACTTCTTCAAAGCTATGATGGTTGAGAGTATGACCACTATGAAAGCCGAACTAGAAAGATCCATCAAGGATGCTGAACAAGAACGATTTGAGGCTATGATGGCTAAGAGGGCTCATAAGTTGTGTGAAAGATTAACAGCCAGGAACCGACGATTTGAAGAAGTAAATCCACAATGGCATGGTCGTCTAAAAGAAAAACCAAGCAGAGAGCCATGGAGAGACAAGCCGAGACAGCAAAGAGAAGAAGCAGCCTATGACTACTGTAGACCTGATGGTAAATCGTCTCATGACAGTCAAAGAAAGCCTAGAAGTGTGAAGGAAGGCAGAGGAGAACACAACTACAAATTTGGAGATACTTCACTAGATGTTGTAGCCAAGATCGAAGCCAACCTTGTAAAAACTAAACTGAAGGTCCCGATCATCAAATCAACCGAGGGAGGACATTTTCTTCGACCAACCATGCATAAAGAAGATTCTGGTCAAGCTAGAATTCCATTTGATGGATCCCAGTTTCAAGTTACTAAAGACATGCCATTTGAAAGTCAAGAAATGACTAAACCGGCAACACAAAAACAAAATCCGGAAGAGACTAAGATAAGTGTTGATTTATTCCACACCCGTTGTCTAGTGAAGGAAAGGGTTTGCAGTCTAGTAATCGATGGGGGTAGCAGCACCAATGTTGCGAGTGAGTCCATGGTTGAAAAACTCAGAATAGCGGTCATTAAGAGAGCTAAGCTTTATAAGCTGCCATGGCTTAATTATGAGGGACAGCTGGAAGTCAAGAACCAGGTCCTTGTGCCTCTGTCCATAGGGAAATACGAAGATGAAGTATTGTGCGACGTTCTACCTATGGAAACAAGTCATATTCTCCTTGGAAGACCGTGGCATTTAGACAGAAGAGTACAGCATGAAGGCTTCAGAAACCGTTATTTGTTTGAACATCAAGGAAGAAAGATTGTGTTAGTTCCGATGACACCTCAGGCAGTTTATGAAGATCATATTCAGTTGAAGACCAAAGCTGATACCAAAGCCAATAAAGATTGTCAAGATGCCATCAACACCATCTTGAACAAAGAAGAACCACCAGGATCAATACAAGAAGTTAAACTCCAAGAATCACCTAGAGAAGCAAAAACACGTGTGTTAAAAGGGTTCACTCAAGCTGAAGCAGTTCTGGTCTACGATCAATTACCTACTACGGTGTCAACCCATTCACAAGCTTGCCGAGCTGAAATGTTTGGTAACATCTTAGAAGGTACTCAGGTAAGTTTAGCTTGTGAGTTTATTCGATATTGGAATAATTTTATTTTCACTCGTAGCTTCAAACAACCTGTTTTGAATGTTGAAATTTCAAGTATAATGCACTTGATTTTTCCCTTAAGTACCAAGAAAGATACAGGTACCTTAGATGTGTGCAATGGCTTAGGCGGAATCACATCCACACGGAGCTTAACAATGGATCCATCAGAGAGAGTAACAAGAACTGAACACATCATTGTGATCAAGGAGAAACCACCAGATGCCTCACCACAAATAAAAACCCGAGGTAATTATCTAGACTCTAAAAATGAATGAAAGCTAACTTGCTCTCTCTTGGCGCAGATTGTACAATTTTGAGTTCAAAACCTTTTCAAGAAAAGAAAACTACTCTTGTGCCATTGCCGGCTCCTGTGTTTAACCTTGACAAAATTAAACTCAAAGGGAATCAAGAGCAAGGTAAGAAAGTTAATATTTTTGCTATGGTTAGTAAGGTTAATGATGCTGAATATTTGGATCATAAAATATTTATCTCTTTAGATAAATTTTCTTGTGTATCTAACCTTGCACCGGTGCTGCCGAGTGAGATGATGTGTCTTTTGCAGGATCATAAGAACGTGTTTCCAGTGGATGACCCCATAGGACTACCACCCATGTGCGATGCATCTCAAAACCACATTTGGAGACCTAGAGACTATCTAGGACGTTCAAGATATTTACCCCACAAGATTTGGACCTCTTCACTTCACATGTTCTCCGTAGAACCTAAAATAGATTTTTCATCATTTTGTTCATTCCAAAATTAACAATGGCGACCAGGAGAGCCCTCATTGTGTAAGTCAACCTCTAAAGTGGACAGATTGGTCACTAATAATGCCCTGATCCAAGAAGAGCCCCCAGATCCAAGAACATTTCAATTTACCGTGGAGATTATGTTCACCAAATAAACCAAGAACATTATTCAGGTAAGTATTTCTGTGTCTCAATTTGTTTCTCATGATTTAAGAGCTGTGAAAGTGAATATATTATCTCCAGAATTCACTGAGAAAAATTTGGATTTATTCAAGGAATATTTGGAATCAAATCATTGTCGTAAAACACAAGTAAAAGGGAAACATGACAAGGAGAATGTTTTGACTCAAGCTGAGATATGTATATTTGTTTATAGTGATTCCATGACTGTGATAACATGCTTGCTCTTTGCCAAAAGTGTTGAAAACTTTGAAGGAATAAAAGAGGAGCCACCAGACTCAATAATTATCTCATCTAGTTGCTTTTGAGGACTGGAATTGGAGTCTTTTTGCTACACGATAAGAAACCTCTTCCTTACTTAAGAATGATCTTTGAGGTTGGAGAACGAGTATGGACGCCAAGGATTGATGGTTCATTTTACCTAACAAGAAGAATCATCAATAATGCCTATCAACTTGATCTTCGAGGTAAGCATCCCATAATGTTACTCTTTGACGGTTCTAAGTTAGTGTTATTTGTGGCAGGTCAAGCAGATTTGAGGACAAATCCTTTTCAACTGGGGGAGGATGATATGATTCTGGAGAGCTCTAAGGACCTGGAGCATGGACCATGGATGGAAAATGAAGTAATGGACGAGCACAGATCTAAAGGAGCATGGAAAGCACTTATCGGACCCAAGACTTGCTCTCGAACAATGAAATATCACCAAGCTTTTAGAGTTTTGCTCCGCCAAGCAATGACTCAAGAGGATCACTTGAGCTATAAAGATGATACCAAGACTTCTCTGGTCAAGGTTCATGCACAAGGAGCTTGGCAAGTGACCATGAAACACACTAACACTCCTTTTCCCTTACTCTTCGGTTTTTTCCCAAATGGTTTTCCGAGAGAAGGTTTTTAATGAGGTTTGTGGGTTTCATGTCTGACCTTTTTCACTTGCTGAGACTGATCCATCTAGGCCCATTTAGAAGACATTATGGGCCTCACCTATCTCTTATCTTTCTATCTTATTTTGAATTCTAAGTGTCTTTTAATGTTACATTGTCCGAGTGTTGTTTACCGAGGCATGTCTCGTAAACACACACTCTTTATTTCATCTTCTCTTTCTAATGTCGCCTCCTTCTCTTTATATTGAGGCTGAGACTCCATTGTACTCTTATCAAACATTTTATTCTCAGAACTCTTTTCTTGTTTGATCGCCTTGTTCTATGGTGTAATGGATCATCATCCACACCTTGAAAAGTTTTTGAAATCTTTGGACCGCTTCATAGTCCATTGACGTTTCACATCTATCCATCCCTTGCTCTTGTCGAGTTCGGTCTTCACCCACTCATGGAGCAAGCCCGAGTGTTCAAAGGCCATTCATCTCCTTTGGAACATCACTCATTCAATCCGCATCATCACTCTCTCACCATTTTCATCACTTTCGCACTCATACCTGATCATCCTACTCATCACAACCCTTGGAGACATTCAGGGACGTTGATCCTCACCTAGGATCATATCACATTCATCCTAGCATCACAGGCATACCAGGTTCGGATATTTTAATAAATATTTTATATTACGTCAGTTTTTGGATTCAATTTTTGTTTCATTTGACTTCATAAATTACATTTGTTTTTAAGGTATGCTATATTCGTTACCCTAGGGTAACACAACGTTCATATCCTTGGATTACAGTGACTCCAATTAATCCAAGAGGAAAAATTTATGGAGTTTCTGAGCACGATGCTTTACAACCAACTAGATTTGTTCCAATGGATCATGTTGAGCATTCTTTTGATACCTTCCTTGTGGTTGATTTAACGAAAATTGGTGATGATAGAGTTCATTCAGAATCAGAGGAAGAACTTGGAGAATTTGATGAGGCCGAAGACGATATTCTTTCTGAAGGATCATTATCTGATTCAGATTAGTACATTATGAACATTTATTTTTATTTATATTTTGTATTTATATTTCGTATTTTAAATACTAAATTTTATAAAAATTAAAACCACAAAACCATAAATAAATAGAAACATTAAAAATCATAAACAAACCCAAATAATAAAAAACAACCAAAAATAAACCAAAAAACAATAAAAAATACTATACAAAAAACATCCAAAACCAAATTACACATATTCCGTCGGAAATCCGTAAGAAATTTCCGACGGATTTCCGACGGATAACGAAGGAAATGACATTTTGTCTTCGCCAGCCAAAGTCAGTCAATCCTTAAACCGAGACACGTGTAACCACAAACCCGTCGGAAATCCGTCGGAAATTTCCATCGGGTTTGTGGTTTCGTGGTTGTTTACGATCCGTTTCTCTTGAAATATGTTTGTAGTGTGGTTTGTTACTCATTTCAATGATAAAATACTAACATATACCTTGTAACATATTATATATATCAAAATCAAAAAAATCCCGACTATCATGTCTACATGTTAGACAATGATACATATCTTATAACGATGATTTATAACCATAACAACTAAAGTTCCTTGGATTTCGTATATTTCATTTGTAACAATGTATTTGTTTATATTTTATCATTGAAATGAGTAACAAAGCACACTACAAACATATTTCAATAGAAATGGATCGTAAAGGACCACAAAACCACAAATCCGTCGGAAATTCCGACGGATTTCTGATGGATTTGTGGTTACACGTGTTTCAGCCTAAAATTTTGCGTATCTGTCGGAATCCGTCGGAAATTTTGGATGGATTTCTGACGGATACGCGAAATATTACGCGGCAAATTAAATTTTCATTTCCCGGGAAACTAAAATTTCGCGTATCATTTAATTTAATTTTTGGCTGAAATCTTTCCGAGATTGCATTTCATTTAATTTTATAAGATAAACAATGTCTTCTTCTGCCTCGCGGATCTGAAACTCGAAACAAAAAAAAAAAAACCTCTGATTTCTCAAGAGATTTTTGCTCCGATTAGACAACTTTTTTGGGCTAAATCATCAAGATGTCTAACAATCCATCAATTCCATCCAATTTGTAAGTTTCCAAAACTCTAAAATTTAAATATTTCTATGGTTTTAAGATTGATGTTAGATTTAGGTTGTTAGATTTAATTTTATTTAATATTTTTTTATAAACTATTTAAAGTCTACAAAACAATTTGTTTTGAAGGTTTAAAGATTCGGGAAATGGGATTTCCAAGTCTATCAGCCGGATGCTTAATGAATTGCTTCAGCATCCGTACCCAAATGCCCTTAGAAGAGCAGGAAATGTGGTTTCGGCAATTTGCGGTAAGTTTTTCATTTTCTTTATTGTTTACTTTGAATTTAAATAGTTTATTAGTTTATTTTAATTTAGTTTTCATTTTTTCAGCAAGCATTTATTTGGGAGAGTCACATTACCGCTTTGGTTAGAAGGGAGTTCCACAAAAAAGCAGCAATAATGTATTCACGGAAGATGAGCGAGTGGAAGGGCTTGTGGTCGAGGAATCTTGTTCCAAGGGAGTTGGTTATGAACCCGACCCTATGGAGCGGGTTGATAGCGTACTGGAGTGAAGACACTACGAAGGCTAGCTCCACAACCCACTCTGTGTGCGGAACAGCGATCGAAAGGAAAGGGTAAGGCGACGACAATCTAGGAGCAACCAGTTTGGTCACAAAAGGAAACAATTTGTAAGTTTTGGTTTAATCAATATGTTGTTTTTTCAATTTTATATTCAAAATATTTACTATATTTGTTAATTTTGTAGTTTGGAAAGATGGTGTCCAACCTTCTGCCCTCAGATTGATCGAAGTTGCACACCAACAAGAACACCAATGAAATCCAAGATGGTGTAGCTCGGGAGATTGTTGGCAACGTCAGGAAGATGGGTGATGAGTATCTTCTTAGTCAACCAATCATTGAAGGAACCCCGCCTCTCACCGAAGTCCCGATCGAGAAGATCAACGAATTCGTCTACGAGGTAAGTAAATTTTAAAATTTTAATCAATTTTTATTTAATTTCAAAAATTTATTCAACTTTGGTCTTCCGGACGATTCAACATCTTACTCGGCTACTTCCCACTTTTACGGAGATCCTAGCGACGATCTTAGGGCGAAGCTCGCACAGAGAGACGCTGAAATGAAGGAGATGAAGGCGGATATGCAACGCCTTAAAGAGGCCGGAGAAGCGAAAAAGGCAAAATATGAAGCTGATCAACAAGCGATGATCCAACGGATAAACGAATTCTTTTCGCAATATCCACCACCTCGACCGGGCGTTTAGTTTCATTTTCGAATTATAAACATTTTTCTAGTTTTTTTTTTTTGAATTATTAAAAAATTTCAATAATATTTAATTTTAATTTTCAATACAATTCAATTTCATTTTTCATTTCTTTTTCTAAAATTTAATTTTCTTAAAATTAATACATTTATGATTTTTAAAATTATTATATTAAAAAAAAAACTTCGAATTCCGTCAGAAATCCTTCGGTTTTTACATCCGTCGGTACTACGTCGGGAATCTGTCGGTCTCCTTCGATTCAAAAACAACGGAATTCCATCGGAAATCCGTCGGAAATCCGTCGGTGTTTATTCATCGGGAATCTGTCAGAAATATTCCGACGGGAACCCGACGGACAACCGACGTAAGCTATTCCGACGGTTTTCCAACGGATTCACGATGGATGTCTAGAAACTAGATTCCGTCGGAAATCCATCGAAAATTCAGATGGATTTCCGACGCGGTTTTTAATTCTGACGACATAGTTCAGATGGCAATATCCGATGGATTTCCGACGGCTTTTGCGTTTTCCAACGGATTTACGATGGATTTTTCCGTCTGATTCCGACTGTTTTGTTGTAGTGATATACCCCATCCTTAAGAATCCTAATCACTACTGAGAACTCATCATTAAGATCACAAACCTAGAAAATGCTAAAAACAACATATATTATAGATAAAGATGCGATGAACAATGTTGGAGAAGAAAATAATTGCAAATACTAAATAGATAGAGAGTGATCAGAGCTACAAATTCAGAGAAGAGAGAGAAAATTAAGAGGCAGAATTAGGGTTCTAAAGAGGTGGCTCCCTTCTAATAAGACATTCAGGGTATTTATATAAGGGCCCGGAAACCCTAAAAACACGAAAAGACAAAATAACTAATCAGGGGGAAGGAAGAGAAAATCCACTCGAGCACATGGCTCGAGTGGTCTTGGTCGAGTGGCCTGTCCAATGTAGGTTTCTCCCTCGAACTCATTCACTCGAGCAATCTGAGGTCGAGTGGTGTCAACGTGTTCTTCAAGCTACCATCACTCAAAGTATTGGACTGGGGTGTAGAGGTATTGGACTTGAGGATCTTGGTGAAAGGGAGTAGTATCTTGGCATCTCCCACAGTTGGGTGGTTGAACTTGTAAACCGTCTTCTCTTGTATCTTTCCATTTTCAATGATCTTGGATCTCTGAAGATACTCCATGTCGATCCATCCATGTTGGAACATCTTACCCTCTGGGGTAATTCCACAAGGAAGAAGGATTGGGTCACAATTTCACCCACAGCTAGATCTCCTTTTCTCTTTTCACACCCTTCCTGTGTAGCATTAAGACATAGTCTCTATAGTTCAATAGCTGGTATACAAGGTGATTGTCAGGCAAGAGTCAGATGTGTTTGCTTTCATTGCTATGCCTCTTTCCTCGTTCTCCTCCGAGGTGAGCACAAGGACCTCTTTCAGAGCGAGATCCATCATATGATGTTCTCCTAAAGTGACTGTGCCTCTTGTCTTTCTTACAAAGAGAGTGCTAACCATAGATTTGTGAAAGTACCTTATGGTTGGGTTTCTGATTTCTGCCCCCTTTGACCTTGATGATGTGAAAGTCTTTTTACTGCCCAAAGTTTTCCACAAAGCCTGAAGCTCTTCATTCTCAAACGTAGTTGTCCCCTCTGAGAAATTTTACAGTTTTCCCAGTTGCTTGAAGGTCAGGGTGTACCTTCTGCCTCTAACTTTGAAGAATATGTACCCCATGCTTCCATCTGGCCATGTCTCATCGTTAACCCAATGCAGCACAAGTCCCAGAGTTGCCAAGAAATGGCATGTCTCTTCTTGATAGGCTTCAAACTCATGCTCTAAGAACCGAATCAGTCCAACTGGCTCGAATAAGTAAATGACCTCCCTAGCGATTCCCAGTGCTTTCATCATGTCTCTGTGAGGGTGACTTGTCCCCATGAAGGTAAGTCCATCATCAGGTCAATGATAATTTCTTCTTTAGCAGCTGGTGGTAATGCCTCCTCATCATCATCCTTTTCTTCAACTGTAGTCTTCTGCTTCACCGATTTCTTTCCCTGAGCAATGTCCTTCTTGGCTCTGGAAAAGTCCTGTTGAGTTTGTTGAGGCCTTGATTCTTCAATGTCCTCATCAATTAAGTCAGGTGCTGATGTGACTAAGGCTAGCAAGGAGGAGGAACTAATGCAACATGGAGACGACAATGAGGAGCAAAGGAAGCAGCTTGAACCGGAGCTACAAGAAACTGAAGATTTAAGCATTTCTCCGGGTCCTATCACTTTGCAACATCTTCTCAACACCATTCCGGGCAGTTTAGTTCGTGCTAATCCAGCTACACTGGTTGTGATCCACGCCACCTAAACATTTATCAAGAGAGGTGATATGACTTACCCTATTCTTCCCTTCATTTGGTTTTTGTCCCATTGGGTTTTCCAAATAAGGTGTTTAATGAGGCAAGCTATATCACTCACTCATCAGCCTCTTGATAAAGCCTAAGCCCACTTCTATCTCTTATCACAAATGAAGCAGCCCAAGTCCAACAAGAAGATTCAGCCGAAAATTGGAAGACTTGAAGAGTTATTTTTATGTTCAACTTTGTTTTAATGTTATGTTATTTTTGAGATTTTTCCTTTACTCATTTGCTGATTTAAACTCATGTAAGGCTTCATTTCTAAGTTATCAAACTCTTTTCATATTCTCAAAACTCCCTGAAATCTGTTTGATCATTCCTTGCTTATAGTGATCGGATCTTCATCCTCACCAAAGCAAGTTTGATAGTCTTAGGGTCTTTCACAACTCCTAAGAAGTTTCACTTCGATCCACCCCTTGTTCATCACGTCTAGGGTCTTCACCCACATACAGAACAAGGCTGAAAGTCTAAAGGTTCACCATCCCTTTGGAAGTTTCGCAACAATCCCCAAGATCCTTCGGATCTTACCCCTTGTGTCAACATCTTTTCATCTTTTCATCTTTTCCGCATCACTCATCATCACTCAATCCATCACAACCTCTTGGAGAGCATTCAGGGACTTGATCCTCATCTAGGATCATATCAGGTGCTGTGCTGGACTTTCTCACTCTTGTAATGCTTCTAACCATGGCTGCAGCTCTAGCTTGGCTTATGGCCTGTTCCTGTGGATTCCTGAAACAAGGTTTTTCTGACTCAACAATTCAAAGAAATGCTAAATGTGCCAAGTTTGCAATTATATTAGAGTGGAGGGAATACTAAGTCAATCCAATCAGGAAGACTCTAATATGCAATGAGGATGTCATCAATTACTTCAAGTCAAACCAAGTAGAAAGAAAGATATCTAACAACCTAGCAAACAGAATCAAAATGCAAATAGTAAACTAAAGATCAGGCGCTGTCACACACGTCTAGTCAAACTATCGAGCTAAGCAAGAAAAGTAAAAGAGAAAGCACTTTACCAGAGTGGCCGAGTCAAACTAGTCGAGCTAAGTAGAAAAGGAATGAAAAAGAAAGCACTTAACCAGAAGGATCGAGTGGTCCGGTAGAGCTAAGCAGAAAATAACAAAAAGAAAAAGAGCACTCGACCAGAAGGATCGAGTGTATGCAGTCGAGTGAAACTAAGAAAAAGACAAAATATGGAAGGCACTCGACCTAAGTGGTCGAGATGTAGTGATCGAATGGTAAAGCAAAAGTAAACAAAGCAGAACAGAGCAAAACAAGCAAGCAAGAGCAGAGTATCAATCAAATGGGAAATAGGGTCCTAAGGATGGGATTCATGGATCTGTGATTCTCCTTGGTCTCTCCTAGATATCTAACAAAACTTCACAGAAGATATCTCTAGACAATGAACATCAATGTAAGGTGGCTCCACTCTCATGATAACCACCAACATGCCTATACCACATCCTAATCTTAATATCCAGTCAAAGATACAAAGAAACTTAGAGCAGATATCAATGAAACATAATACATGCAAACATTAAGAACCAATTCATTAATTTCAAAATACAGCTAAAACCTCTTAAGCCATGGGTGATGTGATCATGGAATCATCCGAGAAGACCCACGTGCCTTGTTCAGACCAAATGAAGTCCAAGCTAAATTTTCCCATTTCAACAACCACTTGGACTATAATTTCAACTCATCAGAGGTTCATATCGAAGTTGAATCAGTACAATCCGAGTTTAGGTGAAGAAGTAATTCAACTTCCAAGTCAAGAGATTCCCAGCTTACTTGATTCAGACATACGTACGTTGAATAATTATTTGCAACCAAACCAGAAGGAATCAAGCTATGAAACAAAGTATTCTGGAATCTTGAATCATCAGAGGATCTGTGAAAATTGGAATCACAACAAAGTCGGTTCAGACTTGGGAGATATGAATTTTACAAGTCAATGGATCTGCTTCAGGCCCTATTGCGTGACAGAGCCAAAGATTATGATGCACAGCCCAACTCAGGTACGATGTCGACGTAAAACCAATTGGAGAATCTTACTGGATCTCTTAGGTTTCCAACAAGCCCAAAAACAGAAGAAATGGATATCGGACCACAAAGTTATTGCTCATTTCCCTAATTGGGTCAACCTGGTGCTGTACTTGAAAAACTCCAAGTCCAGTCCGTTTAAGAGCTTACAAAATCAAATTTGGCATCCTGGAACATCTACTAAGCCCTTAAGAAGGTTTTCTTGGCCCAAAAAGGAGTCCATTTCGTAGGATTGAAGTTCAAGAAGCTCAAGAGATAATTTTCATTTTTTGGTTTTAATACTTTTAGTTAATTTAGCAATTAATATTGCTTAGATATTTTATACTTCTTTTTGCTATTTAAAAAATGCCGAGTTCATGAATAAAATCATCCAACTTTTTTATTTTCAAACCTTGAGAGTGATTCTCTTTAGTTCTTTTAGAACTTTTCGATTGTTTGGTGTGTAATATCCAACGATCAACTCGATTCGTCTCGGTGTGTCATATCCGGGGAATCAAACCTTGTCTTGTCTAGGTGTGTCATATCCTAGGAGGCATTGAGGCATATCAGGAGCCTTCCGCAACTCCTGTGCGACCATTCGATTCATTCTCTATCAAACTATCCTTTTCATTTCGTTTTACCCCTCGAAAGTGTCGATTCCTTGGGAGGATCATATCATTTGGTATCATAGCACATTTTCGAGTTGGTAATTTGTTTCTATCATCTTCTTACCTTTCCACAGTCATTCATCTCTTTTGCTATGTTTCTTTTCCTTTGACCATTCTGATCTTTCTTCAAAAAAAAAAAAAAAAAAAAAATTCTAAACACTGAAAAGTGACTGATCAGCTTGTTCTTTGATCAGTTCCGTGACAGTTACGTTTTAATCAAAAAAAAAAATACATATCAAATCCGATTTGTTCTTCCTTTGAACAAGAATTTTCTGGTTTTTCTTCTATTCCGATTCCTCCTCATTCTAAAAACATCTTAGTTTGATCGTGATCTGTTCTGTTCTGTTCCTAAATAATCTCGTATTTCTATCTTAAATCACATGTTCTGCTTGTTTATTGGTTTTTCCACCGAGTTTGATTGTTAGTTTGATAAGAACCGATTGAGATTTCTATACTGGGAGATCATTTATGAGAGCTGAGTGAAACACTTGAGTGAAACACTTGAGTGAAACACTTGAGAGAAAAATATTTTGTGAGTTTTTATTACTAACCATTTTTGCAGAAACAAATTACAAGATGTCGAATGAAGGAGACAAGTCTGATAATTCCAATAGTGCGGGTGCTTCTAGACGTCCTAGTCTGGAGCTACAAGCTATCATGGGAGAAATCAGGCGCATGCTGAGGACAGAGTTAGGTGCAGTTCATGAGAGGATTGATAAGTTACAAGAATCTGTCCAAGGACAAACTGAAGCACCACCAACACTGATAACTTGGGAAAATGTTGTTAGGGGAAGAAGAGAGCAACGTAGACAAGAAAGAGATGAGGAGGTAGAAGATTACTACAGTGGAGGTAGCAGAATCTCCAATAGGCCTCATCGGAGACCTAGACGTGATCGAGAAGCAAGAGACCACAATGATGACAATATCAATGGTCTGAAACTGAAAATACCACAATTTCATGGGAAAAATGATCTGGATGTTTACTTGGAGTGGGAAAACAAGACTGAGCTTGTTTTTGCTTGTCAAAATTATTCGGAGTTCATAAAGGTACGAGTTGCAGCCACTAAGCTTTGTGATTATGCTATTAATTGGTGGGATCAGTTGGTGACAAATCGGATGAAAAATAGCGAGTATCCCATTGATTCATGGGCTAAGATGAAATCTGTGATGAGGAGACGTTTTGTGCCCAGTCATTATCAATTAGAGCTACACCAAAAATGCTGTAGGTTATCTCAAGGCAAACAAAGTGTAGAGGATTATTTTCAGGAGTTAAAAGACTCATATGATCAGGGCAAATATTGTAGAAGATCAAAAAGCAATGGTGCCTAGAGATGATGGCGAGCTAGGAACTGAAGAAGAGATAGAATCAAAAAAAGCCGAAGTGGTTTTTGATTCATTGTCCTCGTCAGAGAAAAAGGAGGAAGCCATGAAGCAAAGTCTAGGGAGCATATATGATTCAGCTGATGAATTCACAGAGAGGTATTCCATAATGTCTACAGCTGATTCAAACACTTTGGAATTTAAGGTTGTGGAAGAAGTGGATTTTGTTTTTGGAGATTCAGCATTTTCAAAACCAGGAAACAAAATTACTAGTTTGCTGGCTGACATTATGAAGACAAATAGAGAGAAGCAATTGCCACCCTTCCAGCTAAGCATAACAGAACCAATCCGGAACATTGAAGGAGAAAAACATCGAGATTTCAAGCTGTTCATTGGAAGAGAAGTTGCAAACACTACACTAGTCAAAAATTTTAGTGTTCAAACCAGAAGGTATTCGAAGCCTTACGAGTTAGAATGGCTGAATGATAATGGTGAAGTGAAGGCTACAAAACAGGTTCTGATTTCGTTTTGCATTGAGAAGTATGAGGAAGAGGTGGTAGAAAGTGATTCTGTTTTGAAAGTAGAAGAAGGCTGTGTAGAGCTACCAATTAAGGAAAACCTTTTGGTGGCAAGAAGATCATTGAGTCTTAACGCTAAGGCTAATGAACAAGAACAGAAGGGAAATTTGTTTCACACGAGATGCTTGTTGCGAGGAAAGGTCTACAGCCTTATCATAGATGGAAGAAGGGTAATTAAGGTACCAAAGGTTAGCTATCTTAAACTCATGGAAGATTTGAGCTATCCATTTGATCCAGGTACCCAGATTTGAGGACAAATCTTTTTTTCAAGAGGAGGGGTATGATGTGATCATGGAATCATCCGAGAAGACCCACGTGCCTTGTTCAGACCAAATGAAGTCCAAGCTAAATTTTCCCATTTCAACAACCACTTGGACTATAATTTCAACTCATCAGAGGTTCATATCGAAGTTGAATCAGTACAATCCGAGTTTAGGTGAAGAAGTTATTCAACTTCCAAGTCAAGAGATTCCCAGCTTACGCGATTCAGACATACGTACGTTGAATAATTATTTGCAACCAAACCAGAAGGAATCAAGCTATGAAACAAAGTATTCTGGAATCTTGAATCATCAGAGGATCTGTGAAAATTGGAATCACAACAACGTCGGTTGAGACTTGGGAGATATGAATTTTACAAGTCAATGGATCTGCTTCAGGCCCTATTGCGTGACAGAGCCAAAGATTATGATGCACAGCCCAACTCAGGTACGATGTCGACGTAAAACCAATTGGAGAATCTTACTGGATCTCTTAGGTTTCCAACAAGCCCAAAAACAGAAGAAATGGATATCGGACCACAAAGTTATTGCTCATTTCCCTAATTGGGTGAACCTGGTGCTGTACTTGAAGAACTCCAAGTCCAGTCCGTTTAAGAGCTTACAAAATCAAGTTTGGCATCCTGGAACATCTACTAAGCCCTTAAGAAGGTTTTCTTGGCCCAAAAAGGAGTCCATTTCGTAGGATTAAAGTTAAAGTTTTAAAGCTCAAGAGATAATTTTCATTTTTTGGTTTTAATACTTTTAGTTAATTCAGCAATTAATATTGCTTAGATATTTAATACTTCTTTTTGCTATTTAAACAATGCCGAGTTCATGAATAAAATCATCCAACTTTTTATTTTCAAACCTTGAGAGTGATTCTCTTTAGTTCTTTTAGAACTTTTCAATTGTTTGGTGTGTAATATCCAACGATCAACTCGATTCATCTCGGTGTGTCATATCCGGGGAATCAAACCTTATCTTGTCAAGGTGTGTCATATCCTAGGAGGCATTGAGGCATATCAGGAGCCTTCCGCAACTCCTGTGCGACCATTCGATCCATTCTCTATCCAACTATCCTTTTCATTTCGTTTTACCCCTCGAAAGTGTCGATTCCTTGGGAGGATCCTATCAAGGGGTTAAAGCTACAGATCTCTGGTATTAGTTGGTTCACGCATTTCATCAACTCTTTTTGATGGGAATGCTTGAGATCAAAATTAAAAATCCATTGGCTAACTAAGCATTAACAAAACCTAATCCAGAAGAGATCTATGCAATTTCAAGTGTAAGCATCTAAGGATACCAAGAATCCTACACAGATATACCCCATTCTTAAGAATCCTAATCACTACTGAGAACTCATCATTAAGAACCCAAACCCAGAAAATGCTAAAAACAACATATATTATAGATAAAAGATGCGATGAACAATGTTGGAGAAGAAAATAATTGCAAATACTAAATAGATGAGAGTGATCAGAGCTACAAATTAGAAGAGAGAGAAAATTGAGAGGCGGGATTAGGGTTCTAAAGAGGCGGCTCCCTTCTAATAAGACATCCAGGGTATTTATATAAGGGCATGGAAGCCCTAAAACCACAAAAAGATAAAATAACTGATCAGGGGAAGAAGAGAAAATCTACTCGAGCACATGGCTCGAGTGGTCTTGGATCCAGTGGTCGGTCCAATGTAGGTTTCATCCTCGAACTCATTCACTCGAGCGATCCAAGGTCGATTAGTGTTGACGTGTTCTTCAAGCTACCATCACTCGAACCCTTTAAAAGTGTAAAAGACAAAAACTTAATCAAGTCTTGGGAAGGAAAAATCCACTCGAGCACATAGGTTGAGTAGTGCTGGTCGAGTGCTTCATCCAAAAGCTGCATCCATCACTCGAACCCTTCCACTCGGGCATCCGGGTTGAGTGGTCTTTACTTGTTCTCCAAGGTATCTTCACTCGAGCCCTTCATTCGAGTACACATGGTCGAGTTGTTTTGACTCCTACTCCAAAGATGCTGCACTCGAGCCCCTAGGTCGAGTTGTCCAGGTCGAGTGTCCAAAAGCACCTAATACCACACCAATATGCACAATGTATTCAATGCTTATGCAAAATGTCCTAAGTACTCTAGCATAATGAATATGATGCAAAGTAGTATAAAAAGTGGATGAAACTACAGTAAAATGATGATATATGAAGGCTAAAAACATGTAAAATACAGTGACATCATGGTGGTTTGTTGATGTGTATTGCATCTGGTGGTTCTCCTTTGAGCTGGAACAATAGGAATCCTTCATGGTTGTGAGCACGTCCAAGATGTAGTTTGGTTTTTCCTTGAACTTGGTTTTGAAATTCTAAGTCTGGTGGTTCTTCTTTTGTTCCTGCAATAATACCAACTCTTTTAGCAAAAATCAAATGCATTAATACAGTCATGGAGTTATTATAACCAGGTAGACCAGTCTCAGTTTGATAAAATCTTTGCTCATGTTTTAATTGTGTATTTAAACAAATATTTTGATTCATAAATCTCTTTGGAGCAATAGAATTGTTATCACATTTTTCTGGACTTAGTAGGTTGGTTATCTCACTTGGGACGTAGGGACTTAAAACATCATGCTTGAGACTATGAGTGAATATGAGAGTTTAAAAATAATTAATCAACTCGTAAATGCCACTTACTAGAAGTTGTGATGTTGTATCCGGAGGTTTCTTCTTAAGTTACAAACCTCTTGTATTTTCTCTAGCTTCATGCTCCATGATAGGACCTGTATTATCAACCTTTGGCATAGACAAGAGTATTATGCTAGAACACGAATGGTCAAAGTGTCCGCAAAAGTGTCCGCATTAGTGATGTGGATTTTTTCTGGCTGTCTAGTGGGGCAATTAGCATAAAGTGTCCTCCTTGCTGGCATCTATAGCAAATTATCTCTTTCGAGTTTGATACCTTAGAGGACATACAATCTTTTACTTTGCTGTGTGGTCCAAGATTAGGGCTCGGACTTTGCTTGTGAATGACTACTTGTGGTCTCGGTTTGTTCTACTTTGCGTGAGTTGTTGTATGTGACTCATTCTTTGCCTTTAGAGCAGGTGGAGGCATTTTCCTTGGCTTGGGGATGCTAACGTCGTTTGGTGTTGGCATCCAACTTTTTGAGCTGTTTGGAACATAAGCCTCTTGGGAATGTAACTTTTGTTATGAGAATTTTGTACAAACTCTTTGTACATACGCTTAAGATGACCCCAATTAATGAATGGATTATGATAGGAACTCGGAGCTTCTTCTGGAATCCACCATGTTTGAGCCTCTCCAACAAGTGTATCTAAGGCGTGGGAAAGTTTCTGGTCCTTGGGAATATTTTGGGACTGCAGCCAATACTCCATGCCCTTCTCCCAATGTAAGTAAGCTTCTGGTCCTTGTTCATGACCAGCAAACTGAATGTACCAAGACTCATCAATGATTTCTTCAACCATCTTAGTGTATGATTCGCAAAAATCATCTCTTTCAGCCTCACTTTTGACTTCTTCCTCTTCAGCAATTTCTTATTTAGTGTATTAAGAATCAGTTTCGCCTTGGTGTTCCTCCTCATGATCTGAATATGGTATTTCAGACGATGGTTTATTCTCTTCTTCACGTTCTGAATCAATATCTCCATAGTTTTCTTCTTCATCCAACTCGGATTCTGTTAGTATTTCGCCCTCTGGAATTGATTTGACGTCTTCCTCATCACGGTTTGCCTCCTCTTCAGCGTAACTTGACTTCTCTTCATATACGTGATAATCACGCCATTGTGCTTCTCCAAAATTAATTTGTGGATCAGATTCTTTGCTCTGGAATTCATCTTCTTCTTGATAACCAATGTTGGTTATTGTTGTGATGCGAGTAAGGTTCTGACTCGACATCTGACTCATTTTCATGGCTAGGGTTTGTGTCTCCAGGCCATGGTGGCACTTCTTCATAACCGGCTTCTTCATAACCGGCTTCTTCATCACACCATTCTGGGCTCCTGATGTGATCCTAGGAAGCACTACGTAGCTGGAAGAGGAAATAGAAGCTTATGAAGATGAGGAAATCCAACAAGGAGCAAAGGATGCATTGGAACAGCTTGAACCGGAGCTACAAGGACATGAAGACTTATGCATTTCTCCGGGTCCTATCACTCTGTCTAAACAAGAAAAGCTCAAGACCACTTTGCAACATCTTCTCAACACCATTCCGGGCTGTTTAGTATGTGCTAATCCAACTACCCTAGTTGTGATCCAAGCCACCTAGACATTTATCAAGAGAGGTGATAAGACTTGCACTCTTTTTCCCTTCGTTTGGTTTTGTCCCAATGGGTTTTCCAAACAAGGTTTTTAATGAGGCAAGCGTTATTACTCTTTCACAAGGCCTCTTGATAAAGCCAGGCCCAAACTCTACTCTCAGCCACAAAATGGAGTCAAAGAGAAACTCAAGAATGATTCAAAGTTTATGTTTAATGCTTTGTAGAATTCCAAGGGGTTATTTTCTATTTTCTATGCATCTTTGAACTCTATATGTATTCCCTTGTTCTCTTCTTTTCAGATTATCAAACTTTTATTTTCAAAACTCATTTTACTTGTTTGATCATTTCTTGCTCAAAGTGTCGGGTCTTCATTCCTTCACACCGAGCAAGCCGATAGTCTTAGAGTCTGTCACAACTCTGAAGAAGTATCACTCCAATCCACCTCTTGTTCATCACATCTAGGGTCTTCACCCACGTATAGAACAAGTCTGAAAGTCTAAAGGTTCACCATCCTCTTTGGAAGTTTCGCATCAATCCCCAACACCCATCAGACCATACTTCCCGTTTTACATCATCTCATCACTTCCGCATCACTAATCTCATCACTCCGACCATCACAACCTCTTGGAGAGCATTCAGGGACTTGATCCTCATCTAGGATCATATCAAGTGGTATCAGAGCTGTTTAGAACTAAAACTGAAAATGCATTGGTTAAAACTTTTTCTGAATTGAAACATGTGATTAAAAACGAGTTGTGTGATTCAAATTTGTTCAATGTGCTTTATAAACCAACTGTGAACAATCATGTTTTAGAATTTTCTACTTCAAGTATAATGCACTTGTTCTGTCCCATGAGTGTCGAAAAAGGAACAGGAGCCATGGAGAATCATAAGTACTTGAGAGAATTGACAATCAAAGAAAAGCCACCAGACTTGCATCAACCTCAATCCCTTCGTGGAGCTGGAGAAGAACTCACGCATTTCATTCAAATCAAGGAGGATCCACCAGATATATGCCAGAAAAATACTTATCAATTTGGAATTTGGAGCTGGACGTACCTGAGGAAAACAACTTCAATCACCCAAGGATGCTTCATTCCAAAACTCTATTTTGACAACAACTACATGATTATCTGTTCAATATTTTTCTTTGTGCCTAAACTGTTTCCTTTTGATGTAGGAGATCCTGCGTTCTTACAGCTCAAATTAACAAACCAGGATCATGGAAAAGTAGCCAAAGAATCTTCAATGTTCAAAGATAAACCCCCGGATCCAATACCATTCACTTTGATGATAATGATCACCGAACACATCAAGAATCTTATCTAGGTAAGTAACTCTTTGACTCGATTTTTCTCTTATGATTCAAGAGCTGTGATTATGAGTTCCATACACCCAGAAACCGTTGGGAAAAGGATAAGATTATTCATAGCATGTTTGGAACCGAATTCTTGTTTTAAGATACTAGTAAAAGAGGAACATGAAATGGATAATGCTTTAATCATAGCTGAAACTTGTTTATCTGTTTATTGTGTCCCCGTGACTGCAATAATACACTTGATCTTTGCCAAAAGTGTTGACAAGTTTGCAGGTACAAAGAGGAACCACCGGATATCTTGGTGAGGAAGAAACCTATTGCTTATTTCAGAATGATCTTTGAGGTTGGAGAACGAGTATGGATACCAATGATTGATGGTTCATTTCACCTAATAAGAAGAATCATCAACAATGCCCATCGACTTGATCTCCGAGGTAAGTTTCCCATGATGTTACTCTTTGATGGTTCTAACTTACTGTTGTTTGTGGCAGGTCAAACAGATTTGAGAACATATCCTTTTCAACTAGGGGAGGATGATGTGATCCTAGGAAGCACTAAGGAGCTGGAAGAGGAAATGGAAGCTTATGAAGATGAGGAAATCCAACAAGGAGCAAAGGATGCATTGGAACAGCTTGAACCGGAGCTACGAGGACATGAAGACTTATGCATTTCTCCGGGTCCTATCACTCTGTCTACACAAGACAAGCTCAAGACCACATTGCAACATCTTCTCAACACCATTCCGGGCTGTTTAGTGTGTGCTAATCCAACTACCCTAGTTGTGATCCAAGCCACCTAGACATTTATCAAGAGAGGTGAGAAGACTTGCACTCTTTTTCCCTTCGTTTGGTTTTGTTCCAATGGGTTTTCCAAACAAGGTTTTTTAATGAGGCAAGCCTTATTACTCTTTCACAAGGCCTCTTGATAAAGCCAGGCCCAAACTCTACTCTCAGCCACAAAATGGAGCCAAAGAGACACTCAAGAATGATTTAAAGTTTATGTTTAATGCTTTGTAGAATTCCAAGGGGTTATTTTCTATTTTCTATGCATCTTTGAACTCTATATGTATTCCCTTGTTCTCTTCTTTTCAGATTATCAAACTTTTATTTTCAAAACTCATTTTACTTGTTTGATCATTTCTTGCTCAAAGTGTCGGGTCTTCATTCCTTCACACTGAGCAAGCCGATAGTCTTAGAGTCTGTCACAACTCTTAAGAAGTATCACTCCGATCCACCTCTTGTTCATCACCTCTAGGGTCTTCACCCACGTACAAAACAAGTCTGAAAGTCTAAAGGTTCACCATCCCCTTTGGAAGTTTCGCATCAATCCCCAACACCCATCAGACCATACTTCCCGTTTTACATCATCTGATCACTTCCGCATCACTAATCTCATCACTCCGACCATCACAACCTCTTGGAGAGCATTCAGGGACTTGATCCTCATCTAGGATCATATCAGCTCTCATGCTCAGATTCGTAAGATTGTAATTCATATGGCTCATTTTCTTCAGAATATTCGTCCATGGTCTCCAAGGGTTCAAGTTCTCGCAAAAACAAAAGTAACGGATTTCAAATTACAATGATGCAGACATGAAATCAAAAATGCAAATACGAAATCAAACAAGTAACAAATAACAAAGCTAAACTCGTCTAACAACTGAGACAGCAAACAATGACACTATATAAATTAATTGCGAACAGATGCAAATTCAATCAAACTAGAAAACAGAGCTAGCGGAGCTAACCCTATTTTTTATAAACCCTATTTTTTTAATGATAAAGATGCAGACTCACGAATGACTCCTAAAGTATGCAACACGACCTAAACAAGAAACCAAGTAGAACAAAACAATCGCAAAATAGCAAACTCAAACGGCGCAAAACCCTTTTTCTTTTGATGCGATGCAATTATTTAACAACAAATCAGACACGAGTAGATGACGAAACAATATGGAGGGATGAAGTGATACAAGACTAAAAAACAATCAAAACGGATGCAAAGACACAAACTGAAAAAAAAAAATCGAGCAAATAGTTTTTTTTTTGGGTTTTCTTTTTAGTAAATTAGAAACAAATAATTAAATGAAGCAAATATTTTTTTTATTAAATAACAACTGAAGCAAATTAACAAGACAAAGCAAGAGCAAAAGCGAAAATAAATATTTATGGGATTTTCTGGATTTTTTACGGAAATGAAACAACCAAACAGAAAAAAAAAATGGAAAGGGATAAAGGTTGGATGAAACTACCTGATGGGTAGGAGCTTTTGAAGCTCTGATACCAGATGATGCAGGATCGGAATCACACCAATTTTAGATAGCTTGATGATCAAAGGATTCCAAGCCTAGCTTAAGCGGTAGTGGAATAGAAGATAGAGATGGAGGTGAAATGATTGACTCTCTCAATCGATGAACAAGAAAAGCTAATGAATCACTCAATAACTCGAATTGCTGGGTAAAAATAATTTAATTGAATCACTCAAATAAGAACTAATGAAAATAAACACAAAGAATTTGCAACTTTGCGAAGAGAAGAAAAACAGTTTTTCTTATTAACTTTATAATTTTGATTACGGGTGATTTACAAGGAGACTCAATCTATTATTTTATAGGGTCAGAGTACAACGGCTATAAGCTAAAATAAATGAAATAAATCGCAAGAATTGAAGAAATAGAGCCGTTGGAGATTAAATGACGAAATAAGGCAAATGGAGCCTTAGCTTGTATCTGGTCAACTTGGGGAGGAAGATGCGAGCCTTTGGAACATGCTGGTGGCTCTGGAGGGTCTCTAACATGCGCAAGAATTGATGGGAATATGACCGTTGGAAATTAATTGTCTGATGATCCGAATATGGTAAGTCTAGTCTGTTTCTTTGAATCATGTGTGGTCTTGAGGCTGCTGTCATTTTGACATCTTTTAAATGGCATGTCGTCTTGTTAGGAATGGGGAAAAACATCAGAGCATCGACCTCCACTTGGTTTACGGCTTTACTTGATTTAACCGATCGGTATTGGCCAAAATAGGAGCATATGTACCAACTCCAGATTTAGCTCGGTCATGGCTTGGTTTTCTTATATCAAAAATTTCCATATATGGAATTTTTCGATGAAAACTCAAGCCAAGGCTGAATTCTTGAGTGGAGCTTGATTTGGAACATGCTTCTCGTCGATTCTCTGTGTTGATGTGGCTTCGTGTTCCAAATGCAGATATGGTGGGTAAAAGTTGGTTCTGACTCGATAATTCTTCATAAAATAGGGTGTTTGCGAATGAATATCAAAGCTGGAGTGAAAGGAACAAGTGAATTCTTCATGGGGCAGCTTCCTTGGCTTGGGGACGGTTTTAGTGATGTGCTCATGTGCTATCTCGAAATATGATCGATCCAATTGGGTTCTGGCTCGATCATTCTTTTTAAAACATGTGACTTGAGAGTGATTCTGCAAGCTGGGCTCATTGGGTGGAGCAGTTTGGCGGTGGAATGTGGTACTCCTTGATTCTCGTCTCCTGAATGCATGCATTGTCGTCGGGTGGTTTGGCTCTGGCTGGCTTTGTCTTCTCTTGTTAGATGTGGTTCTGATGTTGATATGATCCTAGATGAGGATCAAGTCCCTGAATGCTCTCCAAGAGGTTGTGATGGATTGAGTGATGATGAGTGATGCGGAAGAGATGAAAAGATGTTGACACAAGGGGTAAGATCCGAAGGATCTTGGGGATTGTTGCGAAACTTCCAAAGGGATGGTGAACCTTTAGACTTTCAGACATGTTCTGTACGTGGGTGAAGACCCTAGACGTGATGAACAAGGGGTGGATCGAAGTGAAACTTCCTAGGAGTTGTGAAAGACCCTAAGACTATCAAACTTGCTTTGGTGAGGATGAAGATCCGATCACTATAAGCAAGGAATGATCAAACAGATTTCAGAGAGTTTTGAGAATATGAAAAGAGGTTGATAACTTAGAAATGAAGCCTTACATGAGTTTAAATCAGCAAATGAGTAAAGGAAAAATCTCGAAAATAACATAACATTAAAACAAAGTTGAACATAAAAATAACTCTTGAAGTCTTCCAATTTTCGGCTGAATCTTCTTGTTGGACTTGGGCTGCTTCATTTGTGATAAGATATAGAAGTGGGCTTAGGCTTTATCAAGAGGCTGATGAGTGAGTGATATGGCTTACCTCATTAAAAACCTTATTTGGAAAACCCAATGGGACAAAACCAAATGAAGGGAAAAAGGATGAAGTCATATCACCTCTCTTGATAAATGTTTAGGTGGCTTGGATCACAACCAGTGTAGCTGGATTAGCACACACTAAATTGCGCGGAATGGTGTTGAGAAGATGTTGCAAAGTGGTCTTGAGCTTCTCTTGTTTAGACCGAGTGATAGGACCCGGAGAAATGCTTAAATCTTCAGTTCCTTGTAGCTCCGGTTCAAGCTGCTTCCTTTGCTCCTCATTGTCGTCTCCATGTTGCATTGGTTCCTCCTCCTTGCTAGCCATAGTCACATCATCCTCCCCCTCTTGAAAAGGATTCGACCTCAAAATCTGTTTCTTCTGCAAAACAAGGAACCAAATCAGTAATATTAAAACTCGGACTTACATGGTACTTACCTTGGAGATCAAGCTGGTAGGCGTTGTTGTTGATTTTCTTGATGATTTCGAATGGACCATCAGTCCTGGGTATAAGCTTGGATTTTCTCTCGTTAGGGAACCTTTCTTTTCTCAAATGAACCCACACCAAGTCCCCTTCTTTAAATTCCATAAGCTTCCGGCCTTTGTTTGCATGCTTAGCGTACAACTTGGTCTTGTGCTCTATGTTGTTTCGAGCCTTCTCATGGATCTGTTTCACAAGCTCAGCCTTTTTCTTACCATCAAGACTTATCCTTTCATTCACGGGTAAAGGCATTAGATCCAAAGGTGAGATGGGATTGAACCCATAAACAATTTCAAATGGTGAATACTTAGATGCAGAATGTCTAGCATGATTGTAAGCAAATTCAACATGAGGTAGACATTCTTCCCAAGTCCTAAGGTTCTTTTTAATTATAGCACGCAACAAAGTGGATAAGGTTCTATTGACAACTTCGGTTTGGCCATCGGATTGTGGGTGATATGTGGTGGAGAAACAAAGCTTGGTTCCTAACTTAGACCAAATGGTTTTCCAAAAATTACTAAGAAATTTGGTATCCCTATCCGATACAATAGTTCTAGGCATTCCATGCAACCTAACAACTTCTTTAAAGAACAACCCAGCTACATTAATAGCATCATCGGTTTTATGGCAAGGTATGAAGTGAGCCATTTTAGAGAATCTATCAACTACCACAAATACCGAATCCTTTCCAGTCTTAGTCCTAGGTAATCCAACTACAAAGTCCATGGATAAGTCATGCCAAGGATGCAAGGGAATAGGAAGAGGGGTATACAAACCGTGATTCTGGATTGTCGATTTAGCTTGCTTACACGTTATACATCTTTGACAACATTTCTTAACGTCACTTTGCATGTGCGGCCAAAAGAAGTGCTCACGTAACACGCTTGACGTCTTTGCCATGCCAAAATGTCCCATGAGTCCACCTGCATGAGCTTCTTGGACAAACCAATCTCGCAAGGAGGAGTTAGGTACACATAGGCGATTATCATAGAACAAAAATCCATCACTCCTAAAATATTTTCCAACACCAAATTTTTCACAAGCAGCATAGGTTTCCTTGAAGTCAACATCACTATCATAGAGTTCTTTGATTTTTTCAAATCCTAATAACTTAACCTCAAGAGAATTCAAAAGAACGTACCTCCGAGAAAGAGCATCGGCTACTACATTCTCCTTACCTTTCTTGTACTTCATGACGTACAGAAACGTCTCAATGAATTCAACCCACTTGGCCTGTCTCTTGTTCAGCTTTTTTTGTCCCTTGAGATGCTTGAGTGATTCGTGGTCTGTGTGTATGAAAAACTCTTTGGGCCAAAGGTAGTGTTGCCATGTTTGTAGAGCTCGGACGAGTGCATAAAGCTCTTTATCATATGTAGGGTAATTGAGTGTGGTGCCTCCAAGCTTCTCACTAAAATAAGCTATGGGCTTCATCTCCTGCATAAGAACAACACCAATACCAATTCCTGAGGCATCACATTCAATTTCAAAGTTTTTATCGAAGTTAGGAAGAGATAAAACCGGGGCATTTGTTAGCTTCTCTTTCAAGGTTCGAAATGCATTCTCTTGAGCTTGTTCCCACTTGAATCCGACATTCTTCTTGATAACCTCCGTGAGTGGGGTGGCTAAAGTGCTGAAGTCTTTAACAAACCTCCTATAGAAACCGGCTAAACCATGGAAGCTTCTTACTTCACTAACAGTCTTTGGACTCGGCCAATCTTTAATAGCTCGTATCTTCTCTTCATCAACCTTGATACCATCTGTACTCACAACAAAGCCTAAAAAGACAAGGTTATCAATTCCAAAAGTACATTTATTAAGATTAGCGTACAAGGTTTCCTTCCTAAGCACTTCTAAAACTTTTCTAAGGGTCTCCACATGTTCATCTAAGCTTCGGCTATAGATTAAAATGTCATCAAAATATACCACCACAAAATGACCTATGAATGATCTAAGAACGTGGTTCATTAGTCTTATGAAAGTACTAGGTGCGTTTGTTAACCCAAAAGGCATGACTAACCATTCATAAAGACCATGCTTAGTTTTAAATGCAGTTTTCCATTCATCCCCTTCTTGCAATCTAATTTGATGGTATCCAATTTTAAGATCTACCATAGAAAAGATGCTAGAACCATGCAATTCATCAAGCATATGATCTAATCTAGGTATAGGATGTCGATACTTTACAGTATTATTGTTGATAGCATGGTAATCAACACACATCCTCCAGCTACCATCTTTCTTCGGAACAAGCAAAACGGGTACGGCACATGGACTCATGCTTTCACGGATATGTCCTTTTTCCATGAGCTCGGTGACTTGTTGTTGAAGTTCCTTAGTTTCTAGAGGGTTGGTTCTGTAGGCTGGTTTGTTGGGAAGAGACGCTCCGGGTATGAAATCGATTTGGTGTTCAATGCCACGAATTGGCGGCAAACCTTGGGGAGGTTCTTCCGGGAAAACATCTTGGAACTCCTGTAAAAGAAAATGAATTTTGTTAGGAATTTCCTGCACAGTTTGGTTAGTATTAAAGCATTCTCTAAACACAAAAAGGAGGGATGAGGAATAACTCCCTTGTCAAGGCGTGATCATTAGGTTGGCCGGTTCTTTGAGCTTGGCTTCGGAAGTGGGTTTACTTTTCTTCAAGGCCATTTGATCTAGATGAACTTCTTGAGGAGTTAACGGTACAAGGATGTTCTTTCTGCCCTTAAACTCAAATGAATATCTGTTGGTAAATCCATCATGCATTACTTTCCGATCAGATTGCCAAGGTCTTCCAAGCAAGATATGTCCAGCATCCATTGGTAAAATATCACATAAGACCTCATCTTCATATTTCCCTATAGACAAAAGAACTATGACCTGGTTCTTGACTTCCAATTCTCCCTCATCGTTAAGCCATTGCAACTTATAAGGCTTAGCTCTCTTAGTGATTGTGAGTCCAAGCTTATCAGCCATAGACTGGCTGGCAACGTTGGTACAGCTACCGCCATCAATCACTAGACTGCAGACTTTGTTTTGAACAAGGCAACGAGTGTGGAAGAGGTTTTCTCTTCGCTCATTTTTCTCGGCCTGAGTGTTTAAGGTAAGGGTTCTTCTAGTGACCAAAAGTTATCCGAACTCCGGCATTCTAAGTGGTTCCTCTAAAGGTTCATCCTCTGAACCGTTGTCTTCCGACTGCATCTCTCCACTAGCCAGAATGATGATGGTTCTCTTAATGGTACAAGCATTAGAGTAATGACCAAAACCCTTACACTTAAAACACTGAATTTCTCTAGCTTTGGTGCTTGAATCTCGATCAATTCCCTTGAGCGGAAACTTCGTCTATCTTGGGTTTGGTAAGCGGTTTGTAATCCTTAGGCTTGTAATCCTTGCTAAACTTGGCAGAGTTGTATCCGGTCCTAGAGCTCTTCTTCTTAAGTTGTTTTTCAAACATGATAGCTTTGTGGAGAAGCTCTTCTAGCTCGACATAATGATGTACTTCCAGTTTTTCAATGATATCTTTGTCAAGACCTCCCATGAATCTGGCCATAGTAGCTTCATTGTCTTCTTGAATATCGGCTCTAAGTAACAAGGTTTCCATTTCTTTGAAATAATATTCAACGGATTTACTTCCTTGAGACAAATTCCGAAGCTTAAGGTGAAGTTTTCTGTGGTAATGACTAGGTACGAACCTTTTACTCATAATGATCTTTAGTTGGGTCCAAGTCTCAACCGGTATATCTCCAGCCCTTCTTCTAGACGTCACCAACTGATCCCACCAACTTAGAGCATAATCCTTGAATGCGGTTGGGGCGAGTCTGACCTTAGTCTCCTGAGTAAATTCCCGGCAATCAAAGATAATTTCAACCCTCTTTTCCCACTCAAGATACTCTTCAGGGTTACTGGTTCCATGGAAAAACGGAATTTCTATCTTCACACCGGCTAAAGGATCTCGAGTAATGATTTGGTGATTTCTAACGGTTCGGTCTTCTCTTGGCTGTCTTCTTCGAGAACGATTTGATCGAGAAGTCTGACTATAGTAGTGCTCAGCATCAGAAGGTCATAGGTTCCTCCCATGTTGTTCTTCCATAACAGGTTGTTGATGTTCTCGGAATCGGTTGTTGATGGACCTTTCTAAATCGGCCTTCATAGTGGCCATACTCTCAACCATCATAGCTTTGAAGGAGTCCATAAGTTGCTTGTTGGAGTTGGCAGACTCTTGTTCAGCATGGCTGGTTTCCGCCATGGTACGTGTTCAGATCCCAACAAGTAAACAAGTAAAAATGCTCAAACACAACAAGGAAAAATTCGGCAAGACCCTAAACGACAGCTTGACCTGATCAAACAGACTAAACTATCAAATCACGTTAAACAATTCCAGAGACAATTTTAACAAATACTAGACTCAATCTAGGTTTCAATGCAACAGATTTCACGATTTTAGGATTAACCAATGATTTCAAACAATTCTAGCAAGTTAACACGAAAATAACTTTTCAAATTCCGATAACCCCGAGTTGTGACTGTTCGACGAAATCAACCTCGAAAAATTATCAAAACATGTTCAAAAATTATAGAATCAATTTTGAGAAATACTAGACTCTTTTTTGAACCAGATTCAACAAATCTCACGATTTTATCTGACAAAATGAATTTATGAAAATTCCAACAGTCAGCAGACAAAACAGATCGGAATGTGAAGAGGTGTAATAGATCGGAAAAGATACAACCTGGTGTGGAGTCAGCTCTGATACCACTTGATATGATCCTAGATGAGGATCAAGTCCCTGAATGCTCTCCAAGAGGTTGTGATGGATTGAGTGATGATGAGTGATGCGGAAGAGATGAAAATATGTTGACACAAGGGGTAAGATCCGAAGGATCTTGGGGATTGTTGTGAAACTTCCAAACGGATGGTGAACCTTTAGACTTTCAGACATGTTCTGTACGTGGGTGAAGACCCTAGATGTGATGAACAAGGGGTGGATCGAAGTGAAACTTCCTAGGAGTTGTGAAAGACCCTAAGACTATCGAACTTGCTTTGGTGAGGATGAAGATCCGATCACTATAAGCAAGGAATGATCGAACAGATTTCAGAGAGTTTTGAGAATATGAAAAGAGTTTGATAACTTAGAAATAACGCCTTACATGAGTTTAAATCAGCAAATGAGTAAAGGAAAAATCTAAAAATAACATAACATTAAAACAAAGTTGAACATAAAAATAACTCTTCAAGTCTTCCAATTTTAGGCTGAATCTTCTTGTTGGACTTGGGCTGCTTCATTTGTGATAAGAGATAGAAGTGGGCTTAGGCTTTATCAAGAGGCTGATGAGTGAGTGATATGGCTTACCTCATTAAAAACCTTATTTGGAAAACCCAATGGGACAAAACCAAATGAAGGGAAAAAGACTGTAAGTCATATCACCTCTCTTGATAAATGTTTAGGTGGTTTGGATCACAACCAGTGTAGCTGGATTAGCACACACTAAACTGCCCGGAATGGTGTTGAGAAGATGTTGCAAAGTGGTCTTGAGCTTCTCTTGTTTAGACCGAGTGATAGGACCCGGAGAAATGCTTAAATCTTCAGTTCCTTGTAGCTCCGGTTCAAGCTGCTTCCTGTGCTCCTCATTGTCGTCTCCATGTTGCATTGGTTCCTCTTCCTTGCTAGCCATAGTCACATCAGATGTCCTCATCAAGGCTAAATAGGCTGTTATCTAGTACTTCTAGTGTCAAGAAGGTTTACATGTGTTAAGGGAAAATGGACAAAAATAGAAAAACCCGTTTTAAGGCAGTTTCGGAGCATCAGAAGTTTGACATTCGTTAAAGACGTTCCCGTGGAGAAAATCCAGATATCTTGGTCTCTGAGGAAATCTAAAAGAGTCAGAATTCACCTCGGACAAGAATCAAAGCAATCCAAAGATACGACCCGAAGAGTGACGATCTGTCAACCTCGGTCACAAGGACTGTGAGCGAGGCCAAGCTTCTTGCCCATTTCTTTCACAAGGCCTGTGGCCGAGGTTGAAGACCCTGCCTCCACACTGATAGTAGTATTTTGGTCAGTACTTAGCTTGTAGGCAAGGGAAGTCTAGCAATAGGAACTTGTTCCACTAGATGTAAATCCCCTGCCACTTATGCCTTTCCTAAGTAACATATCACAAAAGCTGAATATGGGAAGACGTAAGCTATGAGTCTATCAATTCCTACACAGCTAACATGTCATTGTAGTATGTAGGTGTTAATCCAAATGGGTGAGATTCCAGCAAATAGAATGCAATCAAAATCACTTAAGTCAAGCCAAGCAAATCGATTTTGGGTGTCTAACAAACTAAGTAACGCAGGAAATATGCAAAATAAAAACTAAGTAAAACTGCTAGAGCAGCAGATAAAACCGCTAGTACAGCAAGTGAACTTGGTAAAATAAAACTAAGTAAAATTGCTATGGAAGCAAGTGCAGCAAGTAAACAGTCAAGACAAGCACGCTCTCAAGGATGGCGTAATCGACCGGTGACTCCTCTACAATCTACCTAAAGTGCTGACAAAACTCAAACAGAGCTAATCCCTAGACAACAGGTTCACAAGCAACCAAATCTACTCTCGTGATAGATGACCTCAAGCAAGGACAGTTCCACACTCAGATGTCTCTGACGAAATCTACCCTAGCAGGCATTAACATCCAACCTGTTTTTGTCAATGAACACTCTAATCATCTAATCTCTTAGGCTAGGAATGCAAATCTCTGGTATTAGTTGTTCAAGCATTTCATCAAACACTTTTTGGGTTTGGAAATGCTTGTGATCTAATTCCAATTGATTACAGAGAAACCAGCATTGAGAACACTAATCTAGAAGGGATATAAACATAAATAAGCTCAAACACCTAGGAAAATCAGAGATTCATCACTAATCTATCCCATCCTCAAGAACCTTAAAAACTACTCACACATAATGATGAACATAAACCCAGAAAAATCAAACATTTCAGAATTCATAGAAAATAGTTTAAAAAGATATATTAAGATGAGAATAGTAATACTGCAAAGAATCAAAGCAAACTAAGTACTAGATTAATAGAGATCTGAATTACAAAATGAAGAACACCAAGAACAAGGTTTGGAGGCAGCGAAAAACCCTAAAAATAAAAGACATCCCCGTGGATAATACACAACGTTGGTATTCATAGTAACATACAGAAACCCCTAAAAGGGAAAACGACACAAGAAGTAGTTGAGTCTTCGCGGGTGGTGCAGCTCGAGTTGGGAGGTCGAGTGTGTTGGACGTCGAGTGCTTGGGTGGTGTCGAGTTGAGACGGGGTAATGTTGTTGAGTGGTGACACGAGTGGTACGTTGAGCGCAATATTGAGTGGGTACGGTGAGTGCAGCATCGAGTGGGTACATGGTGGAGCTGAGGTCGAGGACGGGCTCGAGCTTGGAGGTCAAGCACGGGCTCGAGGTGGGAGGTCGAGCACGGGCTCGAGTTGGGAGGTCGAGCACGGGCTCGAGGTGGTCAAGTGGTTTGTCGAGCTGGAAGACGTGGTGTCGGGTGTGCGATGTCGAGTAGGGAGTCGGGTGGTGTGTCGCACGGCAGGGCTCGAGTGGGGACTCGAGCTGTCCTAGCATCCATGCTCCAAGTTGTACCTGTTTTAGCTCCAAAATGCAGCATGTAAGCATATGCTAGTGCAAATTCTCCTAAGTGCAAAAACATAGGAAAATGGTTCCTATGCATGTTTAGCTCCTACTTACCTGCAGAAGTAGCGTAAGTTAGGTTGTCTAGACAGAGTAGTTGGTTCTATGGAATTTGGATTGTTTATGCATGTTTAGCTCCAAATTCGAATCATTGAACATAATAAACCAACACTTCGTTTATTGATATTTACGTCACTTTAATTATAATTTTCTTTCTATTTAGTTCACCATTGAAACCAAAACAAATCCCTATTTATTTTGTCTTAGCTTTATTCTCCTCTAACAAACTCGTCCCGTAGCTTATTAGTGTCTGTGGGATCGAGACCTTAAATACTATAATCGATTCGGCTGTGCACTTGCAGATTTATAATTGTGTTTTTTTGAGGAAAACCTGACACACATCACTCCAACAAGGCTGTTGAAGCAACCAAGATGAAGCGCAGGCGCCTAGAAGTGGAGAAGTGTCTAAGCAACCCACTTCCAACCAACGAGGATCGGATGAACCTGTATCCATTCCAATAAATGAGCCTAGAGAAGTTGATGGGGTCTTTTGAAGTTTTTTTAACGCATAGACAGAGGCGCAGGGGGGGGGGGCGATAGCCCCCACTGGATCCATGAAGATCATCACCTAGAATTATCAGGGCCTCTGTATGCCCCTGACGCAATCAAGAATGAAGGAATTATGTGGCAAAGTTTCTCTAGATGTTTTATTTAGCTTTGTTTTGAAAAAAGGATGTAATCATAAATAAGCTTTCCCAAGATGTAAAGATGATCGATGTGTATGTTGAATATAAAAGGAATTATTTGTCTTATCTTTATGGACATCCAGTTCCGCAACATATACATGAGCTTTGGGAACATTTAGAAAGAACAAGTCTTACTAGAGAATGACCTTGGATTTTAGTGGGTGATTTTAACGAAATCATATCAAATGATGAAAAATGCAGAGGACCAGATCATAAAGAAAGAAGTTTTCAAGACTTTCGAAATATGATCAACACTTCTAATATTTCGAATTTACGATACAAAGGAGATAAGTTTTCATGGGTGGGGGAACATGTCATTCACATTGTTAAATGTTTTTTTTGCTATAGTTATGATCCATGAAGCATTGGCTTGTTTTCCGGCTTCCGTGGCAGAATTTCTTCAGTTTTATGACTCAGATCATCGACCAGTTTTAACATTGGTAGCATTTGCAAACGCAAATCGGTAAAACACTTTCATTTTGATAAACATTACTTACAATTCCAGACTTCAAAAATTATGTAAAAAGGGGATGGAAGTCACCTAACTAAAACAAGTATTTTACTAGTTTGAGAACAGGATTTCAATTGCCTGTTACCCTAAACATGTGATTGTAGTGCAATAGGTATCAATCCAAATGGGTGCGTTGTTAACAATCAAAATGCGATCAAATTTAGTTAAGTCAAGCCAAATCAGAAGGGTGTTTGTCACTAAAAACCTAAACGGAATGAAAAATGCAAAAATTAAAATACTGGCTATGGACTCGGTCAGATTTGGCCGAGTGGTAGTGAAAATACAGAAAATAATAGGAAATAATATGGAGAAGAAAGGTCCTGATAGTGGGGTAATTGATCATGCCGTCCTCCATAGTTCACCGTAGGGTGGCTAACATGACTTTACTGAAGCTAATCCTAGAGCGTTGATCATCAAAGCTAGGCGAAATCCCCTTAATGTCATCAAGTGAGTATCCAATTGCTCTTCTAAACTTTTTCAATTCGGTTATCAAGGTATGCAATTCATTAGAGTTCAATGCATCATTTATGATAACAGGATATGTAGAGTTAGGGCCTAGAAAGGCGTACCTTAGCCCACGTGGTAATGGTTTGAGGTCTGCTTTGGGTGCCTTGAGTTCTTACCAATCATCAGATGCGGGAATACTTGACTCGATGTGATGACTCGGTGGAACAGGTCAAGTGGTACTCGAGTCCAGAATGTTTCCTCAAGTCGGAGCTCGACGCGATGTGTTGATCGAGTCCTTTGGCCTAGTCTGAGCTGAACTTTCCCCAACTACTGCTATAGCTCTTTTTTCTGAACTAACCAAGTCTTCAAACACGTATGGCTCAGCTACTGGCTTCTGCATGTCTATACATTTCTCATAGCTCAGGGCATCATTGTGGAGATAACCATCATCCCCGTTCTTGGTTAAAGCAATTCGAAGGTGATCCTCCTCTGAGAATTCTTCCGGTAGTTCATCCGCAAGCCGCTCCATTTCCTCAATGTAAAAGAGCTGCCTTTCTATTCTTGGCTTCTTCATGATATCCTTTATGTCAAACTTCATTTTAAAATCTTTCACATGATTGAGGTCAATCTTTCTATTCCTGACATCAATCATCGCTCCAGTTGTGGCCAAAAGCGGTCTTCCCAAGATTAAAGGATCTTTGGGTTCTTCATCCATCTCGAAAACTACAAAATCTGTTGGCACTTCGACATGGCATTTCCTGACGGCTAAATCTTCTAGTAACCCATGGGGGAGCCTAAAGAGATGTTGCAAGGTTTGTATCTACTGAAGCCCAATCTCTTTGCTACCGTAAGCGACATAAGGCTTACGGAAGCTCCAAGGTCGCACAGAGAGTTTTTGAAAGTAAGTGGCCCCAGTGAACATGGTATAGTGAAAGAACCGGGGTCACTTAACTTTTCTTTGATAACTACCTTTTTTTATATGATAGCGCTGCATTCATGGCTCAGTACTACCATTCCCTGAAGTTCCTTCGTCCTTTCTACTACTGCATGCTTAAAAAATTTGTGATATGGGGCAAAAGCATGAAAGCATCTACCAAGGGCATCCTGATTTCTATCTCTTGTACCTGCTTGTCGAAAAGAGGTCGATACTTTTCCACTAACTCTTTCGTGAATCTTCCTAGAAAAGGGAGTGGGGGCTTATATGTAGGAGGAACGAAAGCTGATTTTCCCACATATGGAGCATTGACTAGGTCTGCTGACCGAGTTCCTTCACCGAGTTTATCTTCCTTCCCATTTGTTGGAACCTCGACTCTATTGGTAGACCGAGTTTGTCCATCGAGTTTGTTTTCTTCATCTTTAGTTTGACAGGGATCCTCCCCATTCTGAACTTCGCTACCCTTGGTGGGTCCTTCTTTGGTAGGTAGTTTTTTTTCACTGTGTAGGGTGATAGCCCATGTCTCAGTTGATGTGTTGCAGAAACGCTCCCGAACTTGTTCTTCACTGTTCTCAGTGAGTGGATGACTGATCCCATTTGGTGATAGCTCACTGGTGCAAGTTGAACTGATGGCGTGAGCATAATCCTTGGGGTTTTGGATTGATTTTCCCGGGAGTTGGCCAGTTGGATGTGGGGGGAAAGTAGAAGCACCCTTGCTCTCTAAATAGTGCAGCTTGGAATTTATAGTCTCCATTTTTTTGTTGAGGGCAGTGTAGGAGCGGTCCATATTGTTCGTTATCTCAGCAAACCTCTTGGTAACCTCCATCACACTTTTTTCTTGGTTTTGTATAAGCTGTTGAATCATTGCCATCATGTCCGGTTCTTGGTTTGCAAAACCGGGAGGTGCGGTTTAGGTTGGCAGTTGCTGCTAAAATCTTTGCTTGTACTGAGGTTTGGGAGCGTAGCCCTGATTCTAGTTGTATGTAACAAAAGGTTTGTGTTGGAGCTGCTGCTGCTGAGGAGGGTACACTTGGTCCTGAGGGTTGGCGACATTAGTGCTTCTGTTGGAAAAATTCGGATTAGCCTTGTAGTTGACAAATCCTTTGTTGTAACCCCCCTGATTCTGAATGTAGCTGATCTCTTCGAGTTGCTCACTCTCCCCAACCTGAACTTAACTTTGCTCTTCTTCAGACACATAGTGTATCTGCTTCTGTTGGCTTAGGATGAGCCTATCTATTTTGTCATTTAGAGGTTGGATCTATTTCTTGTCCTCGAAGTTAGAATTTCCTTGATAATTTCGGTCATAGTCCTCCGCATAATTACCATCAGACTGTGCTAGATTCTCAACCAATTCCTAGCCTTCTTCAACGTCCTTGTTCAGAAAGTTCTCGTTGCTAGCGGTATCAAGGAGCATACGTATTTTGGGCAAAATGCCTATGTAGATTGTACTGAGGAGACTCTCATTGCTGAAACCATGGTGAGGGCACTGCGAGGTGTAGCTCTTGAATCTCTCCCAAGCTTCACATAATGTTTCAGCATTCTTCTGGGCAAAACCGGATATCTCATTACGGAGTCTGGCAGTTTTGGCGTTCGAGAATAATTTGGCAAGAAAAGCCTTCTTGCAGTGATCCCAGGTAGTGATAGATCCTGGTTGTAGAGTCTTCTCCCATTGGTGAGCCTTGTCGCCCAGAGAGAAAGGGAACAGACAGAGCTTGAATCCATCTTCAGAAACTCCATTGATTTTTGTTAGGCTACAGAGCCTATCGAACTCGTCTAGGTGATGGAGTGGGTCTTCCATTGGCAGTCCATGGAACTTGTTGCGCTGAACCATGGAGATGAGGCCGCTCTTGATCTTAAAATTGTTCTGCTGGACAGGGGAGCTATGATACCCTGACGTTGTGTGTGGGTACGCGGAGCATCCCCTGCTCCAATAAAACGTTGCCTCCTTGGCTGAGGGTCCTGTGCAGCAGGATGTTGTTGATTGCCTCCCTAAGCACCTTGTTGTTGTTGGTTTTCCATTTCGAATGGTTGTTGTTGATCTTGTGGGACTCGGTCTCTTTGCTCACGATGCTGACGAGGTGACCGATTCACGTTATCAACGAGTTGCAGGAGGTTCTGATTTCCTTTTGATCGTGTTTGCATGTAGGGATCAGGACTTGGTCAGAGAGACTTGGTTGAACAGACCGAGTTGGTTGACTGAGTAGTACCGAAACAAACGAACAAAGGAAATTCAGTAAGTTAGTAGGTAGCGTAAGAATAAAAATGAACTCGATCTCAACACATGTAAAATCCTAAATGTAACAAACAATCACCCAATTGGCAATGGCGCCAAATTGAAACAAGTATTTTATTAGTTTTAGAACAGGGTTTCAAATGCTTATTACCCTAAACATGTCATTGTAGTGCAATAGGTATCAATCCAAATGGGTGCGTTGTTAACAATCAAGATGCGATCAAATTTAGTTAAGTCAAGCCAAATCAGAAGGGTGTTTGTCACTAACAACCTAAACGGAATGAAAAATGCAGAAAATAAAATACTTGCTATGGACTCGGTCAGATTTGGCTGAGTGGTAGTGAAAATACAGAAAATAGCAGGAAATAATGTGGAGAAGAAAGGTCCTGAGAGTGGGGTAATTGATCATGCCGGTATCCATAGTCTACCGTAGGTGTCTAACATGACTTCACAGAAGCTAATCCCTAGACGTTGATCATCAAAGCTTTGGCGATCCCACTGTCGTCGTGACCCCCAATGATGTGATCCTCCCAAGGAATCGGCACTCTAAAGTCGGTAAGGGGATAAGCTTTGCATCCAAGAAACCGTGAAGTCTCAAAGATCAAAGGATGTGGAATGAATGGTTGCATGGAAGCTGCGGAAGGCTCCTGATTTACCGGTGGATCAATTCTTTGGATATTACGCACCAAAGGGGATCGACAAGCTTGCTGGATATGACACACCAAAAAGGAATGGATAGAAGATGAATCGAGAGACGCCACAAAGATCTGTGAAAGGATCTATGATAAGTCTAATCAAGCCATGAAAATAGATATGACACACCATGAACATGGAGTTCCAAAAATAACAAGATATTACATCTTGAAAAAGAGAAACTTCTCTGATTTTTACTGAAAACAAAACTTATTATTATTCATGATTTTGAGTCTCTATATATAGAGAAATACAACTCATTTTCGTCCTTAATAAGAGCCTAACATGCAGAGTATCTTGGAAAACGAAATTTGACTCAAAACTGCATGTAGGAGAGAGAAATAGACATCAATAAATGTGGTCTTTGTTTGAACTCGAAAATGAAGCTTCTCTTGATAGTTTCTGGGCTGAATCCAATTTTATGGGCTTCCCTGATGGATCAAGATTCTAGAATGAGTTGGTTTGTAGCTTATTGCAGTCTGGCCTGGTCGGAATCCATCAATGAATGCACACAGGTCCGAAACAGATAAACCGGAAATCACCTGATTTGTAAATTGAATAACTCATTCGTTTGAACTCCGTTTAATCTGATTCTTCTTCGAGGTGCTCCGTAATTGAGCTAAGAACATTCATTGGTTTCATGCATTGAGTCACCGTGGTTGAGAAGATACCCATCAAACAGTGTACACATGTCCATTCGGGTATTACTGAAATTGTGCATCCGGTAGGATTGAGCTTTGATTCTTCTCATGATCATATCCTAGCCTGATTTTTAGAAAAGAAACTTGAGAGTTTTCTCTTTGATATTTCTGGGAAGGAAATATTCTGTCTTCTAAACTTCTTGTGTGTGAATCCTTGAAGCTTAGAGTGTATTAGACTTATCATAGATCCTTTCACAGATCTGTGTGGCGTCTCTGAATCCCCTATCACGTCCGTTCATCCCCTTGAATCTGTTGAGAGTGACCTTAGTCCAGCAACAGCCTCACCATCGAACCACTTCACCATCCATTCAATCGGAACTGTTGAGAGTGACCTTAGTCCAACAACAATTCCTCCATCAATCTATCATTTAGGATCTGATTCATTTGGGTTCCTATATCACCCAACAATCCTAAACATATCCTAGGACCCAATATATTTCCCCTGAGAACAGACCTCAATTGTATTGGCAGAACATAGAAAAGGACAGCAATAAGACCCAAATCAACAATGTCAAAATATAACCTAACCCAATGTCCTTGCGAAAAGCTATAGATCTCTGGCATTAGGGGATCAGGGATCTCTACATGCACTTGTTAGGCGAGAAAAACCTCAGATCTAGCCCCTAGATTTTGCCAAACGAGCTAGCCTTAAGAACATCTAATCCAGAAGGGATAAAATCAAATTTAAAGCTTAGACATCTACAGGGACTAAGGACTCGAGCAGATCTACCCCATCTCAGAACCCTTGTTTCACTACTCAGACATGCAAATTGAAAACGTAGAAATCAAAGTAAAAGACATGTTCATAAAAAATGATGATCAATAACTTAAGAAAACAAATTCAATAAAATGGTTGAGATTACAGAATCAAAAATAGCAGAAAAGTAAAAGAAGGCTAAGAAAAACCGAGATTCAGATTCAAAGATAAAAGTTCTTCAGCTCCCCTTCGCTTTCGCGGCTCGGGTTTATATATGACCCTTACATATTAAACTTAATTATAGAAAAGGAAACTAAGTCAGTCGGTTGCAGGACTCGGTCAGAATGACCGATTGCTCTTGGTCAAGTCATGTTGTCTTTGGCTTTTGTCTCCTACTCGGTCAGGAGATCAAGTTCCCTTCGTTGAGTGCGTGGACTTGGTCTGTCAAGTCGAGTCCCTTGTCCGAGTGATAAAGTCTTCTGTCCGTGCATTGCACTCGGTTTGAGAACATCGAGTGGTGAAGTCCTTTGTAGCGGACTCGATCAGTTGGCCGAGTTCATCCTATCGAGTTTGTCCACACCATTTTTCCTTTGCTCCAACAAGCATCTGTTTTCTCTGAAACTAACTCCAAAATGCAATATGTATGCAATGCCTATGCAAAAACTACTAAGTATGCAAAATGGACAAAAATGACTGTAAATGATATAAACAACAGGGCAAATCAATGCTAAAATGGACTTAGATATAGGATAAAAACGGGTAAAATATGGAGACATCACTAACTTAGGCTGGCATTTTACAATTATTGATCAAATACAAGAATATCAGAAATCGTTGGCCTATTGTAGACACAACAGTAACTTAAATGAATCCAAAAAAATCGATACACTTAAAGAAGAACTAGATAGTACCATGTTGTCGTCAGGTCAGATACGGAGACATATACAATACTTGCAAAGGGAACTTGCGCTTGGGTACCGAGAAGAAGAAACGTACTGGAAGATTAAAAGTAGGAATAGTTGGTTGGCAGAAGGGGATCGCAATACGATTTTCTTCCATGTATCTGATAACACCATATTTTACATGTTTTTAGCATATATTTATCATCTATTTAGCTTAGTTTCATCCTTTGTTTACATCATAATGTGTCAGTTTCCTCCACTGAGCTCATTTAGGCATTTGTACATAAGCATTACATGCATATATCATATATGGGGATTTATCAGGTGCTTTTGGAGCTTTGGGAGCATGGATGAGCTTTGAGCAAAAGACTTGGATCATGGAGAGGCTTGCTGGATGTGGAAAGATGATCTGAAGATGGACAAAAGACTCGGCAAGACTTCACTTGACCGGGCCACTCGATCAGACTGATCGAGTGCAATTCTTCTTTCCCTCAAAACCAAAAATTTGTATTTATCCTTGTTTTGTCATTTAGTATAAAAGCTACTGATTAGGTTAATGTTAGGGGTAGCAGTTTTATTAGTGTAAACTTAGTTGAGCTCTGTTTCTCTCTCTTGTTCTTAATATGTTCTTCATTGTTCTCAGATTTTTAAATTTTGTAACTCTCATAACTTTTTATTAAATCAGTATTTGCACTTTATTTCTTCATCAAAGTTGTTCATCCGTTCATTATCTATCTGATATGCCAATTTCAGAGTTTTCTGGGTTTGAACCTTTGATGATGATTTATTTGTGTGAGTAGTTTCCTTAGGGTTTTTAGGGATGGATTAGGTCTGTATTGCTCTGTATTGTTATGGGTTTCTTTGATTGATCATCAATTCATTTTTATTCCCTCTTGGGTTAGTGACTTTAATGCTTGTTATTTTCTGGCCAAGAAGAACATGATCTGAGATGATTTCCACAGCAAAAGTGTGATGAAATCATCAAATCTGCTTTTTCTAGGGATCTAGATACAATAGCATGAGACCTAAGTATAAAATTTAGATTTACATCATATCTTAGGCTCTCATTGGTTATGAATCTTAATTGGCTTTAATATACTGATTCTTTATGCCTGATCCTTTCACAAATCTCTGACAAAACCGGGTATGATTTAGTGTTGGATATTGAGGCTCTATGTCACGACAGTGGATTAAGCTGGATGTGAAGTCTGTTTTCAAGGAAAATTCCCTATGGATGAGTTTTTATAGTTACCCATGATGATATAGAGTATTGACAAACTGGTGAATCTGTCCATAAGGTCCCTATAGTTTCCCTATAGTCTTAATCGTCGTTTTAATCGTTCCATTTCATATTTTGACTCTTTAGAATTTCCACTAGACCAACCTACTCGATCAGTTTGGTCGAGTCGTTGGTTTATTTCTGTTTGTTCGTGTTTTAAGTATACGATTTGCTAAAGTGTGACAGACTTTAGTAGGTTTGGTCTTTAGAATTCACTTTTTACTGCATTCACCTAGGTTGCTAGTAATCACAAAACCATTTCTATACTTGGCTTGAATTAATTGTTAATGTACACATCCTTTTTGCATAGTGCTATTCACCTAATGGATTGACTAATATCTATACTATGATTTATTGAAAAACTTGTATTATCTCTACTTGCCTGGTTTGATTGTTTTCATCTTTTGCATATAGGGAAAATGCATATTTCAATTTGGCGCCGTTGCCATTTGGATGATTTAGTTAGGATCTCATTACATTTGAGATCAAGTTCTTTTACATAATATATCGATATTGACTTTGGTAAACTCTCCTTTTTCTCAGGTACCCTTGCACTCGACCGTCACGATCGAGTCAACTGATCGAGTACACCAACGATTCAATGTCATGGTTAATAGAAGCACACGAGACTCCAATTCACTATACACAAAGGCACGAAATAGTTGCACCAGCTGCAGATGATTATTTTGAGATCAAGATTAGCCTCATTTCTATGATCAAGGACAACAACTTCTATGGTTGGCCTACAGAAGATCCTTTAGAGCATCTAGATGTGTTTGAGCAACTCTGTAGCCTTTCCAAAAGACATACAAATTGAGACTATTTCCTTTCTCTTTAGGAGAAAAATCTAGCCTCTGGGAGTATAATCTTACACAAGGATCCATCACAAGATGGGACTCATGCAAGAAGGCTTCTTCACCAAATTCTTTTCCAGCACAAGAACAACAAAATTTTGACATGAAATATGAACCTTTCACCAGAAGCAAGGTGAGACATTATCTGATGCTTGGGAGAGATTCAAAAGCTACACCAACAAATGTCCTCACCATTATTTCTCTAAAGAATCCTTGCTCTGCACTCTATACAGAGGTGTTCTGCCTACAATCAAGATGTTTCTCGATACTGCTAGCAAAGCAATTTTTCTTAACACTAATGTGGAAGATGGGTGGGAATTGGTGGAGAATCTGGCAAAATCAGCTAGTAATTACAATGAGGAGCATGAAAGGAGTATGAGGGAAACTCATACATCCGATGACAACACCAGAGCACAGATTCAGAGTCTTCATGAGAAGTTTTATATGACGCACCTCCAAACCTAGAAACATCAGGAACAAGTTGCACCAGATCTAGACATCAAACTCTTGTTACAACAACTCATCCAGTAGTCAAGAAGCGTTTGCTATTGATTTCCATACTCACACTTTTGATATCAGATATCAAACTCTTGATATCAGAGATCAAACTCTTGATATTAAACAACAGATCACCAACCTTTGCACCAGAGTTCACTCTCTTGAGAATTGTCAGATATCTACTACAAATCATCCACAACATTCTCATAGCAAATCACCACCTCCACCAACAGAGAAAGCTCATACTATCACACTGGGGACCAGTTCTAATCTTTGCGGACAATGATATTCAAGATGGGGAGGATTTCTATCAAGAAGAGTTACTCAATGAGAAAGCTGCACCAGAGACATCACTCGACCAAGCTACTCGAGCAACTCGTCGAGTAGCTCCTATTTCCAAAAAGAGTACTCTGAAGCTTAAGGAAAAGCTGAAGCCCTATGAATCACCTTCTTATGTGCCTCCACTACCATTTCCAGGAAGAAACAAGAAGCAGCAAGTAGCTAAGTATAAGGTACTATTTAAGAAACATCTAAAAGATGTAGAGCTTCAGATACCCCTTTTGGATGCTTTTATGCTTATTCCCCCAGCTCAGAAGTTTTTGAAATATTTAGTTATGGAAAATACTAAAGTGGTTCAAGGCATGGTACTGCTCACTCATGAATGCAGTGCTATCATTCAGAAGAAAGTAGTTTTCAGAGAAAAACCCCAAGACCGAGGCTCTTTCACTCTGCCTTGCTCCATAGGCCCTCTCAAATTCAAAAGCAGTCTATGTGATTTAGGAGCCTCAGTGAGCCTCATGTCACTCTCTATTGTAAGAAGACTAGGATTTACAAAATTCTCTCCCAGCAAGATCTCTTTGACCTTAGCAGACAGGTCTGTTAGGCAACCACGTGGCCTCCTGGAAGACCTACCAGTCAGAATAAGACATATAGAAGTTCCCACCAATTTTGTAGTTCCGGATATAGATGAAGAACCCAAAGACCCTTTTATTTTGGGAAGACCTTTCTTAGCAACTGCTGGAGCTCTAATTGATGTGATGAATGGCACGATTGATCTGAAGCTGGGAAAAGATGTTATGATGAAATTTGACATCAACAACTCAATGAAAAAGCCCACAGTAGGAGGACAAATATTCAGGGTTGGAGAGATGGACGAACTGGCAGAAGATCTATTTGGAGAGTTAGTTGAGGATGATCACCTGAAAACAGCTTTGACCAAGAGTAATGAAGAAGGATATATACATTCTGAAACTTCCTCCTATGAAAAGATGTTGGATATTAGGCAATTATTGGAAGTTGATGCTGTTTTTGAGAGTCTGCTGAAACCAGAAGAGATTTCAGCATTTGAAGATGTCACTCGACCAAGCCACTCGAGCTCTCGGTCGAGTTCCCCTGCGAAAAACAAACCTCTGCGACACATGATTAAAGGAATCGAGCAGCAGTTCGAGTCCAGCAAAGGTGAATCTCATGAGTGGTCTGAACTTAAGGCACCAAATTTGGAACTCAAGCCTCTTCCAGTTGGGCTAAGGTACGCTTTCTTAGGTAAAAACAACACCTACCCTATCATAGTGAATGACGAACTGAACCCTGAAGAGCTAAAATTTTTGCTAAATGAGTTGAGAAAATATAGGAGAGCAATAGGCTACTCTCTAAATGACATAAAAGGAATCTCACCTTCTCTATGCACTCATAGAATCCATCTTGAAAATGAAATGCATACTAGTATAGAACACCATAGGAGATTAAACCCTAACTTAAAGGAAGTAGTAAAAAAGAAAATTTTAAAACTTTTAGATGTTGGAATAATCTACCCTATCTCTGATAGTACTTGGGTATCCCCTTTGCATTGTGTGCCAAAGAAAGGAGGAATCACTGTCATTAAAAATGATGCAAATGAGCTAATCCCTACTAGAACCATTGTTGGTCATCGCATGTGCATAGACTATAGAAAATTAAATGCTGCATCTAGAAAAGACCATTTCCCATTGCCCTTTATTAACCAAATGCTCGAAAGACCCACGAACCACCCATATTACTGTTTCCATGATGGATACAATGCATTCTTTCAGATCCCCATTCACCTAAATGACTAAGAAAAAACAACATTCACATGTCCTTTATTGACCAAATGCTCGAAAGACTCGCAAGCCACCCATATTACTATTTCCTTGATGGATACATTGGGTTCTTTCAGATCCCCATACACCCAAATGACCAAGAAAAAACAACATTCACTTGTCCTTATGGTACTTTTGCTTATAGGAGAATGCCATTTGGTTTATGCAATGCCCCAGCAACATTTCAAAGATGCATGACATCAATATCCTCGGAAATGCTGGTTTTTATAGGAGGTTGATCAAAGATTTCTACAAGCTTGCAAGACCTCTCAGAAGGCTATTATGAAAAGAAATAAAATTCCTTTTTGATGCACAGTGCTTGAAAGCTTTTCACATGATCAAAGAAGCTCTATTATCAGCCCTAATTGTTCAAGCTCCAAACTCGAAATATCTATTTGAGATAATGTGTGATGCATCAGACTATGCAGTAGGAGCAGTTCTAGGTCAGAGAATAGATAAGAAGCTTCATGTCATCTACTATGCTAGTAGGACTTTGGATGATGCCCAAGGGAGATATGCAGCAACAGAAAAAGAGATGCTTGATATGGTGTTTTCAATAGAGAACTTTCAAAGCTCCTTAGTGGATCAAAAGGTGATAGTATACACAGACCATGCTGCGCTGAGGCATATCTATGCAAAGAAAGATACCAAACCAAGACTTTTGAGATGGATCCTTCTTATGCAAGCATATGATTTGGAGATAGTGGACAAGAAAGGTATAGAGAATGGTGTTGCAGATCACCTATTTAGGATGAAAATTGATAATCCAGTGCCAGTTAAAGATTCTATGCCCGAAGAACCACTCATGTCTATAGGAATCTAGAGTATACCGACTCACTCGATCACCCACTCGACCCAGTCGGTCGAGTCGATTCACTATAAAATGCCTTGGTATGCAGACATGGCAAATTATAAGGCAACTGGCCAGAAACCCTTAAAGCTTGATGTTTACCATAAGAGGATGTTCTACAGAGATGTGAAACATGTATTTTTTCTATATGCAAAAGATGAAAACAATCAAACCAGGCAAGTAGAGATAATACAAGTTTTTCAATCAATCATAGTATAGATATTAGTCAATCCATTGGGTGAGTAGCACTATGCAAAAAGGATGTGTTCATTAACAATTATTTCAAGTTGAGTATAGAAATGGTTTGGTGATTACTAGCAACCTAGGTGAATGGAGTAAAAAGTGAAATCTAAAGACCAAACCTACTATGAGCTAGAGATACTAAAGTCTGTCACACTTTAGCAAATCATGGAACTAAATAAAAAAAGAAGCAAAGGTGAACTGACGACTCGACCAGTCTGATCGAGTAGAATGGTCGAGTGAAACTTTAATGACTTGAAACTACAAATTAAAATATGTTAAGAGAGGTTTAAGCTATATGAAAACTATAGGGACCTTAGGAACGGATTCACGGGCTCATAAATACTGTATATCATCATGGGTATTTATAAAAGCTCATCCATAGGGGATTCCCTTGACAACAGACATCACATCGAGCTCAATCCATTGTCGTGATAGAGAGCTTCACGATCCAACACTAAATCAGACATAACCTGCCATAGATTTGCGAAAGGATCAGGCAGAAAGAATCAGTATGTTAAAGTCAATTAAGATTCATAACAAATGAGAACCTAAGATATGATGTAAATCTATATTTTATACTTAGATTTCATGCTATTGTATCTGGATCCCTGGAAAAAGCAGATCTGATGATTTCATCACACTTTTGCTGTGGAAATCAACTAAGATCATGTTCTTCTTGATCAGAAAAGAACAAGCATTAAAAACACTCACCCAAGAGGAATAAAAACGAATTGATGATCAATCCAAGAAACCCATAAAAATATAGAGCAATACTAACCTAATCCATCCCTAAAACCCCTAAGAAAACTACTAACACAATAAACTCATCATGAAAGTTTCAAACCCAGAAAATTCTGAAACCGATGAATAACTTTGATGAAGAAATAAAGTGCAAATACTGATTTAATAAAAAGTTATGAGAGTTACAAAATCCAAAAATCTGAGAATAATGAATAACAGATGAAAAAAAGAGAGAGAGAGAGTTAGTCTAGGGGTATGCTAAATAAAAATTGCCACCCCTAATATTAAACTAATCAGGAGTATTTATACTAAGAGACAAATCAAGGGTAAACATTATTTCCGAGTTTCAAAAGGAAGGGAGATTTCACTCGACTGGTCTGGTCGAGTGGGTTGGTCGAGTACCTTCTAGCCGAGTCTTCTGTCCACCTTCAGATCATCTCTTCACGTCCAGCAAGCCTCTCCATGATCCAAGTCTTTTGCTCAAAGCTCACTCATGCTCCCATAGATCCAAAAGTACCTGTTAAGACCCCATATATGCTACATGCATGCAATGCTTATGTACAAATGCCTAAATGAGCTAAGTGGAGGAAACTGACACATTACGATGTAAACAAAAGATGAAACTAAGCTAAAGAGATGATAAATGGATGCTAAAAACGTATAAAATATGGTGTTATCAACTCCCCCAAACTTATCATTTGTTTGCCCTCAAGCAAATATGAAAGAATGAGATGAAAGGAGTAATGTGAAAGTGGGGACTCAGAACCAAGGCAGACTAAACAAACCTTTAATCTCAATGTCATAGTTAACAGTCCTAGAATGCAATGCACAACAGTTTTTTTGAAAACTTTAGCCATACTAATCACAACTGATTTAAAATATCAAGACTCAGCCTCAGCAAGCATTCAAAGTAAACTATCCCTTTAACATTAATTACTTGTAACCAATGAATCATGCTAAATATATCAAGTGAACTCATTTGGTTCGAGGGACAGGTTTTAAGAGATAAAAATGATCTCTTCTTCCTGTGGTTTAAGCTCATGTAACAGGGATCTCTCTGTGAATGGATTGAACTACAAGAGAATGCTAAAGGTAAAAGCCAACTGATGCATACAAGAATATGTTCCCATCTACCCATGAATACACAACTGACTTCTCCTAACTCTAAACACATAACTGATCCTAATTCTAAACTCCCTTTCTTTTCACTAAAGGCATTCATTGTTTTCTCAGCCTGGGATCAAATCTTTTCTGGTTTTTTCTAAGGAGAGGATTTTTCTTTTTATTATTTTTTTTACTTCTAGCGGATTTGGGGTTTTTTTCTTAACAGCTAGGCTCTGACTCGACCACTTGGTCGAGTAGAGTGATCGAGTGAATTTTCATACACTAAATTGTTTTCTTTTTCTCTTCACAGAGCCTTCTCATATCATATATAGACTTCCCAAATCCTTTACTAGACACATATTCTTACACTATCATCTCCATAGAAACATTTTTTAGCACTCTCTCTTCTTTTCTTTTCATTTTTCTCACTCTTATTTTCTTTTCTTTTCTCTCTCAAACACAAACCAACACCTATTTCAAACTCCCTAGGCCTAGTCTGGTCCAAAAAACGTGAACCAGAAACTAGATGGGAACCTATGCTTGTCGGCCTAAACCTAACACTTTCTCTTCAGATCAATCCAAAAATAAGCCTCACACTCAGAATTGATTCATGGTTTGAAGGAAGGTAAGGTTTGGTGCTTTGGGGAACTGCTCCAAAGATGGAAGTAGCTACTTGGATCAACAAGAGTGGTAAAAGGGAAAAAGAAGATCCAAGTTTGTATATGGTATCCATGAGTTCAAATGCAACAAGTAGACCAAGCAATGACAAATCACAGCAAGTCTAAACCAAGCAATGATGCAAAAATCAGATTCCAAGTAGGGTGCAGTCTTATATTTCTAACTCAGGTGAATGCATTAGACAACTTATGAACTATGACACTGAAGTTATATGTTTGGTTATTAATCTTAATTGGTTTTTATTCATCACCATCCCCTATGCAAATATACAATCCTAGATAAAATGCTACTAGACTCAATTCTAAAATGCAAATAAAACTACATGACACTCTGTTTTTATGAAATAATTTTTGAAAAGTTTCAAATTTTATGGCTTTTATATGCACATAGATGATGCAAAGTTTGAATAAGAAAAGAATAAATATGTCAAATGTATCTCTCAGACCCTCCCCCAAACTTAAATTACACAGTCCCTTGTGTAATAAAAATTCAAGAGAAAGTTTGACAGATTAAAAACAAAAGCAAAAGAGAAATGCAATGGTAGTTACAATGTGAGTGATATGGGGTGGTACCTCATTCTGGTGGAGTGAAGAAGGCATTAGTGTTAGCCTCCATGCTCTCGAGAATGTAGTATGGCGCCATGGTGAGGGAGGGTGGATTGACTTGCATATTCTCAGCTCCGGAGTGGGTCTCGAATGGGCCATTCGACCCAGGTTGGTCAAGTGGTGCGGTCTGCTCAAGTCCAGATGATGACTCGAGTGGTCTACTCGACCTTCTAGTCGAGTGATATCATTTTTCTCTGGAATTCTTCTAATCATCGTATTTGATTCCCTGAAACTCGAGTTGTGTGGGTCCAGTCACATCATTTTTTGCTCTGGAGTTCTTCTAATCGTCCTATTTGATTCCCTGAAACTCTAAACTGAAAGAAACATAAAGGTATCCAAAATATACAAAACTTATAAAGAGATAAAGTGAAGTATATAAAGTGATAGTCTTCGAAGTTCCTTCCAAGTGAGCTTGTTTTAAGTCTCTTAGATTGACTTTCCATACCTTAGGATTTGTCAGGATCACCTAAGTGATATGAGGTGTCCTTTGGTATATTATTGTCTGCTATGTAAGGTTTGACTTTTTGGCCATTAACTGTGAACTCTCTACCTTCCAATTCTAGCAAAGTGATTGCTCCATATGGTAAAACTTTTTTTAATGTGGAATGACCCTGACCACCTTAACTTGAGCTTTCCAGGGAAAAGTTTGAGTCTCGAGTTGAATAACAGGACTTGATCTTCTGCTGTGAATGTCTTTGGTGTGATTTTCTTATCATGGAAAGCTTTTGTTCTTTCCTTGTATACCTTGGAGCTCTCATATGCATCAAGCCTTATCTCTTCTAACTCATGCAAAGCCATTTCTCTTCTCTCTTGAGTTGTTTTGAGGTCTAGATTCAACAGCTTGGTATCCCACATAGCCATCTATTCAATCTCTACTGGCAGATGACAAGACTTACCATATAGGAGTTGAAAAGGGGTTCGGCCTATAGGGTCTTGTAAGCAGTTCTATACGCCCATAGAGCATCATCTAGCTTAGCTGCCCAATCTTTCTTTGAAATTCCAATTACCTACGACATAATTGCTTTAATCTTCTTGTTGGAGACATCCACTTGTCTGTGGGTGATAAGGTGTTGCAACCTTGTGTTTCACCCCATGTTTTCTAAGAATGGTCTCAAATTGCTTATTAATGAAATGGGAGCCACCATCACTTATTACAACTCTTGGTACTCCAAATCTGGGGAATATAATGGTTTTTAACATTTTCAAGACTACTCTAGCATCATTGGTTGGAGATGCTATGGCTTCCACCCATTTAGAGACATAATCAATAGCCACTAAGATATAGCAGTTTCCATGAGATGGTGGATTGAAAGGGCCCATAAAATCTATTCCCAGCAGTCAAAAACCTCCACTTCCAGAATGAGATTCTGAGGCATCTCATTTCTTCTACTTATATTACCAATTCTCTGGCAAGCATCACACTGAGCAATAAAATTCTTTGTGTCTTTGAACATTGTTGGCCACCATAAATCTGCTTATAGAATCTTCTGGACAGTCTTGAAGGTAGAAAAATGCCCACCATAAGTAGAACCATGGAATTGTTCAAGGACTCCCTTATTTTCCTCTTCTGCTATGCATCTTCTAAACAAGCTATCTACCCCTCTTTTGTAAAGATAGGGGTCATCCCAGAAATAGTGATTGGCATCTCTGTAGAACTTCCTCTTATGGTAAACATCAAGATTCAAGGGTTTCTGGCCAGTTTCCTTATAATTCGCCATGTCTGCATACCAAGGCATTTTGTAGCGAATCGACTCGATCAACTGGGTTAAGTGGGTGATCGAGTAAGCCGGTCTTGTCTTAATTCCTACAGACATTAGTTGTTCTTCGGGCATAGAATCATCGACTAGCGTTAGATTATCAATTCTCATCTTGGATAGGTTATCTGCAACACCATTCTCTATACCTTTCTTGTCCACTATCTCCAAATCATATTCTTGCATAAGAAGGATCCATCTCAAAAGTCTTAGTTTGGTATCTTTCTTTACATAGATATGCCTCAGTGCAGCATGGTCTGTGTATACGATCACCTTTTGATCCACTATGTAGCTTCAAAACTTCTCTATTGCAAACACCACAGGAAGCATCTTTTTTTCTGTTGTTGCATATCTCCATTGGGCATCATCCAAAGTCCCACTATCATAGTAGATGACATGAAGCTTCTTATATATTCTCTGACCTAGAACTGCTCCTACTTTATAGTTTGATGCGTCACACATTATCTCAAATGGATATTTTCAGTTTGGAGCTTGAACAATTGGAGCTGATACCAGAGCTTCTTTGATTATCTGAAAAGCTTTCAAGCACTCTGCATCAAAAAGGAATTATGTTTCCTTGCATAATAGCCTTGTGAGAGGTCTTGCAAGCTTGGAAAAGTCTTTGATGAACCTCCTATAGAAACCAGCATGTCCCAAGAAGCTCATGAGGTAACAGTTGCATCATTACTTCCACTTTGGCACTATCCACCTCTATCCCATTAGCAGAGATCTCGTGCCCTAGGACTATCCCTTCTGTTACCATAAAGTGGCATCTCTTCCAATTCAGGACCAAGTTTATTTCCTTACACCTGGCTAGTACCCTGCAAAGATTAGATAAACAGGAGGAGAAAGAGGAGCCATTGACTGAGAAATCGTCCATGAATACATCCACCATCTCCTCAATTAAATCCGAGAATATTGAGGTCATGCATCTTTGAAATGTTGCTGGGGCATTACATAAACCAAACGACATTCTTCTATAAGCAAAAGTCCCACAAGGACATGTGAATGTTGTTTTTTCTTAGTCATTTAGGTGAATGGGGATCTGAAAGAATGCATTGTATCCATCATGGAAACAGTAATATGGGTGGTTCGTGGGTCTTTCGAGCATTTGGTTAATAAAGGGCAATGGGAAATGGTCTTTTCTAGATGCAGCATTTAATTTTCTATAGTCTATGCACATGCGATGACCAATAATGGTTCTAGTAGGGATTAGCTCATTTGCATCATTTTTAATGACAGTGATTCCTCTTTTCTTCGGCACACAATGCACAGGGGTTACCCAAGTACTATCAAAGATAGGGCAGATTATTCCAGCATCTAAGAGTTACTACTTCTTTTAAGTTAGGGTTTAATTTCCTCTGGTGTTCTATGCTAGTATGCATTTCATTTTCAAGATGGATTCTTTGAGTGCATAGAGAAGGTGAGATTCCTTTTATGTCATATAGAGAGTAGCCTATTGCTCTCCTATATTTTCTCAACTCATTTAGCAAAATTTTTAGCTCTTCAGGGTTCAGCTTGTCATTCACTATGACAGGGTAGATGTTGTTTTTACATAAGAAAGCGTACCGTAGACCATCTAGAAGAGGATTGAGTTCCACATTTGTCGTCGAGGTTTGTTTTTCGTAAGGAAACTCTACCGAGGGCTCGAGTGGCTTGGTCGAGTGACATCTTAAAATGCTGAAATCTCTTCAGGTTTCGGCAGACTCTCAAAAACATCATCATCTTCCAATAATTGCCTAGTATCCAAATCTCTTCAAAGGAGGAAGTTTCATAATGTATGTATCCTTCTTCATTACTCTTAGTCAAAGCTGTTTCCAGGTGATCATCCTAAACTAACTGTCCAAATATATCTTCTACCAATTTGTCCATCCCTCCAACCCTGAATATTTTTCCTCTTACTGTGGGCTTTTTCATTGAGTTATTGATGTCAAATTTCATCATAACATCTTTTACCAACTTCAGATCAATCGTGCCATTCTTTACATCAATTAGAGCTCCATCAATTGCTAAGAAAGGCCTTCCCAAAATCAAAGGGTCTTTGGGTTCTTCATCCATTTCCAGAAATACAAAATCGATGGGAACTTCTATATGTCTTATTCTGACTGGTAGGTCTTCTAGGAGGCCATGTGGTTGCCTAACAGACCTGTCTGCTAAGATCAAAGAGAACTTGCTGGGAGAGAATTTTGTAAATCCTAGTCTTCTTGAAACATAGAGTGACATGAGGCTCACTGAGGCTCCTAAATCACATAGATAGCTTTTGAAAATGAGAGGGCCTATGGAACAAGGCAGAGTGAAAGAGCCTGGGTCTTGGAGTTTTTCTCTGAAAACTATTTTCTTCTGAATGATAGCACTGCATTCATGAGTGAGCAGTACCATGCCTTGAACCTCTTTAGTCTTTTCCATGACTAAATCTTTCAAAAACTTATGAGCTCGGGGAATAACCATAAAAGCATCCAAAAGGGGTATCTGAAGCTCTACATCTTTTAAATGTTTCTCAAAGAGTGCCTTATACTTAGTTACTTGCTGCTTCTTGTTTCTTCCAGGAAACGGTTGTGGAGGCACATAAGAAGGTGATTCATAGGGTTTCTCCTTTTCCTTAAGTTTCACATGACTCTTATCGGAAATAGGAGCTACTCAACCAGTTGCTCGAGTAGCTTGGTCGAGTGATGTCTCTGGTGCAACTTTCTCATTGTGTAACTCTTCTTGATAGAAATCCTCCCCATCCTGAATATCACTGTCCGCAGTGATTAGAACAGGTTCTCATAGTGGTAGCTGTGTACCGCTCCTCAGTGAAATAGCATGAGCTTTCTCTGTTGGTGGAGGTGGTGATTTACTATGAGAATGTTGTTGATGATTTGTAGTAGATATCTGACAATTCTCAAGAGAGTGAACTCTGGTGCAAAGCTTGGTGATCTGTTGTTTTATATCAAGAGTTTGATCTTTGATATCAAGAGTGTAAGTACATAATTCAATAGCAACTGCTTCTTGGTTATGGATGAGTTGTTGTAACAAGTGTTTGATGTCTAGATCTGGTGCAGCTTGTTCCTGATGTTTCTAAGTGTGGAGGAGCATCATGTCGAACATCTGATGAAGACTCTGAATCTCTGCTCTGGTGTTGTCATCAGATGTATGAGTTTCCCTCATACTCTTTTCATGCTCTTCATTGTAATTACTATATGATTTAGCCAGATTCTCCACCAATTCCCATCCTTCTGCCATATTAATGTTAAGAAAATTTCCTTTGCTAGCAGTATTGAGAAACATCTTGATTGTAGGCAGAACACTTCTATATAGTGTGCAGAGCAAGGATTCTTTAGAGAAATCATGGTGAGGACATTTGATGGTGTAGCTTTTGAATCTCTCCCAAGCATCAGATAATGTCTCACCTTGCTTCTGGTGAAAGGTTGATATTTCAAGTCGAAATTTTGTTGTTCTTGCGCTGGAAAAGAATTTGGTGAGGAAAGCCTTCTTGCATGAGTACCTAGTTGTGATGGATCATTGCGTAAGATTATACTCCAAAAGGCTGGCTTTTTCTCTTCAAGAGAAAGGAAACAGTCTCAATTTATATACATCTTCATTGATACCATGTATTTTGGAGAGGTTACAGAGTTGTCAAGCACATCCAGATGCTCTAAAGGATCTTACGTGGGCTAACCATGTAACTTATTGTTCTTGATCATAGAAATGAGGCTACTCTTGATTTCAAAATCATCATCTACAGCTGGTGCAACTATTATGCGCCTCTGTGTATAGTGAATTTGAGTCTCATGTGCTCCTATTGATCATGACATTGAATCCTTGGTGTACTCGATCAGTTGACTCGATCGTAACGGTCGAGTGCAAGGGTACCTGAGAAAAAGGAGAGTTTACCAAAGTCAATATCGATATATTATGTAAAAGAACTTGATCTCAAATGTAATGCGATCTTAACCAAATCATCCAAATGGCAACGGCGCCAAATTGAAATATGTATTTTCCCTATATGCAAAAGATGAAAACAATCAAACCAGGCAAGTAGAGATAATACAAGTTTTTCAATCAATCATAGTATATATATTAGTCAATCCATTGAGTGAGTTTATTGACAATTAATTCAAGTCGAGTATAGAAATGGTTTTGTGATTACTAACAACCTAGGTGAATGCAATAAAAAGTGAAATCTAAAGACCAAAACTACTATGAGCTAGAGATACTAAAGTCTGTCACACTTTAGGAAATCATGGAACTAAACAAAAAAAGAAGCAAAGGTGGACTGATGACTCGACCAGTCTGATAGAGTAGAGTGGTCGAGTGAAACTTTAATGACTTGAAACTATAAATTAAATGATGTTAAGAGAGATTTAAGCTATATGAAAACTATAGGGACCTTATGATTGTAGAACAATTGAGAAGAAAACAAGAAAAATCACACCCACAAATCCTCCTCTCTTCACGTAACCAAGAAGAAGAGAGAGAGATGAGAGATGTTTTTTACTTTCTTAATTTCTTCTTCTTAATCAATTGTAACCATAATTACAAACATTTATATCCAAAGCACTAAAACGCATGTGCTTAAAATGACAACCACATAAACATGTGGCCTAAAATCTCCACACTTTCCCACTAATACAAGTAGGCCAAGTTGGAGAAAATATCTAGCCCCGGGGCACTGTTCATCCCGTGGGTTATTGTTCATCCCGAGACACAAACATCCCAAGATTACTATTCATCCCGTGAGTCTTCATCTTCGTGTTCCGGCGAGGCCACTATTCATGCTGTAAACTAGGGTCACTATTCTTGCTGCTAAATTTGCTGCGGATCACTATTGCTGCTGCTAAGCAATATTCTCTTGATAGAATCTGGACCATTGATCTTGAAGTTCTTCACTAATCTTGGTCCATCTGCACTAAATCCTCAACAACATTATTCAACCACAGTCACAAACAATCATACCTAACCATAATGAGACCGAGAGCTTTGATTCCCTTAGCCTTTACTCTTCCTTGCAGGTTAGGTACTTGTCTTCACCAAGCTTCAGCTTCGCCACGCTAATTCATTCAAGCTCTCCCACTTCTTGGCTCAGCTTCTCTCGGTCTTGTCTCGTCGGACCGCTTGTCTTAATCTTTGTCTCGACTTCAAGCTTCTCGGGTAACATCTTCTACCTCGCCTTCCGCACACATTGTCAATGGCTTCTTTGGTCACTCTTGGGAGTTTCCTCTATCCGTTGGCGCCACTTCCAGCTGCTTCTCAGATCACCACTCATTGGTTTCACCTTCAGTTTCCCATAACTTTCGAAGTGCTGCCTTCGTATGCATTTACCGGTCTATCTCTATGAGTAGCCTTCGTATCACTTTACCCGGTCAGCCCTAGAATGCTTGGTTCACCCTTTAGCAGCTTCCTCGGTGCTACGCCTCTCGGTCTGAGTTTCAACACTCCCCCTCAAGATCAAGTTTATCATAAAATCTGATCTTGAACATCCAAAGACCATTTGCTCTTGCTCCCTCTCATGGTTAGCCTCCTCCAATGTTAGTCGAGCTGCCACACTCCCAACTTGATCCTTGATTGGCTACCGTAGGGTTTGTATGCATCGCCTCCACGTGGTTCACTTGTGGTTGACACAGCTTCAACGGTCACACTTCAACACTCCACCCAAAGTGCTTCCACGGTTACACTTCAACACTCCCCCTCAAGATAGGCTCGAGTATAGGAAGAGCCAATCTTGCCAAGGAAGACCGTTGAGCTAAAGCTGTGCCACCATCATCTGCAGGACACCACATTGAATCGCCTGCTTTGAGCCTTTAAGAACACGCCTTCTTCTTGTAGTTACTCCATCAAGGATCGGCATTCAATCAACAAACTTATTAGAGCAACTACATCTTGGACCATTTTTCGGATTTAGCATAGCTGTCTTGATGCAGCGCGTTGGAAAAATAGTAAACCAACCAAGAAAATTATGAAACTTTGTGGAGACATCAAAAACAGCCATACAAAGCACCACGAAAAAACGGATCAACGTTTGGGTTCACGGTTTGAAAGTTATGACCAATTCCCCAGAAGCTGTCCGAATGATACACCCCCTCGAATCCGGAGTTGGGATTTGTTTTGGAAGTCATGAACTTCTTCTTTTGCTCGGAACCTAAGGGGATAAGTCTGTCCTTCATCTTGTAGCCAAGACCTTCTCCCCCATGAGCTTTCTTCCAACGCCAAGAACAACTTTGATTCCTTAGCGCCCAGCCGATGTCTTTGCCAAAAGCCTTCAGCTTCTTGGGTCTCACGGAGCCCCCATCTTGTTCTATAACCTTTCTTTACTTGGAGCTTGCTTTGATCACCATTCAAGGTAACCACCGAGCCTTCTCCCTCTTAAGTCTTAACGCCAAAACCATCTCCTTCTCCTTGATGCTTCTCCACGCCATGACAAGCTTTTTGATCTCACGGATTGATTTTTTTTTGTTTTAAACTCCCAAGGATCTGGTTTCCCAAGGATTAAACCGAGGGGATGATCTTGATACAACCCCTTTAACAAGTCTGTGTGTGGATCTAGACTCCAACACACAAAAAATAACAAAGGAAAGGATTTATGTGTAAATTTAGTTTCTTACACAAAAATCCACAAAGAAAAAATTGTGGGAGCAACAAGCTAAACCCACAAAACTCTCTCTCACTAAGAAGAGATCCTTGGAGGTTGATATGATCCTAGGTGAGGATCAAGTCCCTGAATGCTCTCCAAGAGGTTGTGATGATCGGTGATAAGGTGAGTGATGCGGAAGAGATGAAAGGTGTAAGAACAGCGAGTAGGATCCGATGGATCTTGGGGATTGTTGCGAAACTTCCAAAGGGGATGGTGATCCTTTGGACTTTCAAACATGTTCTGTACGTGGGTGAAGACCCTAGACGTGGTGAACAAGGGGTGGATCGAAGTGAAACTTCCTAGGAGTTGTGAAAGACCCTAAGACTATCGAACTTGCTTTGGGTGAGGATGAAGATCCGATCACAATAAGCAAGGAATGATCAAACAAGATTCAGAGAGTTTGAGAATATGAAAAGAGTTTGATAAATTAGAAATGAAGCATTACAAGAGTTTAAATTAGCCAAAGAGTAAAGGAAAATCTCGAGAAATACATAGCATTAAAACCAAAGTTTGAACAAAGAAAATGACTCTTCAAGTCTTGGGGTTTCGGCTGAAACTTCTTATTGGACTTGGGCTGCTTCACTTGGATAAGAGATAGAGGTGGGCTTAAGCTTTATCAAGAGGCTGATGAGTGAGTGATATGGCTTACCTCATTAAAAACCTTATTTGGAAAACCCAATGGGACAAAAAAAAATGAAGGGAAAAAGAGTGTAAGTCATATCACCTCTCTTGATAAATGTTTAGGTGGCTTGGATCACAACCAATGTAGCTGGATTAGCACACACCAAACTGCCCGAGATGGTGTTGAGGAGATGTTGCAAAGTGGTCTTGAGCTTCTCTTGTTTAGATCGAGTGATAGGACCCGGAGAAATGCATAAATCTTCAGCTCCTTGTAGCTTTGGTTCAAGCTGCTTCCTTTGATCTTCGTTGTCGTCTCCATGTTGCATTGGTTCCTCCTCCTTGCTAGCCATAATCATATCAGAGGTGCTCTTATAGCAAAACCCCCAAATCTAAAAATCTAAAACTAAGCTTCCCCTAGGCAACAAGCCTAAGGGAGCCACGAAATTCTCTCTCACTTTGTGTATGGAAATTCTGATACCATGTAGAAAAATTGAGAAGAAAACAAGAAAAATCACACCCACAAATCCTCCTCTCTTCACGTAACCAAGAACAAGAGAGAGAGATGAGAGATGTTTTTTTCTTCTTTTTAATCAATTGTAACCATAATTACAAACATTTATATCCAAAGCACTAAAACACAGCTGCTTAAAATGACAACCACATAAACATGTGGCCTAAAATCTCCACACTTTCCCACTAATACAAGTGGGCCAAGTTGGAGAAAATATCTAGCCCCGGGGTACTGTTCATCCTGAGACACAAACCGTCCCAAGATTACTATTCATCCTGTGTGTAACACCGGATTCATAAAACTCAAGTAACTTATTTCTTAACCAAAATACTCCATTAACCAATAAATGTCTTCCATTAACGTAAATACGAAAAAAATAACTAAACCAATAAAACCAATAAAGAAGAAATAAAATAAGCAGCTCGATCTCCTAAACTGGAACCAACTTTGATTCTCCAGAACTACTCATCATGATTACCTGCAAGAGAAAGAGAGGGGTGAGTAATCAAGGATTACTCAGCGAAGGTGAGCCTTAGGGCTCACGAAATCTCCATACACAAACACATCTAGACATCACAAAGTCTAAACCTAAGACAAGCAAACAACCATGTGTCCATGACACACACATAACAAACAATTCCATGAGAACACGGCTCAGCTCCCACGTGTCACACACATCATCTTGTGCATACCGGATCCCTAGTGCCGAGGCACGTCGTTCTTGCACATCACTCTTTCGTGCATACCGGATCCCTAGTGCTTACGCACGTCTTCCTGCACCTTTTCTCGTCTGGCTCGTCACCCAATCCTGGCTTACCCGCAATCCAGCGTCCATAAGCCAACACATAACTACAACGATCTCCCCTCGCATATAACTTTGCGGTTCACCCGCATTTCCATTTCACAAGCAATTATTTTACCAAGAAAACATGCCATTCACAAAATCACGCAACACACATTAAATTCCCGTATTAATTTCCAACCCTAAAATACTTGTTCTTTCTTTATAAAAATATTTATAATTAATATAAATAATAATACACTCATCAATCAAATACGGTCACTTATACTGTAACTCGCAGATATACTCGGCTTAACCTTAAACTAAGTAATTATCTAAATATATTTATGTATAAAGAAGACACGAACTCGTCCTCACCTTAGCAATTCGGGCTGAACTCTCGGTGTAGAACTAGTGAAAATGGAAGTCCGATGCAGCAACAACTCTCACTCTACAAAGGTTTAAAGAAGCCGATCAAAGATTAAATCTAATTAATAATCATGATTTAACTACAAATCCAACCAAAAATTCCGATTTCTGATTTAACGGATTAGTGTTGACTCGGTAATAATTAATTAAATTAATTAGCTCTGGTTTAATAATTAAATCAATCCGAGCAAATAATTTAATAATTAAAGCACGCACAAATTTTCCAAACAACTCACGTTTCAGATAATTGACTTTGGTTTACTGCAATTTAAATAACAAGGCACGGTTTATCCTTGGTTTGGCTGGTCTAATAATCCAATTAACACCAACACTTAACTTAGACGTTAATGATGTCACACCACACCATAAACACTAGCGATAAGTCACTTGGTTTGACAAAATAAATAGACGCATTATTCCTTGGTGATGGCGGCGGAACAGTGACAGATCTGCATTAATCATGGCCACCTTGATCAAACCTAAAAACCATTCTCCAAGGACACATCAAAACGGGAGCCAAAAGGATTATGAGGTTTGCGACTTACCTCTCCGACAAAGGTGATTCTTGTGACAGCACAGATTGAGCTCGACCAAGGTTTCTGATGGCTTGATTGATGCTGCAGCAATTCACACACAAAGGTGGAGTTAGGGTTGAGTTGCATCAATATCAACATAACGACTAAGGGTGAGAGACTTACGGTGGTTGACTGCTTAAGGTTTTTACGTTGAATCTCCGGGTTTGTGTTTTCCTTTTATACACACGAAGAAAAAAATAGGGTTTCGTTCGGTCTGTTACACCGTGAGTCTTCATCTTCGTGTTCCGGCGAGGTCACTATTAATGCTGTAAACTGGGGTTAATATTCTTGCTGCTAAATTTGCTGCAGATCACTATTGCTGCTGCTAAGCACTATTCTTGCTGCTAAGCAATATTCTCTTGATAGAATCTGGACCATTGATCTTGAAGTTCTTCACTAATCTTGGTCCATCTGCACTAAATCCTCAACAACATTATTCAACCACAGTCACAAGCACTCATACCTAACCATAATGAGATCGAGAGCTTTGATTCCCTTGGCCTTTACTCTTCCTTGCAGGTTAGGTACTTGTCTTCACCAAACTTCCTTGGATTTCCGTTTCTTGACAGTCTAAAATTTCCACGGGTTTACTCATTGCAGTTAAATTCCTATTTAAATCTGCTGGTGGGTTTGGTAAAATCAATTCTGGTTCCCTGACAACTTTCCGTAAAGTAGACACGTGAAAAACATCATGGAAACTAGATAACTCCTGCGGTAATGCCAACCGATAAGCTACTGCACCAATCCTCTCGGCAATGACATGTGGTCCCATAAACCTTGGTCTAAGCTTTTTCAACTTCTGGTTTTTATCTAGTCCTCTGAATGTCCTCACTTTCAAGTATACTACATCACCGACTGCAAATTCTAAATCTTTCCGACACTTGTCCGCATAGCTTTTCTGCCTATCATGGGCTTCTTTAAGCCTATCCCGCAGCAACTCCACCTGCTTAATCGTGTCTTTAACCATTTCTGGCTCTAGCTCCTTGCGCTCCCCTACTTCGGTCCAACATAGCGGGGTAAGACATGGCCTACCATATAGAGCCTCATATGGTGGCATCCCTATACTGGAATGATAACTGTTATTATATGTAAATTCAATTAATGGTAGGTACTTGAGCCAGTTTCCTTCCCAGTCTAGTACACTTGCCCTCAGCATGTCTTATAGTGTCTGAATTGTCCTTTCAGACTGTCCGTCAGTCTGGGGGTGGTACGCTGTGCTGAGACGTACTTTAGTACCCAACTCTTTCTGAAAGGCCTGCTAGAAAATAGATAAAACTTTGTATCCCGATCCGACACAATACTTACTGGCACCCCGTGCTTCGTAACAATTTCATTCAAATACTGCTGCGCTAAGACATCAGCATTGTCCGTCTTTTTGATGGGTAAAAAATGGGTAGTTTTTGTAAGTCGGTCCACAGTCACCCGAATTGCATTCTTACCGCCCGTGGTCGTAGGCAACCCGGTGACAAAATCCATTGTAATCATATCCCATTTCCACTCGGGTAAAGGCAGATTCTGAAGTAAACCACTCGGAACTCGGTGCTCCGATTTCACTTGCTGACATGTCTGACACTTCGACACCCATGCAGCTACCTCTTGTTTCATCTTACCCCAATTAGAATACCGCTTCAAGTCGTGATACATCTTAGTGGTTCCCGTGTGAACTGAAAACCATGAGCTATGAGCCTATGTTAAGATCTCGTCCTTCAAACCTTTATCGTTTGGCACTCTAACTCGGCCCTTAAACATATACATACCATTCTCCGCGGTGTGAAATCCCTCCACCTTGTTTTTGATCATTTTTCTCAAATCAGCATCATGCTTTTGTGCTTCGCGGATTCTCCATAACAAGTCGGCCTGATTTACAGCTTCTAAGCCAACCACATCTTCTCTGGCCGAGGTGGTGCGGATACTCAGTGCACATAAGATGTCCTCTAGCTCTCGCACATCTTTTTCTCTTGAGACATCATTTCTACGCTTGCTCAAGGCGTCAGCTACCAGATTAGCCTGACCCGGATGATAGGATATCTCCAAGTCATAGTCCACTAACAGCTCAACCTATCTGCTCTGTCTAAGATTGAGGTCTGACTAAGTAAATATGTACTTTAAACTCTTATGATCTGTAAACACCTGAACCTTCTCTCCATACAAGTATGCCCGCCAGATCTTCAAAGCAAAGACAAATGCTGCTAGCTCCATGATGTGATCCTAGGGGAGGATCACGTCCCTGAATGCTCTCCAAATGCGAGGTGACGTCCTTGAAGCGATGAAACCCTCGGATGTACCGGTTTGATGATGATTGGCAAGTGAGAAGTGGAATAGATCGGTCAAGATGGATGTGTAAGTCACGAAAATGGATTGAATGAAACTTCTAAGAGTTGCGGAATCACTCTTAGACTATCAAGGGTGTTCGTAATGCAAGGATATTTCCGAATACACTAATCGAACTTGGATCAAACAGTTTTAAAAATGATTGAGAATAAGAAAGGTTTGATAAATCTGAAAAGAAAGAGAATACAAGTAGTTATAGAGTTTAAGATACTTAGAACTAAAATACATAGAAAATAGAGATTACTTAATGAGTCAAAGCTGATCATTAAGTGTACAAAAGACTTAAGACAAGTAAACTCTTCAGCTTCATATTGGCGAGAATGGAGTGAATGGAGTGGGCTTGATTTCATCAAGAGGCAATGATAAAGTGTGTGGGCTGGCCTCATTAAAAACCTCTCTTGGAAAACCCATTGGGACAAAACCAAGAGGAGAGAAAAAGAGTACAAGTCCACACACCTCTCTTGATGAATGCTTAAGTGGCGTGAATCACAATCAAGGTGACTTGATTAGCACACTCAAGTCGGCCCTGAATATGGTGTAAGAGAGTGTAGAATGCTTGATGGAATCTTGCTTGCTTGGATCAAGTCATCGGACCAAGGGGCACATGTAGATCTTTGTCGTTGGCTTCCTCGAGTTCATATTGCTTTGTGGCTTCCTCTTTAGCTTCCTTAAGCTCTGGTTCTAGCTGCTCCTCCATCTCCTTAGCTCTCTTAAGCTCTGGTTCAAGCTGCTCCTCTATCTTCTTAGCTCCCTCAAATAGGCTGCTGGTTAGGATCTCATCATCCTCTCCCACTTGAGAAGGATTTGACCTCAAATCCGTTTCATCTGCGCAAAAAGGAACTAGATCAGTTATGTTGAAGCTTGAACTTATGTTGTACTTACCTTGGAGGTCCAGCTGGTAGGCATTATTGTTAAGTTTCTTGATGACTTTGAAAGGACCATCGATTCGGGGCATGAGCTTGGACTTTCTTTCGTTGGGAAATCTTTCCTTTCTCAAATGTATCCAAACCAAATGGCCTTCTTCGAAAATCTTTTCCTTTCGGCCTTTGTTAGCGTACTTGGCATAGAGTTTGGTCTTGCTCTCCAAGTTGATCCGAGCTTTCTCATGAATCTGTTTGACAAGTTCTGCTTTCTTTTTTCCATCTAAGCTAGCTCTTTCACTCACAGGTAAAGGCATTAGATCCAAAGGTGATATAGGATTAAACCCATAGACAATTTCAAATGGAGAAAACTTAGATGCAGAATGTCTAGCATGGTTATAAGCAAACTCTACATGAGGTAAACATTCTTCCCAAGTCTTTAGATTCTTTTTAATCAATGCACGCAACAAAGTAGATAAAGTCCTATTAACTACTTCGGTTTGACCATCGGATTGTGGGTGACAAGTTGTAGAGAAACAAAGCTTAGTTCCTAACTTAGACCAAAGTGTTTTCCAGAAATAACTAAGGAACTTAGTGTCTCTATCCGATACAATGGTCCTAGGCATACCATGCAATCTAACAATTTCCCTAAAGAACAATCCGGCTATATTCATGGCATCATCAGTTTTATGACAAGGGATAAAGTGTGCCATTTTGGAGAACCTATCTACTACAACAAACACAGAATCTTTTCCGGTCTTAGCCCTAGGTAGTCCAACAATAAAATCCATAGAGATGTCATGCCACGGATGCAAAGGAATGGATAAAGGAGTATACCAACCGTGAGACTGGATTTTAGACTTAGCTTGTTTGCAAGTTGTACATCTTTCACAAGCTTTCTCTACGTCTCTCCGCATGTGTGGCCAAAAGAAATGTTCGTGCATCACACTCAAGGTCTTGGCTACGCCAAAATGTCCCATGAGACCACCTGCGTGAGCTTCTTTCACAAACAAATCTCTTAAAGAAGAGTTAGGTACACACAGTCTATTTTCATAAAAAAGAAAACCGTCACATTGAAAATATTTACCACTACCGAACTTCTCACAAGAAGCATAGATGTCTTTAAAATCAGGATCAGCAGCATATAAAGTCTTGATATGCTCGAATCCATGTAGCTTAACTTCTAAAGAGTTCAAGAGAACATACCTCCGAGAATGAGCATCGGCTACTACATTCTCTTTACCTTTCTTGTATTTGATCACATAAGGGAAAGTTTCGATGAATTCAACCCACCTTGCGTGTCTTTTATTTAGCTTTTTTTGTCCTTTGAGATGCTTTAGAGACTCATGGTCCGTGTGGATAACAAATTCCTTGGGCCAAAGATAATGTTGCCATGTTTGCAAGGCTCGAACAAGCGCGTAGAGCTCTTTATCGTAAGTGGGGTAATTGAGTGTGGATCCTCCAAGTTTTTAACTAAAGTAGGCTATGGGCTTTATTTCCTGCATAAGTACAGCGCCAATACCAAATCCTGAGGCATCACATTCAATTTCAAAAGTTTTATCAAAGTTAGGAAGAGATAGCACCGGAGAGTGTGTGAGCTTGTCTTTCAAAGCTTGGAAAGCATCTTCTTGAGCTTGCTCCCACTTAAATCCAACATTCTTTTTGATAACTTCAGTGAGTGGAGCGGCTAGAGTGCTAAAGTCTTTGACAAATCTCCGATAAAAACCGGCAAGGCCATGAAAGCTTCTCACTTCGCCGACATTTCTAGGACTTGGCCATTCTTTGATTGCTTGGATCTTTTCCTCATCAACCTTAATGCCATCTATACTCACAACAAAAAATAAGAAGACAAGGTTATCCGTTCCAAAGGTACATTTCTTAAGATTAGCATACAAGGTTTCTTTCCTAAGTACTTCCAAAACTTTTCTAAGATGTTCCACATGATCGTCCAAGCTACAGCTATAGATTAGGATGTCATCGAAATACACAACCACAAAATGAACTATGAATGCTCTAAGAACATGATTCATTAGTCTCATGAAAGTACTAGGTGCGTTTGTTAATCTAAAAGGCATGACTAACCATTCATATAGACCATGTTTAGTTTTAAATGCGGTTTTCCATTCATCCCCTTCTTTCATCCTAATTTGATGATATCCGCTTTTAAGATCTACCTTAGAAAAGATGCTAGAACCATGCAATTCATCAAGCATATCATATAATCTAGGTATAGGATGTCGATACTTTACAGTGATATTGTTGATCGCACGGCAATCGACACACATCCTCCAGCTTCCATCTTTCTTTGTGACAAGCAAAACGGGAACGACACATGGGCTCATACTCTCTCGGATATGTCCTTTCTCCATGAGCTCGGTGACTTGTTGTTGAAGCTCCTTAGTCTCTAGAGGATTGGTTCTGTAGGCGGGTTTGTTGGGAAGAGAAGCTCCGGGTGTGAAATTGATTTGGTGTTCAATGCCACGGATTGGCGGCAAACCTTGTGGAGGTTCTTCCGGGAAAACATCTTGAAACTCCTGTAAAAGAAACTAAATTTTGCTAGGGATTTCCTGCACCGTTTGGTTAGTTTTAAGACATTCTTTAAACACAAAAAGTAGGGATGGCGGATAACTTCCTTGTTGAGGCTTGATCATAAGATTGGTCGGTTGTTTGAACTTGGATTCGGAAGTGATCTTGTTTTTCTTCAAAGCGATCTGGTCTAGCTGAACCTCTTGTGGTGTTAATGGTATGAGAATGTTCCTCTTGCCTTTGAACTCAAAGGTATACCTGTTGGTGAACCCATCATGCATGACTTTACGATCAGATTGCCAAGGTCTTCCAAGAAGTATATGCCCAGCATCCATTGGCAAGATATCACATAGGACCTCATCTTCATACTTTCCTATAGACAAGGGAACTAAGACCTGAGGCTTAACTTCCAACTCTCCCTCATCATTAAGCCATTGTAGTTTGTAAGGCTTAGCTCTCTTAATGACCGTTAGCCCAAGTTTTTCCACCATGGACTCACTCATACATTAGTGCAACTACCTCCATCGATCACTAAGCTGCAAACCTTTTCTTTTACTAGACATCGAGTATGGAATAGATTCTCCCGTTGCTCATTTTTCTCGAAAGTAGCATGCAGATTCAAAGTCCTCCTTGTGACTAAGAGTTGTCCTACCGTTGGCATTGCAACATGCTCTTCTATAGACTCAGCTTCAGAATGTTCTTCTTCCGTTTCTAGCTCTCCATTGGCTCGGATGACTATGGTTCTCTTATTGGAGCAAGCGTTTGAATAGTGACCAAAACCCTTACACTTGAAGCATTGTATCTCTCTGGTCTTGGTGCTGGAACTCTTATCAAAGCCCTTAAGACGTGGCTCTTCGGACCTAGGTTTAGAAATTGGCTGGTGGTCCTTGGTAGGTTTATCCTCTCGGGTTTGGTTGAATCTTGTGGAAACATAACCGGGTCTATGGTTTCTTCTCTTAAGCTGTTTCTCAAACATGTTAGCTTTATGAAGAAGCTCTTCCATTTCCACATAATGATGTACTTCAAGCCCATCCATAATTTCCCTATTAAGGCCGCCCATAAATCTGGCCATAGTAGCTTCATCATCTTCTCGGATATCAGCTCTAAGTAACAAAGTTTCCATCTCCTTATAGTATTCTTCCACGGACTTACTTCCTTGAGATAGATTCCTCAGCCTTAGATGCAGCTCTCTATGATAATGACTAGGTATAAACCTCTTCCTCATAATAATCTTCATTTGATTCCAAGTTTCGATAGGAAGATCTCCAACCCTTCTCCTAGAAGTTACTAACTGATCCCACCAACTTAAAGCATAATCCTTGAATGCGGTTGGGGCTATCCAAACCATGTGGTCTTGCGTGAATTCTCTGCAGTCAAAAACGATCTCAATCTTCTTCTCCCATTCTAGATATTCTTCTGGATCATTAGTTCCATGAAAAGATGGAATATCGATTTTTAGACCGGCTAAAGGATCTCGGGGAGGAGTTTGGTTGATCCTAAGGGTTTGTTCCTCTCTTGGCCGTCTTCTTCTTGAATGATGTGTTCTAGAGGAGTGACTATAGTACTGCTCAGCCTCAGAAGGTTGTGATTGCCTCCTAAATCGGTTGTTGATGGATCTGTCGAACTCAGCTCTCATCTCTGCCCTCATGGTTGCTATACTCTCGTTCATCATTGCCTTAAAGGAGTCAAGAAGTTGCTTGTTGGAGTTTGCGGATTCTTCTTCACCATTGCTGGTTTCTGCCATGGTACCTGTTCAGATTCAAACAAAATAACAAGTAAAATGCCCAAAAGAATAACACAACAACAATACTAGATAAGCTTGCTTGGAGTCCAAGAGACAGTTTTGTTTGATCGATTCGAATAAAATGTCCAAACACGTTCAAAAATTCTAGAAACGATTTTCTAAAATACCTGACTCGTTTTAAAGACAAATCCAACCGATCTCACTATTTAAGCAATTAAAACGGATTTATGAAAATTAAAACACTGAAAAATCGCAGAAATTCTCTTCTCAAAATCACTTGAAGATGATCGGTCAGATTAAAAAATCAAATCGTGTCCAAAAATTCTGAAATCAATTTTAACAATAACTAGACTCATAATATGTTCTTTGAAAACTGATTTCACGATTTTATCTATTACCAAAGATTTATGAAAATTCCGACAATCAACAGATAAATCGATTCAAAGGTTATGAAGAATATGAAAGGGTATAATCGATTTGAAAAGACACAACCTGAGATGGAGTCTGCTCTGATACCACTTGATGTGATCCTAGGGGAGGATCACATCCCTGAATGCTCTCCAAATGCTAGGTGACGTCCTTGAAGCGATGAAACCCTCGGATGTACCGGTTTGATGATGATTGGCGAGTGAGAAGTGGAATATATCGGTCAGGATGGATGTGTAAGTCACGAAAATGGATTGAATGAAACTTCTAAGAGTTGCGGAATCACTCTTAGACTATCAACGGTGTTTGTAATGCAAGGATATTTCCGAATACACTAATCGAACTTGGATCAAACAGTTTCAAAAATGATTGAGAATAAGAAAGGTTTGATAAATCTGAAAAGAAAGAGAATACAAGTACTTATAGAGTTTAAGATACTTAGAACTAAAATACATAGAAAATAAAGATTACTTAATGAGTCAAAGCTGAACATTAAGTGTACAAAAGACTTAAGACAAGTAAACTCTTCAGCTTCATATTGGCGAGAATGGAGTGAATGGAGTGGGCTTGATTTCATCAAGAGGCAATGATAAAGTGTGTGGGCTGGCCTCATTAAAAACCTCTCTTGGAAAACCCATTGGGACATAACCAAGAGGAGGGAAAAAGTGTACAAGTCCACACACCTCTCTTGATGAATGCTTAAGTGGCGTGAATCACAATCAAGGTGACTGGATTAGCACACTCAAGTCGGCCCTAAATATGGTGTAAGAGAGTGTAGAATGCTTGATGGAATCTTGCTTGCTTGGATCAAGTCATCGGACCAAGGGGCACATGTAGATCTTTGTCGTTGGCTTCCTCGAGTTCATATTGCTTTGTGGCTTCCTCTTTAGCTTCCTTAAGCTCTGGTTCTAGCTGCTCCTCCATCTCCTTAGCTCTCTTAAGCTCTGGTTCAAGCTGCTCCTCTATCTCCTTAGCTCCCTCAAACAGGCTGCTGGTTAGGATCTCATCACTCTATATCATGGGTAAGGTAGTTAACCTCGTGGGTTCTTAACTATCTAGAGGCATAAGCAATGACCTTCTCATCTTGCATCAGCACACATCCCAGTCATGTCCCAGATGCGTCTGTATACACCACATATGGTACTCCTGTCCTTGGTAGTACCAACACTGGGGTTTCTGTCAAATGTCTTTTCAAGGTTCATAAACTAACTTCACATTCTTCTGTCCACTCAAAATTAACGTTCTTCCCAGTAAGTCGTGTCATTGGCTTAGCTATACTAGCAAATCCTTCCACAAACTTCCGATAGTAACTGGCCAACCCAAGGAAACTATGGACCTCAGTAGCGCTCTTAGGTGTCGACCAGCCGTTTATCGAGGCTATCATTTCTGGATCTACCGATACTTCCGCTTCTGAAAAAACATGTCCAAGAAACTCAATCTTCCTCTGCCAGAAACTGCACTTACTCATCTTTGCAAACAATTGTTGTTCCCGCAACTAATCCAATACCACCCGTAGATGTCCCTCTGTTCCTCCCGAATCTTCGGGTATACAAGAATGTCATCAATGAATACGATCACACATTTATCCAAGTACTCCCGAAAGACATTATTCATCAGCTTCATGAATGCAGCCGGCGCATTGGTCAATCCGAACGGCATTACTACGAACTCGTAGTGTCCATACCTAGTTCGAAATATTGTTTTCCTTATATCCTCCTCTGCTATCGAGAACTGATGGTACCCTGAGGTCAAATCAATCTTATAAAACCATGAAGCTCCCTGCAGCTGTTCTAGTAGCTCATCAATCCGTGGCAACGGATACTTATTCTTGATGGTTACCTTATTCAGTCCCCGGTAATTGTTACAAAGTCTAAGACTCCCATCTTTCTTCTTCACAAAAAGCACTGGTGCTCCCCATGGTGAACTACTCAGCCGAATAAACCCTTTATCCGTAAGATCCTCCAATTGAATTTTTAGTTCTGCCATTTCTGCAGGCGCCAGGCGGTAAGGTGCTCGAGACACAGGTGCTGTTCCTGGCTCCAGTTCTATCATGAAGGCGTCTCGCCTACTTAGTGGCGGTCCTTTTAAATGTTCAAATACGTCCGTATATTCTGCCACAATTGGAGTGTCCTCAACCCCCACTTCCATTTCTTCTCCCGCAATAAAAATAGTTGCGAGAAAAGCATCATTTTCTTTCTTTATCAGCTCTTCTGCTTGCATCATGGATATGATGGAAAACGTCTCACCGCTTTTTACGCCTTGGAATACCAACTTCCCTTCCGGCCTTGCAAAATGAACACGAGCTCGGTGGCAATCTAATACAGCATGATGCTTCCTTAACTAATTCATTCCAAGAATCACGTCATAATGGTTCAACTCCATCACTGTAAGGTCTCCCAGCAGTTCTTCTCCATTAATCAAGATAGGCACACCCAAATGAACTCCAGTCGACTCTATTCGTTCTTTTCCAAAAGTCCCAATACTTTGAGCCTTTGGAACAAATTCTCCATCAAAAGCCCATCTCTTAGTCACTTCCGGCTTTAACCTACTGAGTGTAGCACCGGTATCAAACAGCGTATAAGCTGGCCATCCTCCCACTAAAACCGATCCTACACGGTTATACTATCTCTAAGAACAATCACACAACCACAAAATTCTTGAATTCATGTAACACAAAAATATTTTAAGCCATTAAATAATCACGTACCAGCGATTGGCTCATTCTCCTCATGCTCTCGAGCCATCATCACACTAGGTCCAACATTCTGGCGTTTTGGGGGTGGTGGTAGGTGCTCTCTAGGGCGATCCCTGACATGTTGACCTCCAGCCCTCTGCGTGCAAAACTTCGCAATGTGTCCTGGTCCTCCACACTTGAAACAACTCACATTCATCAGATTATGAGGGCAATCCTTCTGAAGGTGTCCCATCTGGTTGCACTTGAAACAGGTTGGCGGCGGTCTGACATTCGTTGTATCCCACGTTCTCTTGTGAGAGTATATCCCTTTTGCAGCTTTTGCTTGAGTTGCCCTTGTCTGGCTCATCTCCTTTTCCAATCCAATCTCCAAGTTTGCAGCCTTCTCCACTAACCCAATCATGCTGCGGTAATTGTACATCTCGCAACGATTCTTTAGCTCAATCCTCAGACCCCTCAAAAACCGGTGGATAAGCTCATCTTCATCCATGGCTCTGTCTGCAAACCGGCTAAGTCGATCAAACTCCTCCTCATACTCTCTCACCGTCCTGTTCCCCTCACAAAGTTCAATAAACTCGTTCTCCATTTGGTCCATGGCCTCCCTGGGAAAGTACTTCCTAGTGAATTCTGTCTTAAAATCCTCCCAAGTCAATTCATACCGTCCTTGTACCTGGGCTACCACTTTTTCCCACCACATCAACACTTCATCTTTCAAGTACTAGACCGCGAAATCCCTGCGGTACTCTTGCGGACACCTAGCATTATCCAAATTCCTTTCTAACCGTTTCTTCCAATTGTCAGCAGCGGTGGGGTCAGAGCGACCACCAAAGGACTCTATGCCCATATCCTTCAAATTCTGCATTGCTTCCCAGTACGACGGCCCTTGCACGTGGATCTGTAACAAATTCATGGTCAACATGTTGACTTTCTGTTCCCGCCACCACATTCTTTAATCGCAATTTTTTGGATTAATATTGAAATAACTCCATCCTTAACTAACCTGCACCGGAGGTGGTGGAGGTGGGGCGGACGGTGAGGCTAGCATGCCACGTGTCCATGACACACACATAATAAACAATTCCGTGAGAACACGGCTCATCTCCCACGTGTCACACACGTCATCTTGTGCATACCGGATCCCTAGTGCCAAGGCACGTCCTCCTTGCACATCACTCTTTCGTGCATACCGGATCTCTAGTGCTTACGCCTTCCAGCTGTTAGTGTCAATAGCTTCTTTGGTCACTCTTGGGAGTTTCCTTTATCAGTTGGTGCCACTTCCAGCTGCTTCTCGGATCACCACTCATTGGTTTCACCTTCGGTTTCCCATAACTTTCCAAGTGCTGCCTTCGTATGCGTTTCCCGGTCTATCTCTACGAGTAGCCTTCGTATCACTTTACCCAGTCAGCCCCAGACTGCTTGGTTCACCCTTCAGCAGCTTCCTCGGTGCTACGCCTCTCGGTCTGAGTTTCAACACTCCCCCTCAAGATCATGTTTATCATAATTTCTGAGCTTGAACATCCGAAGACCATTTGCTCTTGCTCCCTCTCATGGTTAGCCTCCTCGAATGTTAGTCGAGCTGCCACACTCCCAACTTGATCTTTGATTAGCTACCGTAGGGTTTGTATGCATTGCCTCCATGTGGTTCACTTGTGGTTGACACAGCTTCAATGGTCACTCTTCAGCACTCCATCTGAAGTGCTTCAACGGTCACACTTCAACAATGATATGATAATTGATAGCTCTAAGGACCTGGAGCATGGAGCATGGATGCAAAATGAAGCAACGGAGGAGCACGGAGCTAAAGGAGCATGTAAAGTACTTATCGGACCCAAGACTTGCTCTCAAACAATGAAATATCACCAAACTTTTAGAGTCTTGCTCCACCAAGCAATGACTCAAGAGGATCACTTGCACTACAAAGGTTGTATCAAGACTTCTCTGGTCAAAGATACAAGTCCAAGATGCCTAGTAAATGGCCATGAGATCTACTCACACTCTTTTTCCCTTCTCTTTGGTTTTTCCGAAGTGGTTTTCCGGGGAAAGGTTTTTGATGAGATTTCTGGATATCATGTACTCCGATGCCATTTGCTAAGTATGATCCATTAAGGCCCATCATCATCTTTACGCGTGGCCCATATCATATTTATCTCTTTTCTTTTATCTCATTTTGAATTTGAAAACTCTTTGTTTAATGCATGCATGGTCCGAGTGTTGATTTTCGAGGCCTGTCTCATAAATCAGCTACTCTTTAATTCTTCTTTTCTCTCTATCTCGCCTCCTTCTCTTTATATTGAGGCTTAGACTCATTGTAATCTTTATCTTTTATTTTATTCTCAAACTCTATTGAATAAAGATCATTGATCCTTTTTCGTCTGTCAAATCTCGATCTCTTTTTGGCATCTATCAATCCATTTCACCTCTTTCTTTGCTTTTGTGTCGAGCCTAGATTGAGTTCGTTGTCTATAACTTCACAGTGTAAAAATTGGGGCATGATTCCTAACCTGAATCGCATCAAGTGGTATCAGAGCACCACCGAGAAGTTAAGTGTTTTCTGTCCGATATTGTTTTGATTTTCATAAAATATTGGCTTGTCATAACATCGTAAAATCAATTAGATCTGAATCTAGAACGAGTCTAGTATTTGTTAAAATTGGTTCTGGATCTTGTGAATGTGTTTTGATATTTTTTCGAGGTCGATTTTGTCCAACTGTCGCGATTAGGGTTCTTTGGCATTTGGAGAGTCAATTTCATGTTTTGCTCATTTGATAGCGATTTCTTTCAAAGGAACTTGTTACTGGGTTAGTGTTGTGTTTTTTTTCAGGCAGAGAATGCCGATCTTGATAAGGATTCAAGCAAGAACAACAACAAACTCTTCATTGAAATGTTTACCACAAAAATGGAGCAAGTATTGGATAGACACATGGATGCACTTCGTCTAGCACTTCAACAAGAGAAGAACAGAGCACGAAAAAGGAGGGAACAAGAGATTAATCCACTTAAAGTGGGAACTGAACATGAAAGATTTGTTTCACTACAACCACATTCTCAAAGAGAAAAGGTTTGATATTGCAACTCGCCAACTTGTGGAGATTCTTATAAATGGTTGTTGCAAGAAGTTTATGATCGCTGGTATTACAAGAATTCAACTATCACCTCGTGGAGAGAGCTTAAGGAACTACTGAGGGATAAGTATGCACCAAAGGAAGTATACAAGCACGTTCTAAGTGAGAAATGGAAGCTAACTCAACATCTCAACCAAAGAAGGCCACTGAACAAGTCGCAGTTCACGGGCAAAGCCAAAATCCATCACTTGAATCAAGCAGTGAACAAAAGCAATGTAAGTCCTTTAATCTTTCAAAATCCAAAGAAGTCACTTGTTATAACTGTCGAAAGAAAGGACATTTTCCTGCAACTCGCCTTGAAGAACACGAGCTAAATATCTTTTCATTAGAATCAAAACTGAGCTCACAAAACTCAAGTAGTGCAGTAGTTAATTAAGGTTTAGAAACTTCCATTTCTTGTGTGATGCACTTGTTCTTGTCAAAGGATGTTGATTCAGGTCATACTATGGAGCATGAAGATGACAAAGCTGAAGGAAGCACAAAAGAAAAAAATCAACTTTCGGTGTCAACCACTTCACAAGCTTGCCGAGATATAAATTATGAGCAAAATGACTATGAGCGTGTGGCGACTAAAACTGGATGTGCGTCAAATATCACCATCTTCAAAGATGAAATGTTATCAACCATCTTAGGAGGCACTCAGATAAGTTTGGGTTTCGAGATTATTCGATGTTGGAATAATTTTATTTTCACTCGTAGCTTCAAACAACCTGTTTTGAATGTTGAAATTTCAAGTATAATGCACTTGATTTTTCCCTTAAGTGCCAAGAAAGATACAGGTACCTTAGATGTGTGCAATGGCTTAGAAGGCATTACATCCACACGGAGCTTAACAATGGATCAAACGGAGAAAGCAACAAGAACTGAACACAACATGGTGATCAAAGAGAAACCACCAGATGCCTCACCACCAATAAAAATCCGAGGTAATTATCTAGACTCTCAAAACCAAATGAAAGCTAACTTGCTTTCTCTTGGCGCAGATTGTACAATTTTGAGATCAAAACTTTTTCAAAAGAAAGGGTATGATACGCCCATCCCAACCACAACATCCCATGAGCAAACGAATCCAGCTGTCGCATGTGTCAAAATGGATCCAAATACACTTTCATTTACCAACATACTTTCATTTTTGAGCACCAAACACTCCAAAGATCTTATTCAGGTAAGTTTCTCTTTGTCTCAAATTAGAGCAATACTAACCTAATCCATCCCTAAAAACCCTAAGAAAACTACTCACACAATAAATTCATCATCAAAGGTTCAAACCCAGAGTATTCTGAAATCGACATATCAGATGGATAATGAACCGATGAACAACTTTGATGGAGAAATAAAGCGCAAATACTGATATAATAAAAGGTTATGAGAGTTACAAAATCCGAAAATCTGAGAATAATGAAGAACAGATTAAGAACAAGAGAGAGAAAAAGAGAGAGCTAAACTAGGGTTATGCTAAATAAAAAACAGCCACCCGTGATATTAAACTAATCAGGAGTATTTATACTAAGAGACAAAACAAGGGTAAACATTATTTCCAAGTTTTAAAAGGAAGGGAGATTCCACTCAACCGGTCTGGGCGAGTGGCTTGATCATCTCTTCACGTCCAGCAAGCCTCTCCATGATCTAAGTCTTCCGGTCAAAGCTCACCCAGGCTCTCACAGCTCCAAAAGTATATGGTAACACCCCATATATGCTACATGCATGCAATGCTTATGTACAAATGCCCAAACGAGTTTAGTGGAGGAAATTGACACATTATGACGTGAACAATGGATGAAACTAAGCTAAAAAGATGATAAATGGATGCTAAAAGAGTATAAAATATGGTTATATCAAGATGCCAATCACTATTTCTGGGATGACCCCTATCTTTAGAAAAGAGGGGTAGACAGCTTGTTTAGAAGATGCATAGCAGAAGAGGAAGTTAAGGGAGTCCTTGAACACTACCATCGTTCTACTTATGATGGGCATTTTGCTGCCTTCAAGACTGTCCAGAAGATTCTACAAGCAGGTTTATGGTGGCCAACAATGTTCAATGACACAAAGAATTTCATTGCTCAAGGTGATGCTTGCCAAAAAATGGGTAATATAAGTAGAAGAAATGAGATGCCTCAGAATCCCATTCTGGAAGTGGAGGTTTTTCACTGCTGGGAAATAGATTTTATGGGCCGTTTCTGATATGATTATGGCCAGCAAGGAAAAGGAACCTATGCAACATGGAGACGCCAAAGAGGAGCAAAGGCAGCAGCTTGAACCGGACCTACAAGGAGCTGAAGATTTATGCATTTCTCCGGGTCCTATCACTCGGTCTAAACAAAAGAAGCTCAAGACCACCTTGCAACATCTCCTCAACACCATCTCGGGCAGTTTGGTGTGTGCTAATCCAGCCACATTGGTTGTGATACAAGCCACCTAAACATTTATCAAGAGAGGTGATATGACTTATACTCTTTTTCCCTTCATTTGGTTTTGTCCCAATGGGTTTTCCAAATAAGGTTTTTAATGAGGTAAGCCATATCACTCACTCATCAGCCTCTTGATAAAGCTCAAGCCCATTTCTATCTACTATCCAAGTGAAGCACAGCCCAAGTCCAATAAGAGTTCAGCCGAAAAACTTGAAGAACATGAAGAGTTATTTTCTTTATCAACTTTGGTTTTAATGCTTGTAATTTTCGAGATTTTTCCTTTACTCTCTTGTTGATTTAAACTCATGTAAGGCTTCATTTTCTAATTATCAAACATCTTTTCATATTCTAAAACTCTCTGAAACTTGTTTGTTCATCCTTGCTTAAAGTGATCGGATCTTCGTCCTCACACCAAGTAAGTCGAAAGTCTTAGGATCTTTCACACTCCTAGGAAGTTTCATCTCGATCCACCCCTTGTTCACCGCGTCTAGGGTCTTCACCCACATCCAGAGCAAGCCTGAAAGTCCAAAGGATCACCATCCCTTTGGAAGTTTCGCATCAATCCCCCCCAAGACTCATCGGATCACTCCTTGTTCTTCACCTTTCATCTCTTCCGCATCACTCATCTTGTCACCAACTCTCACAACCTCTTGGAGTAGCATTAAGGGACTTTATCCTCACTAGGATCATATCAAGTGGTATCAGAGCTGACTCCACGCCAGGTTGTATCTCTTCCGATCTGATATACCTTTTCACATTCCGATCTGTATTATCTGTTGACTGTTGGAATTTTCATAAATTCGTCTTGTCTGATAAAATCGTGAGATCTGTTGAATCTGCTTCAAAAGAGAGTCTAGTATTTGTTAAAATTGATTCTAGAATTTGTGAACATGTTTTGATAATTTTCCGAACCTGATTTAGTCGAACAGTCACATTTAGAGGTTATCAGAATCTGAACAGTTATTTTCGTGTAACTTGCTAGAATTGTTTAAAATCATTGGTTAATCCTAAAATCGTGAAACTTGTTGCACTGAAACCATGATTAAGTCTAGTATTTGTTAAAATTGTCTTTGGAATGTTTGAACGTAATTTGATATTTTATTCTAATTGATCAAGTCAAACTGTCGATTAGGGTTACTTGTCAAGTAAGTTTTGTTGTTCTTGTTGTGTTGAGCATTTCACTAGTTTACTTGTTGGATTCTGAACAGGTACCATGGCGGGGACTAGCCATGATGAACAAGAGTCTTCCATTTCCAACAAGCAACTTATGGAATCCTTCAAAGCAATGATGGTTGAGAGTATGGCCAATATGAAAGCAGATTTAGAGAGGTCCATCAACAACCGATTCCGAGAACATCAACAACCTGTGATGGAAGAACAACTTAGGAGGCACCCACGACCTTCTGATGCTGAGCATTACTACAGTCAGACTTCTAGATCAAATCGTCCTCGAAGAAGACAGCCAAGAGAAGATCAAACCGATAGAAATCACCAAACCGCTACTCGAGATCCACTAGCCGGTGTGAAGATAGAAATTCCGTCTTTTCATGGAACCAGTAAACCTGAAGAATATCTTGAGTGGGAAAAGAGGGTAGAGATTATCTTTGATTGTCAGGAGTTTACTCAAGAGATTAAGGTCAGAATCGCCCCAACCGCCTTCAAGGATTATGCTCTAAGCTGGTGGGATCAGTTGGTAACGTCTAGAAGAAGAGCTGGAGATATACCGGTTGAGACTTGGACTCAACTAAAGATCATTATGAGGAAAAGGTTCGTACCAAGTCACTACCACAGGGAACTTCATCTTAAGCTTCGCAACTTATCTCAAGGCAGTAGGTCCGTTGAAGACTATTTCAAGGAAATGGAAACCTTGTTACTCCGAGCCGATATTCAAGAAGACAATGAAGCTACTATGGCCAGATTCATGGGAGGTCTTGACAAAGACATCATTGAGAGGCTGGAGGTACATCATTATGTTGAGCTAGAAGAGCTTCTCCACAAAGCTATCATGTTTGAAAAACAACTCAAGAGGAAGAGCTCTAGGCCCGGATACAACTCTACCAAGTTCAGCAAAGACTACAAGCCTAAGGATTACAAACCGCTTGCCAAGCCTAAGATAGACGAGCCCCCGCTCAAAGGAATTGATCAAGGATCAAGCACCAAGGCTAGAGAAATTCAGTGTTTTAAGTGCAAAGGTTTCGGCCACTACTCCCATTCATGCTCCAATCAGAGAACCATAGTTATTAGGAACAACGGCGAGATAGACTCAGAGGAAGTTCACTCGGAAGCTGAACCTTTAGAGGAACCACTTAGATTGCCGGAGTTCGGACAACTCTTGGTCAATAGAAGAACCCTTAGCCTACACATTCAGGCCGAGACAAATGAGCAAAGAGAAAACCTCTTCCACATCTCGTTGCCTAGTTCAAAAGAAAGTCTGCAGCCTAGTGATTGATGGTGGAAGCTGTACTAATGTCGCGAGCCAGTCTATGGTTGATAAGCTCGGACTTACGATCACTAAGAGAGCTAAGCCGTATAAATTGCAGTGGCTTAATGATGAGGGAGAATTGGAAGTCAAGAACCAGGTCATAGTTCCTTTGTCTATAGGGAAATATGAAGATGAGGTCCTATGTGATATTTTACCAATGGATGCTGGACATATCTTGCTTGGAAGACCTTGGCAATCTGATCGAAGAGTCATGCACGATGGATTTACTAACAGATACTCGTTTGAGTTTAAGGGCAGAAAGAACATCCTTGTACCTTTAACTCCTCAAGAAGTTCATCTAGATCAAATGGCCTTGAAGAAAAGTAAACCCACTTCCGAAGCCAAGCTCAAAGAACCGGCCAACCTTATGATCACGCCTCGACAAGGGAGTTACCCTCTTCCCTCTTTTTTGTGTTTAAAGAATGTTTTCATATTAACCAAACGGTGCAGGAAATTCCTAGCAAAATTCAATATCTTTTACAGGAATTCAAAGATGTTTTTCCGGAAGAACCTCCCCAAGGTTTGCCGCCAATCCGTGGCATCGAACACCAAATCGATTTCCTACCCGGAGCGTCTCTTCCCAATAAACCAGCCTACCGAACCAACCCTACAGAAACTAAGGAGCTTCAACGACAAGTCACCGAGCTCATGGAGAAAGGACATATCCGCAAAGCATGAGTCCATGTGCCGCACTCGCTTTGCTTGTTCCGCAGAAAGATGGTAGCTGGAGGATGTGTGTCGATTGCCGTGCTATCAACAATATCACTGTAAAGTATCGACATCCTATACCTAGATTAGATCATATGCTTGATGAATTGCATGGTTCTTGCATTTTTTCTAAGGTAGATCTTAAGAGCGGTTACCATCAGATTAGAATGCAAGAAGGGGATGAATGGAAAACTGCATTTAAAACTAAGCCTGGTTTGTACGAATGGTTAGTCATGCCTTTTGGGTTAACAAACGCACCTAGTACGTTCATGAGGCTAATGAACCACGTTCTTAGATCATTCATAGGTCATTTTGTGGTAGTTTACTTCGATGACATTTTAATCTATAGCCGCAGCTTAGATGAACATGTGGAGCATCTTAGAAAGGTTTTAGAAGTGCTTAGGAAGGAAACCTTGTACGCTAATCTTAGCAAATGTACTTTTGGAACGGATAACCTTGTCTTTTTAGGCTTTGTTGTGAGTACAGATGGTATCAAGGTCGATGAAGAGAAGATACGAGCTATCAAAGATTGGCCGAGTCCAAAGACCGTTAGTGAAGTAAGAAGCTTCCATGGGTTAGCCGGTTTCTACAGGAGATTTGTTAAAGACTTTAGCACTCTAGCCGCCCCACTCACAGAGGTTATCAAGAAGACTGTCGGATTAAAATGGGAGCAAGCTCAAGAAAATGCATTTCAAACTTTGAAAGGGAAGCTAACACATGCCCCGGTTTTATCTCTTCCTAATTTCGATAAAAATTTTGAAATTGAATGTGACGCCTCAGGAATTGGTATTGGTGCTGTTCTTATGCAGGAGATGAAGCCCATAGCTTACTTTAGTGAAAAGCTTGGAGGCGCCACACTCAATTATCCGACTTACGACAAGGAGCTCTATGCGCTTGTTAGGGCTTTGCAAACTTGGCAACATTATCTTTGGCCCAAGGAGTTTGTTATCCACACAGATCATGAATCTCTCAAGCATCTCAAGGGACAACAAAAGCTGAACAAGAGACACGCCAAGTGGGTTGAATTCATCGAGACATTTCCGACGTCATTAAGTACAAGAAAGGTAAGGAGAATGTAGTAGCCGATGCTCTTTCTCGGAGGTACGTTCTTTTGAATTCTCTTGAGGTTAAGTTGCTAGGGTTTGAACAAATCAAAGAACTATATGCTAGTGATGATGACTTCAAAGAAACCTATGCTGCATGTGAAAAATTTGGCGTAGGAAAATATTTTCGGAGTGATGGATTTTTATTTTACGAAAATCGCCTATGTGTGCCTAACTCCTCCTTGCGAGATTTGTTTGTTCAAGAAGCTCATGCAGGTGGACTTATGGGACATTTTGGCGTGGCCAAGACTTCAAGTGTGCTACGTGAGCATTTCTTTTGGCCGCACATGCAAAGTGATGTCGAAAAAGCTTGTCAAAGATGTATAACTTGTAAGCAAGCTAAATCGACAATTCAGAATCACCGTTTGTATACCCCTCTTCCTATTCCCTTGCATCCTTGGCACGACTTATCCATGGATTTTGTAGTAGGATTGCCTAGGACTAAGACTGGAAAAGATTTGGTATTTGTGGTAGTTGATAGGTTCTCTAAAATGGCTCACTTTATACCTTGCCATAAAACCGACGATGCCGTTAATATAGCTGGGTTGTTCTTTAGAGAAGTCGTTAGGTTGCATGGAATGCCTAGAACTGTTGTTTCGGATAGGGATACCAAATTTCTTAGTTATTTTTGGAAAACCCTTTGGTCTAAGCTAGGAACCAAGCTTTGTTTCTCCACCACATGTCACCCACAATCCGATGGCCAAACCGAAGTAGTCAATAGAACCTTATCCATTCTGTTGCGTGCTATAATTAAAAAGAACCTTAGGACTTGGGAAGAATGTCTGCCTCATGTTGAATTTGCTTATAATCATGCTAGACATTCCGCATCTAAGTATTCACCTTTTGAAATTGTTTATGGGTTCAATCCCATCTCACCTTTGGATCTAATGCCTTTACCCGTGAATGAAAGGATAAGTCTTGATGGTAAGAAAAAGGCTGAGCTTGTGAAACAGATCCATGAGAAGGCTCGAACAACATAGAGCACAAGACCAAGTTGTACGCTAAGCATGCAAACAAGGGCCGAAAGTTTATGGAGTTTAAAGAAGGGGACTTGGTGTTGGTTCATTTGAGGAAAGAACGGTTCCCTAACGAGAGAAAATCCAAGCTTATGCCCAGGATTGATGGTCCATTCGAAATCATCAAGAAGATCAACGACAACGCCTACCAGCTTGATCTCCAAGGTAAGTACAACGTGAGTTCGAGTTTTAATATTACTGATTTGGTTCCTTATTTTGCAGATGAAACAGATTTGAGGTCAAATCCTTTTCAAGAGGGAGAGGATGATATGATTATGGCCAGCAAGGAAAAGGAACCTATGCAACATGGAGACGCCAAAGAGGAGCAAAGGCAGCAGCTTGAACCGGACCTACAAGGAGCTGAAGATTTATTCATTTCTCCGGGTCCTATCACTCGGTCTAAACAAAAGAAGCTCAAGACCACCTTGCAACATCTCCTCAACACCATCTCGGGCAGTTTGGTGTGTGCTAATCCAGCCACATTGGTTGTGATACAAGCCACCTAAACATTTATCAAGAGAGGTGATATGACTTATACTCTTTTTCCCTTCATTTGGTTTTGTCCCAATGGGTTTTCCAAATAAGGTTTTTAATGAGGTAAGCCATATCACTCACTCATCAGCCTCTTGATAAAGCTCAAGCCCATTTCTATCTACTATCCAAGTGAAGCACAGCCCAAGTCCAATAAGAGTTCAGCCGAAAAACTTGAAGAACATGAAGAGTTATTTTCTTTATCAACTTTGGTTTTAATGCTTGTAATTTTCGAGATTTTTCCTTTACTCTCTTGTTGATTTAAACTCATGTAAGGCTTCATTTTCTAATTATCAAACATCTTTTCATATTCTAAAACTCTCTGAAACTTGTTTGTTCATCCTTGCTTAAAGTGATCGGATCTTCGTCCTCACACCAAGTAAGTCGAAAGTCTTAGCATCTTTCACACTCCTAGGAAGTTTCATCTCGATCCACCCCTTGTTCACCGCGTCTAGGGTCTTCACCCACGTCCAGAGCAAGCCTGAAAGTCCAAAGGATCACCATCCCTTTGGAAGTTTCGCATCAATCCCCCCCCCAAGACTCATCGGATCACTCCTTGTTCTTCACCTTTCATCTCTTCCGCATCACTCATCTTGTCACCAACTCTCACAACCTCTTGGAGTAGCATTCAGGGACTTGATCCTCACCTAGGATCATATCACTTTCAATCCACCATCTCATGGAAACGGCTATATTTTAGTGGCTGTTAATTATGTCTCTTAATGGTGGAAGCCATAGCACTCGACCAGGCCACTCGGGCATACCGGTCGAGTCAACCTATACGAGGAAAAGCATGAAAGAAAGCACCGAGTCCTTCTTCATAGGATATAACTAAGGTACCACCCCTATCTCATACCATTATGAATACCATTTCATAATTTTGTTTATCTTTGTTTTAATCTCTCAAACTTTCTCTTGAATTTTTATTTACACAAAGGACTGTGTAATTTAAGTTTGGGAAAGGGTCTGAGAGATACATTTGACATATTTATTCTTTTCTTATTCAAATTTTGCATCGTCTATGTTCATATAAAAACCATAAAAATTTGAAATTTTTTGAAAACTATTTCACAAAAACAGAGTGCCATGTAGTTTAATTTGCATTTTAGGAATGGGTCTAGTAGCATTTTATCTAGGATTGTGCATTTGCATAGGGGTAATGATGATTTAAACCTCAGAAGTTTATTTTTTCATCATATAGGTTCAGTCTCCTTGTTCCTCGTTGTTTAGTGCATGCATTTGAGCTTGAAAATTAAGGGAGCACCATTCTTGGAATCTTTAGTTAGCTTTCTTGTTTTGACTGAAGCTTGCGGTGATTTTTCAAGTAGTCCCTATCTATTAGAACCTTAATCTGAATATTAATTATCATGTCTACCTACTGCATTTGAACTCATGGATACCATATACATACTTGGATCTTCTTTTTCCCTTTTCCCACTCTTGTTGATCCAAGTAGCTGCTTCTATCTCTGGAGCAGTACCCCAAAGCACCAAACCTTACCTTCTTTCAAACCATGAATCAATTCTGAGTGTGAGGCCTATTTTTGGATTGAACTTAAAAGAAAGTGTTAGGTTTAGGCCGACAAGCATAGGTTCCCATGTAATTTCTGGTTCACGTTTTTTGACCAGACTAGGGCTAGGGAGATTGAAATAGGTGTTTGGTTGTGTTTGGGAGTGAAAATAAAAGAAAATAATAGTGAGAAAAGAAAGAAAAGAAAAAAGAGTGCTAGAAATGTTTCTCTGGAGAGGATAGTGTAAAAACATGTGTCTAGTAAAGGATTTGGGAAGTTTATATATGATATGAAAAGGCACTTAAGTTTATGAAAAATTATTAGTGTATGAAAATTCACTTGATCACTGTACTCGACCAAGTGGTCGAGTCAGAACCTAGCAGTTAAGAAAAAAAAAACATTTACCCATATCCGCAAGAAGTAAAAAAAAAAAGGAAAATCCTCTCCTTAGAAGAAAATCAGAAATGAATTGATCTCAGGCTGAGAAAAGAATGAATGCTTTTAGTGAAAAGAAACGGAGTTTAAAATTAGGATCAGTTATGTGTTTAGAGTTAGGAGAAGTCAGTTGTGTATTCATGGGTACATGGGAATCTATTCTTGTATGCATCAGTTGGCTTTTACCTTTAGCATTCTCTTGTAGTTCAATCCATTCACAGAGTGATCCCTGTTACATGAGTTTAAACTAGAGGAAGAAGAGATCATTTTTATCTCTTAAAACCTGTCCCTCAACCCAAATGAGTTCACTTGTAGCATTTAGCATGATTCACTAGTTAAAAATAATTAATGTTAAAGTGATTGTTTGCTTTGAATGCTTGTGTAAGTCGAGACTGATTGTTAGATTCTGTTTTGATGAGAATGGCTAAGGATTTTAAGTAAACTCACTTGCATTGCATTCTAGAACTGTTAACCAGAGGATTGAGATTATGTGCTTTAACAGTTTGCTTTGGTTCTGAGTCCCCACTTTCACACTACTCCTTTCATCTCATCCTTTCATATTTGCTTGAGGGCAAGCAAAGGATAAGTTTGGGAGAGTTAATAACACCATATTTTACATGTTTTAAGCATTTATTTATCATCTCTTTAGCTTAGTTTCATCTTTTGTTTACATCATAATGTGTCAGTTCCTCCACTTAGCTCATTTAGGCATTTGTACATAAGCATTACATGCATATAGCATATATGGGGGCTTATCAGGTGCTTTTGTTTTAATCGTTGTTTTAATCCTTCAATTTCATATTTCGACTCTTTAAGATTTCCACTCGACCAACCTACTCGATCAGTTTGGTCGAGTCGTTAGTTTATTTCTATTTTTTTGTGTTTTAAGTAGACGATTTGCTAAAGTGTGACAGACTTTAGTAGGTTTGGTATTTATATTTCACTTTTTACTACATTCACCTAGGTTGCTAGTAATCCACAAAACCATTTTTATACTTGGCTTGAATTAATTGTCAATGAACACATCTTTTTGCATAGTGCGATTCACCTAATGGATTGACTCATATCTATACTATGATAGATTGAAAAACCTGTATTATCTCTACTTGCGTGGCTTGATTGTTTTCATCCTTTGCACATAGGGAAAATACATGTTTCAATTTGGCATCATTGCCATTTGGATGATTTAGAATTACAATTAGGATCTCATTGCATTTGAGATCAATTTTTTTTACATAATATATCGATATTGACTTTAGTAAACTCTCTTTTTTCTTAGGTACCCTTGCACTTGACTGTAACGATCGAGTCAACTAATCGAGTACACTAACGGTTCAATGTCACGATCAATAAGAGCACACGAGACTCCAATTCACTATACGCAGAAACGCGGAATAGTTGCACCAGCTGCAGATGATGATTTTGAGATCAAGAGTAGCCTCATTTCTATGATCAAGGACTACAAGTGAAATTAATGCCTTGATTAATATAAGGAGTTCTTAGCGACCAAAATATATGAAGAGGTTTGTTACATTGGAACAGATAGAGAACCTGGTCCAAATAGACTAACAGCTCAATTTTACCAAAAATGTTGGGATGTGGTAGGAGAAGATGTAATTAAAGAAGGTCGTAATTTCTTTCTTACGTTTACCACTACAAAAAAAACGGAAGTTAACGTCACTTTATAGATAGTTTCACATTAATAAAAAAGTGACTTTAAATATAATACATCAGTTTGAAAAGTGACATCTCATGCGATGACATAATGTTTTTGGCATTATTTAAAAAAACGTTATATTAAAGTTAGAAGTTTGACGTCATTTTTTCTTCTTGTTAGCGTTACTATACTAATGACTTTAACCCCAATTTTTCTTTTTGTTAGTGTTAACTAAATGAATTTCAAATAAGGGTGAATTGGCCGATTGCACCAATTTTTATTTTAATTAGGGTGAGAAGATCTGATACTATTTATAATTGGGTAAACAAAGCACACACTGTTTTGGTCACGACCTGCCCTAGTCGATAGCGCCTATCAACCTCGCCCTATCGACCACACCTCGTCGATAGCCAGTCCAATTTTCCAACTTCTCAACTTAGCGTAGACACAATCCTAAGGCCAAACCTCTAAACAACAACCAATACACACACCAAGCAAGGCAATACCACACCAAGCAAGGCAATACCACACCAAGCAACTAGGGAAACACTCCCAACAAGCAATGGAATCACCAAGAAACCACAACACACACAATCACCAAGCAAACATAAGAATACACAATCAAATCTTAACAAGGCACAACAACACAAAATCCATGGTTCTCTAACCACCACAACCTTAGCAAACTCTAGCTAAAGCTCCACAAATGACCACAAGGTTTCTAAGCAACCTAGGACAATCCAAAAGCTTAGCACAACCCCACCAGCCCCCCACATGGCTTAATGATAACCTTTGGTCATAACTCACCTTAGAATGGATGGATCTATGCTTAGATGGATGCCCCAAGCTCAAAAAACATCTCTTCTCTTCCTCCAAAGCTCACGCCCACTAGCCTCACTCCGATCCTTCCTTTTTCCCAAGCTTCTCAAAGCTCCACACCGTTTGATCTCACAAGATCCAATCTCCACAAGCTCACAAAAATCCTTTCTCTTCTTCTTCTCTCTTCTTTCTCTAAGTTCACAAGCTCAAGAACTCTCCCTCTCAACCCACAAATGGTGAGCTCAACAAGGAGAAGAAGAGAAAACCAATTTTGAGAAAAACCCCATAACTTACTAACCAATTTATGACACCCCCTTTACAAAATCTAAATTAATTATTTCACCCCATAATCAATTTGTCGAGACTTGTCTAAGGTTCATAAACTCGAAAAATTTTCCAAATTAATTAAATTAATTAATTTCCGGAACACGGGCGTTACAATTTTCCCCCACTAACATAGATTCGTCCTCGAATCTTACGTTACCATTCATCTCCAATGAACTGTCCATTCCCGATGAACCTTAATCGTCGCAACGATTACTTAACCCTCGGCCAACCCGGCCAAGTCAACACACACACGAGGTTTCCACCCTCTGAGGCTTCACACTACCTCCCGACCATCACGGCCAACACACGAGATTAACTACGAATCTCTGAGGTCTTCACACTACCTCTTAACAATCACGGCCAACACCCGAGATTAACTATGAATATCCAAGGTCTTCACACTACCTCTGGACCATCACGGCCAACACACGAGATTAACTACGAATCTTTGAGGTCTTCACACTACCTCCTGACCAACCCGGTCAACACACACACACACACATGTACATGCATGTACATCTGAGGTCCATAACTAACCTCCGAGGTTTTCCACTCAGTCACTATGCTTACGACGCCGCAGCATCAAATGTGCTTATTGCTCACTCATATACCAAACCCGAATACCCAAGACACCTTAGCATCTCTGAGTTTTGAGCATCTGCCATATCCTGCAGGATATCCACCATATCTTGCAAGATATTACCCATACCACAGCACCCAAGACACCGCAACATGTCCAAGTTCTGGGTATCTGCCATACTACTACACTCGGGTAATATAACCTATATGAGTCTTGATATCCCATACCCCTCTATTCTGGGCAATATATCCTACGTCTAGGATATACACCTTACATATCCACGGTATCACATATCACTCTAGGCTATACACCTTGCGAGTCTAGGTACATCGCTAGTCACACTCTCATGACACGCAGTCCTTTGAGCTATCGGCACTAGAGGAACTAGTCCTCTCATTAAGTAGTAAGTCACATCTATAAGAACCTCGACTGAACTACCTCCCGTGATCCGTGTAAATTCTCGCAAGGTAACACCGGCATCACCCATATTCTACACCAGGAATATCAAACGTGCATAACCAATAACTAGGCTATCGCACCTTTACCCAGTCACTTTGGGTACACCATAATCTCTTCCCGATTATGAACGGGTTAGAGGGTTTTCTGTCTCACTGAGTAATCTTAGATTACACATGACTCTACTTTTTGTTGCAGGAAACCATAGAGTGAACCATTAGGGGCACTCAGGACGATAGTATTGAGAAATAAAAGGATATGTCCTTTATTAGTCATGAGATGTCTTGCTGCTATTTTTAGCTTGGTGCTATTTTTTAAGGCTTCCTTCGTTTCTCTATAAAAGGAAGGAGCCTCCCCTGTTGTAACAGTAACCTGATTTTTCGCCTCTTTAGACTGAAGAAGAATGGATGTGCCTCCAAATTTCTTCTCTTGATTCTCAACATAGTTCATAAAATATCTTCCTTTATTCCGCATTTGTGACGACCGCACTCTATTTTTTTTTACAAGCAATTACATAATAATTCAACGCCCATACATTTAAATAATCTCCAAGTAATTAACATTCAACAAACAACCATAACCGCGCATGGTGAACAGTTCTACCGGTTCTAGCAATCCTACGAAAGCTACAAAAACCACAAAACTATCGGGTCCTAATCATCCATTCTCACTGCCTCGATTCCACGATCACGTCTTATCTTTACCTGCATCGACAAAAGTGATGCATCAACATTTGGTAAACAAAACGCTGAGTGAGATTGATCCTCCCAACAACATGTTATATGAAAGCTGATAGAATTCTCCTAAGATCTGCACTCTGAAGTTGTGATGATGGATAGATTTGAATGAAGACAAGTCTGGATCTGAATGTAACCGTGATGATGAAAGGATTTGATGATTGAATGGTGTAACTCAGAGATTTGTGACAGAGCCTCTAAACACCTCTTGAATTCTTAAAAATATTACACACCAGAAGAGCACAAGGATTTTGCTGGATATTACACACCAATAAGATGATCCAAACTCATAAAATATTTTGATAAAAGGATGGATAATCCAAAATCAAGAAGGTACAAGGTTTTAAAGTGAACAAAAAAAGGAAACAAGCAGGCTGCATGAACAACACATGTCACATTAAAATTTAAATTAAAAAGGTTGGGCCGAAATCTTCTCTTCCTGGGCTGGGCTGGATCAACAAATGGATAATGGTGAAGTAATACATAAGTCTCATTAAAAACCTTGTCAAGAAAACCCATTGGGACAAAACTTGACAAGGAAAAAAGAGCACTCATGTATCACTTAGTCCATTTGTTGATGCTCTTGAACGTCTATCAAAACCAGAGTGGTTTGGATAACTTCTTCTTCCTCCATGCTTAAGCGTCTAAGCATTCCTCCAATGGCTTGGTTGAATAGCTTGCTTCTGGCTCTCGTCATTGATCCTCTTTGTACAACTAGCACGTCCTCTTTTCCCAGTGTATCCTCAGCTACAAGCTTAGCATCCTCAGCTTCATGCTTAGGTCCGTGCTCCATGTCTTCCTTGCTATTCATGATCATATCATCCTCTCCCTCTTGAAAAGGATTTGACCTCAAATCTGCTTCATCTGCAATAAAAGGAACCAAATCAGAAACATTGAAACTAGAGCTCACATTATACTTACCTTGAAGATCAAGCTGGTAGGCATTGGGGCTAATTTTTCGGATTATCTTGAAAGGACCATTGATCCTTGGCATAAGCTTTGATTTCCTTTCAGCTGGAAACCTCTCTTTCCTTAAATGAACCCAAACAAGGTAGCCTTCTTCAAATATCACTCGGCGCCTGCCCTTGTTAGAATGTTTGACATAAAGCTTGGTCTTCTCTTCGATGTTCTTCCTGGCTTGCTCATGAATCTGTTTAACCAATTCTGACTTCTTCTTTCCATCAAGGCTAACTCTTTCACTCAAAGGTAAAGGCATTAGATCCAAAGGTGATATAGGGTTAAAGCCATAAACAATCTGAAATGGTGAATACTTAGAAGCCGAATGCAGTGCATGATTATATGCAAATTCTATATGAGGCAAATAATATTCCCAAGTTCTAAGGTTCTTTTTAATCAATGCACGCAAGAGAGTACTTAAGGTCCTATTAATCACTTCAGTCTGGCCATCAGTTTAGGGGTGACAAGTAGTAGAAAATAAAAGCTTAGTTCCTAACTTAGACCACAAAGTTTTCCAAAAGTAGCTAAGGAACTTAGTATCTCTATCAGAAACTATAGTTCTAGGCATTCCATGCAACCTAACAATTTCTTTGAAGAAAAAATCTGCTACATGAGATGCATCATTAGTTTTATGACATGCAATGAAATGCGCCATCTTTGAAAATCTGTCAACCACAACAAATATCGAATCGTTACCAGTCCTTGTCCTAGGCAACCCAAGCACAAACCGTTTGGCTGAACCTTTGATTTGGCTTTCTTACAAATTACGCATCTACCACATATTCTTTCGATATCTCTCCTCATATGGGGCCAATAGAAATGGTCTCTCATTACCTCAAGTGTTTTAGCAACGCCAAAATGACCAATGAGACCTCCTCCAAGAGCTTCCATAACAAACAAATCTCGGAGAGAATAATTAGGCACACATAAGCGATTTTCGTAAAAGAGAAACCCATGCTGTGTATGGTAATGTCTTGAAGTAATCTTATCACAAGCTTTATATACATCATGAAAATCAGAATCAGTTTCATAAAGCTCTTTAATCTGTTCAAATCCCAAGAGTTTAGCATCAAGAGTAGAGAGTAGAGTGTACCTTCGAGACAATGCATCGGCAACCAGATTGTCCTTACCTTTTTTGTATTGGATGACATAAGGGAATGTCTCAATAAACTCTACCCACCTAGCGTGTCTCTTGTTAAGCTTGTGCTATCCTTTTAGATGCTTGAGGGACTCGTGATCAGTGTGTATGACAAATTCTTTTGGCCATAAATAATGTTGCCATGTTTGGAGTACTCTGACTAAAGCATACAACTCCTTGTCATATATTGGATAGTTAAGGGTGGCACCTCCTAATTTCTCGCTAAAGAATGCTATAGGCTTCTTATCCTGCATTAAAACAGCACCAATTCCTACACCAGAAGCATCACACTCAATCTCAAAAGTTTTAAGAAAATCAGGTAGAGATAAGATAGGAGCATGAGTAAGCTTCTCTTTCAAGGCCTGAAATGCTTCTTCTTGTGTTGCTTCCCATCTAAAACCAACATCCTTCTTAATTACTTCAGTAAGTGGTGCAGCAAGAGTGCTAAAATCTCAAACAAATCGTCTATAAAATCCAGCAAGACCATGAAAGCTTCGTACTTCCCCTACTGATTTTGGACTAGGCCAGTCTCGAATCGCCTTGACCTTCTCGTCATCTACTTTGATCCCTTTTGCACTCACAACAAAACCTAAAAAAACAAGGTGATCTGCTCCAAATGTGCATTTGTTAAAATTAGCAAACATTTTTTTCTTTCTAATCACGTCCAATACAGATTGCAAATGATTAACATGTTCTTCTAGGCTTTTGCTGTAAATCAGAATATCATCAAAGTATACCACAACAAAAACGCCTATGAATGATCTCAGAATGTGATTCATTAATCTCATAAATGTACTAGGTGCATTTGTGAGCCTGAATGGCATTACTATCCATTAATATCAACCATGTTTCGTTTAAAATGCAGTTTTCCATTCATCCCCTTCTTTCATCCTAATCTGATGATAGCAACTTTTCAAATCAATTATAGAAAAAATTCTACAACCTTTTAACTCATCAAGCATATCATGTAATCTAGCTATAGAATGTCGATACTTCACCGTAATATTATTGATAGCTCTGCAATCAACGCACATGCGCCAGCTACCATCTTTCTTAGGTACGAGCAGAACTGGTACATCACAAGGACTCATACTTTCTTGGATATGGCCTTTCTCCATAAGCTCATTGACTTGTCTTTGCAACTCTTTAGTCTCCACAGGGTTAGCTCTGTATGCTGGACAGTTTGGAAGGGCTGAACCCGGTATGAAATCAATTTGGTGTTCAATGCCTCTAATTGGTGGCAGCTCCTTTAGACTATATACAGGGAACACATCCTCATACTCCTGCAATAAAGATTTCAACTCACTCGGCAGAACCGGTGCAAGGTTAGATAAGCTTGTAAGAACTTCCTTGAAAACAAACAAGAGTAAAGGTTGTTTAGAAGTTAGAGCTTTCTTTACCTCACCAGCCTTTGCAAAGAAATTTGAGTGTTTCTTGGTAGAGGTTTTAGTTTCTTTGAGTTTGAGACTCAGCTGATCTTGGTGAATTTCCTTTGGTGTCATTGGAATAAGAGTTGTTTTCCTTCCTTTAAATTCAAATGAATGGCGATTTGAGAAGCCATCATGTATCACCTTACGATCTGATTGCCAAAGTCTTCCAAGTAAGATATGTGCGGCAGCCATAGGAAGCACATCACAAAGAACCTCATCTTCATACTTGCCAATAGAGAGGGGAACTAACACTTGATTTTTCACTTTAATCTCACCCTCATCATTAAGCCATTGAAGCGGATATGGTTTCAGATGTTTCCTCACTGTCAACCCCAGCTTCATAACCATTGTTTCACTTGCAACATTGGTGCAACTACCTCCATCAATAATAAGGCAATAAACCTTCCCTTGGCCCAGGCACCGTGTGTGGAATAAGTTCTTCCGCTGCTGTTGTTCTTCAGCCTTGGTTTGCAAGCTTAAAGATCTCTGGGTTACTAGCAATTCACCACGAGTTGGAAGCTCTTCACTCTCAGAAAGAGATTCAGGTTCTAACTTTTCTTCTTCAAATTCTATGTCACCATTGTCTAGCATAATCATGATCTTCTTGTTGATGCACTCATTGGCGTAATGACCTCTGCCTTGACACTTGAAGCATTTAACATCACGAAACCTTGTAGTAACTTCTGCCTTGCCTTTATGATCTTGATTTGCTGCGTATGGCTTAGTTTCTGTCCTTGGGGTCACAATCTGTTTTCCTTCCCGCTGAAAAGTATTAGGCCTTTCTTCCCTTTGACAGTTTGGTTTTCCTCCAGTAGTTCCACTTCCATAACTAGGTCTGGTGTTGGCTGAGCTGAATCCATAGTTGGTTTTAGAACTGCTCTTTCTCTTAAGTTGTTGCTCGACCAAAATTGGTTTGTGTAGCATTTCTTCCAAATCAACATAGTGTTGCATTTCTAATCTGTCCTGAATGTCTCCGTTCAAACCACCTTGGAACCTGGACATAGTGGCTTCACTATCTTCAGATACATCAGCATGGATCATAAGAATTTATAGCTCTTGATAGTAGTCATCTACGCTGCGACTGCCTGGAGTAAGTGTTCTAAGCTTGTTGTGCAGTTCTCTGTGGTGATGGCTGGGAACAAACCTCTTTCTCATGATAGTTGTCATTTCTGTCCAAGTTTCCACCGGATATTCTCCATTACGTCTTCGAGAAGTAACTAGCTGATCCCACCAGCTAAGGGCGTAATCATAGAATTCAGTTGCTGCAACTCTCACACGATTTATTTCTGTGTAGTGTTGACATTCGAAGACTAATTTTATTTTCTTCTCCCACTCCAAATAGGCATCAGGGACGTTTTTCCCATGGAATGGAGGAATTCTAAGCTTAAGACCTCCAAGATTATCTCGTGGCTGTACTCTGATACACTAAAAATAAAAATTATCAAATCGTACTCAAAAATTCCAGGAACAATTTTAACAACTATACTCTTTTACAAAACAGATCCAACTGATCTCACGATTTTAACAAACAAAATGAATTTATGAAAATCGATACACTAAAAATCGCAGAAAAACCCTTTTATGAAAACGTTTGAAGATGATCGGTCAGAATAAATTATCAAAACGTATCCAAAAATTCCAGACTAAAAACCATCTGAAGAAACTCATCGCATTACCTATTGATCACACCTAGTCGATACACCCTATCGACCTTGCTATATCGACAACACCTGGTCGATAAGCACTAGAAAAAGCACCTAGCAGGATCTATCGACCAACCTATCAACCTGTCCTAGTCGATACACCCTATCAACCTCGCTCTATCGACCACACCTGGTCGATAAGCACTAGGAAGAACGTCTAGCAGGACCTATCGACCTTGCTCTCGACCTGCCCTAGTCGATAGCTCTTATTAACCTCGCTCTATCGACATGCCCTAGTCCCAACTTCTCAACTTAGCCTAGGCACATTCCTAAGGCCAAACCTCTAAACCACAACCAATACACCCACCAGAAAACTAGGGAAACTAGGGAAACTAGGGAAACACTCCCAACAAGCCATGGAATCACCAAGAAACCACAACACAAACAATCAGCAAGCAAGCATAAGAACTCACAATCAAAGCTTAACAAAGCACCAGAACACAAAATCCAATGTTCTCTAACCACCACAAGCTTAGCAAACTCTACCTAAAGCTCCACAAATGACCACAAGGTTTCTAAGCAACCTAGGAACATCCCAAAGCTTAGCACAACCCCACAAGCCCCCACACATTGATTAATGATAACCTTTTGTCACAACTCACCCTAGAATGGATGGATCTATGCTTAGATGGAATCCCCAAGCTCAAGAAAGATCTCTTCTCTTCCTCCAAAGCTCACGCCTTCTAGCCTCACTCCAATCCTTCCTTTTTCCCAAGCTTCTCAAAGCTCCATACCCTTTGATCTCACAAGATCCGAGCTTCAGATGCTCACAAAAATCCTTTCTCTTCTTCTTCTCTCTTCTTTCTCTAAGCTCACAAGCTCAAGAACTCTCCCTCTTAACACACAAATGGCGAGCTCAACAAGGAGAATAAGAGAAAACCAATTTTGCTTCCCACTTGTTACTTTTGGGAAAAACTCCACAACTTTCTAACCAGTTTATGACACCACCGGAACAAATCTAAATTGATTATTTCACCCCATAATCAATTTTTCGAGACTTGTCTAAGGTTCATAAACTCGAAAGAGTTTCCAAATTAATTAAATTAATTAATTTATGGAACACAGGCGTTATAATTCTCCCCCACTAACATAGGTTCGTCCTCGAATCTTACGTTACCGTTCATCTCCAATGAACTGTCCATTCCCGATGAACCTTAATCGTCGTAACAATTACTTAACCCTCGGCCAACCCGGCCAAGTCAACACCCACACGAGGTTTCCACCCTCCGAGGCTTCACGCTACCTCCCGACCATCACAGCCAACACACGAGATTAACTACGAATTTGTGAGGTCTTTACACTACCGCTTAACCATCATGGCCAACACACGAGATTAACTACGAATCTCCGAGGTCTTCACACTACCTCTTGACCATCACGGCCAACACACGATATTAACTACGAATCTCCGAGGTCTTCACACTACCTCTTGACCAACCCGTCAACACACACACACACACATGTACACACATGTACATCCGATATCACATATCACTCTAGGCTATACACCTTACGAGTCTAGCTATCGGCACTAGAGAAACTAGTCCTCTCATGAAGCAATAAGTCACACATCTATAAGAACCTCGACTAAACTACCTCCTGTGATCCGTGTAAATTCTCACAATGTAACACCGGCATGACCCATATTGAGCAGCCGGAATATCTGCCGTGCATAACCAATAACCCGCCTATCGCACCTTTACCCAGTCACTTCGGGTACACCATAATCTCTTCCCGATTATCAGCCAAGCTTTTAAATTCTCATAAAAACTTTCCATGACACTCATGCCATAAGGAATAAGAACTACCATCTTATTACTCACATGCATTATCACTTTTTAACACCAAAACGAAATACATAACCTTGACTCCCAAAGTCATCAATAATAAGAAATACACATCTTATTATACAATCATAATGTAACATCGTTCTACACAACGAATATACAAAATGAAACACATAGCATACAATTACACATTTAAACTCAAGCCTCTCGATGGAACTCAAGCCACAACTTGCTTCTGGAACCACTTCCGGAACAGTGTTTCCATCCTAGTCTTTGGCTCCCAAGTTTCCTCCTGCACCCCGTCGCAGTCCCACAGAACTCGCATCATCGGAATCACATCATCGGAATCTTTGATGTGATCCTAGGGGAGGATCACGTCCCTGAATGCTCTCCAAATGCTAGGTGACGTCCTTGAAGCGATGAAACCCTCGGATGTACCGGTTTGATGATGATTGGCGAGTGAGAAGTGGAATAGATCGGTCAAGATGGATGTGTAAGTCACGAAAATGGATTGAATGAAACTTCTAAGAGTTGCGGAATCACTCTTAGACTATCAAGGGTGTTCGTAATGCAAGGATATTTCCGAATACACTAATCGAACTTGGATCAAACAGTTTCAAAAATGATTAAGAATAAGAAAGGTTTGATAAATCTGAAAAGAAAGAGAATACAAGTACTTATAGAGTTTAAGATACTTAGAACTAAAAAACATAGAAAATAGAGATTACTTAATGAGTCAAAGCTGATCATTAAGTGTACAAAAGACTTAAGACAAGTAAACTCTTCAGCTTCATATTGGCGAGAATGGAGTGAATGGAGTGGGCTTGATTTCATCAAGAGGCAAAGATAAAGTGTGTGGGCTGGCCTCATTAAAAACCTCTCTTGGAAAACCCATTGGGACAAAACCAAGAGGAGGGAAAAATAGTACAAGTCCACACACCTCTCTTGATGAATGCTTAAGTGGCGTGAATCACAATCAAGGTGACTGGATTAGCACACTCAAGTCAGCCCTGAATATGGTGTAAGAGAGTGTAGAATGCTTGATGGAATCTTGCTTGCTTGGATCGAGTCATCGGACCAAGGGGCACATGTAGATCTTTGTCGTTGGCTTCCTCGAGTTCATATTGCTTTGTGGCTTCCTCTTTAGCTTCCTTAAGCTCTGATTCTAGCTGCTCCTCCATCTCCTTAGCTCTCTTAAGCTCTGGTTCAAGCTGCTCCTCTATCTCCTTAGCTCCCTCAAACAGGCTGCTGGTTAGGATCTCATCATCCTCTCCCACTTGAGAAGGATTTGACCTCAAATCCGTTTCATCTGCACAAAAAGGAACTAGATCAGTTATGTTGAAGCTTGAACTTATGTTGTACTTACCTTGGAGGTCCAGCTGGTAGGCATTATTGTTAAGTTTCTTGATGACTTTGAAAGGACCATCGATTCGGGGCATGAGCTTGGACTTTCTTTCGTTGGGAAATCTTTCCTTTCTCAAATGTATCCAAACCAAATCGCCTTCTTCGAAAATCTTTTCCTTTCGGCCTTTGTTAGCGTACTTGGCATAGAGTTTGGTCTTGCTCTCCAAGTTGATCCGAGCTTTCTCATGAATCTGTTTGACAAGTTCTGCTTTCTTTTTTCCATCTAAACTAGCTCTTTCACTCACAGATAAAGGCATTAGATCCAAAGGTGATATAGGATTAAACCCATAGACAATTTCAAATGGAGAAAACTTAGATGCAGAATGTCTAGCATGGTTATAAGCAAACTCTACATGAGGTAAACATTCTTCCCAAGTCTTTAGATTCTTTTTAATCAATGCACGCAACAAAGTAGATAAAGTCCTATTAACTACTTCGGTTTGACCATCGGATGGCGGGTGACAAGTTGTAGAGAAACAAAGCTTAGTTCCTAACTTAGACCAATGTGTTTTCCAGAAATAACTAAGGAACTTAGTGTCTCTATCCGATACAATGGTCCTAGGCATACCATGCAATCTAACAATTTCCCTAAAGAACAATCCGGCTATATTCATGGCATCATCAGTTTTATGACAAGGGATAAAGTGTGCCATTTTGGAGAACCTATCTACTACAACAAACACAGAATCTTTTCCGGTCTTAGTCCTAGGTAGTCCAACAATAAAATCCATAGAGATGTCATGCCATGGATGCAAAGGAATGGGTAAAGGAGTATACAAACCGTGAGACTGGATTTTAGACTTAGCTTGTTTGCAAGTTGTACATCTTTCACAAGCTTTCTCTACGTCTCTCCGCATGTGTGGCCAAAAGAAATGTTCGTGCATCACACTCAAGGTCTTGGCTACGCCAAAATGTCCCATGAGACCACCTGCGTGAGCTTCCTTCACAAAAAAATCTCTTAAAGAAGAGTTAGGTACCCAGTCTATTTTCATAAAAAAGAAAACCGTCACATTGAAAATATTTGCCGCTACCGAACTTCTCACAAGAAGCATAGATGTCTTTAAAATCAGGATCAGCAGCATATAAAGTCTTGATATGCTCGAATCCAAGTAGCTTAACTTCTAAAGAGTTCAAGAGAACATACCTCCGAGAAAGAGCATCGGCTACTACATTCTCTTTACCTTTCTTGTATTTGATCACATAAGGGAAAGTTTTGATGAATTCAACCCACCTTGCGTGTCTTTTATTCAGCTTTTGTTGTCCTTTGAGATGCTTTAGAGACTCATGGTCCGTGTGGATAACAAATTCCTTGGGCCAAAGATAATGTTGCCATGTTTGCAAGGCTCGAACAAGCGCGTAGAGCTCTTTATCGTAAGTGGGGTAATTGAGTGTGGATCCTCCAAGTTTTTCACTAAAGTAGGCTATGGGCTTCATTTCCTGCATAAGTACAGCGCCAATACCAAATCCTGAGGCATCACATTCAATTTCAAAAGTTATATCAAAGTTAGGAAGAGATAGCACCGGAGAGTGTGTGAGCTTGTCTTTCAAAGCTTGGAAAGCATCTTCTTGAGCTTGCTCCCACTTAAATCCAACATTCTTTTTGATAACTTCAGTGAGTGGAGCGGCTAGAGTGCTAAAGTCTTTGACAAATCTCCGATAAAAACCGGCAAGGCCATGAAAGCTTCTCACTTCGCCGACATTTCTAGGACTCGGCCATTCTTTGATTGCTTGGATCTTTTCCTCATCAACCTTAATGCCATCTGTACTCACAACAAAACCTAAGAAGACAAGGTTATCCGTTCCAAAGGTACATTTCTTAAGATTAGCATACAAGGTTTCTTTCCTAAGTACTTCCAAAACTTTTCTAAGATGTTCCACATGATCGTCCAAGCTACGGCTATAGATTAGGATGTCATCGAAATACACAACCACAAAATGACCTATGAATGCTCTAAGAACAAGATTCATTAGTCTCATGAAAGTACTAGGTGCATTTGTTAATCCAAAAGGCATGATCAACCATTCATATAGACCATGTTTAGTTTTAAATGCGGTTTTCCATTCATCCCCTTCTTTCATCCTAATTTGATGATATCCGCTTTTAAGATCTAACTTAGAAAAGATGCTAGAACCATGCAATTCATCAAGCATATCATCTAATCTAGGTATAGGATGTCGATACTTTACAGTGATATTGTTGATTGCACGGCAATCGACACACATCCTCCAGCTTCCATCTTTCTTTGGGACAAGCAAAACGGGAATGGCACATGGGCTCATACTCTCTCAGATATGTCCTTTCTCCATGAGCTCGGTGACTTGTTGTTAAAGCTCCTTAGTCTCTAGAGGATTGGTTCTGTAGGCGGGTTTGTTGGGAAGAGAAGCTCCGGGTGTGAAATCGATTTGGTGTTCAATGCCACGGATTGGCGGCAAACCTTGTGGAGGTTCTTCCGGGAAAACATCTTGAAACTCCTGTAAAAGAAACTGAATTTTGCTAGGGATTTCCTGCACCGTTTGGTTAGTTTTAAGAGATTATTTAAACACAAAAAGTAGGGATGGCGGATAACTTCCTTGTTGAGGCTTGATCATAAGATTGGTCGGTTGTTTGAACTTGGATTCGGAAGTGATCTTGTTTTTCTTCAAAGCGATCTGGTCTAGCTGAACCTCTTGTGGTGTTAATGGTACGAGAATGTTCCTCTTGCCCTTGAACTCAAAGGTATACCTGTTGGTGAACCCATCATGCATGACTTTACGATCAGATTGCCAAGGTCTTCCAAGAAGTATATGCCCAGCATCCATTGGCAAGATATCACATAGGACCTCATCTTCATACTTTCCTATAGACAAGGGAACTAAGACCTGATGCTTAACTTCCAACTCCCCCTCATCATTAAGCCATTGTAGTTTGTAAGGCTTAGCTCTCTTAATGACCGTTAGCCCAAGTTTTTCCGACTCACTCGCAACATTAGTGCAACTACCTCCATCGATCACTAAGCTGCAAACCTTTTCTTTTACTAGACATCAAGTATGGAATAGATTCTCGAAAGTAGCATGCAGATTCAAAGTCCTCCTTGTGACTAAGAGTTGTCCTACCGTTGGCATTGCAACATGCTCTTCTATAGACTCAGCTTCAGAATGTTCTTCTTCCGTTTCTAGCTCTCCATTGGCTCGGATGACTATGGTTCTCTTATTGGAGCAAGCGTTTGAATAGTGACCAAAACCCTTACACTTGAAGCATTGTATCTCTCTGGTCTTGGTGCTGGAACTCTTATCAATGCCCTTAAGACGTGGCTCTTCGGACCTAGGTTTAAAAATTGGCTGGTGGTCCTTGGTAGGTTTATCCTCTCGGGTTTGGTTGAATCTTGTGGAAACATAACCGGGTCTATGGTTTCTTCTCTTAAGCTGTTTCTCAACCATGTTAGCTTTATGAAGAAGCTCTTCCATTTCCACATAATGATGTACTTCAAGCCGATCCATAATTTCCCTATTAAGGCCGCCCATAAATCTGGCCATAGTAGCTTCACCATCTTCTCGGATATCAGCTCTAAGTAACAAAGTTTCCATCTCCTTATAGTATTCTTCCACGGACTTACTTCCTTGAGATAGATTCCTCAGCCTTAGATGCAGCTCTCTATGATAATGACTAGGTATAAACCTCTTCCTCATAATAATCTTCATTTGATTCCAAGTTTCAATAGGAAGATCTCCAACCCTTCTCCTAGAAGTTACTAACTGATCCCACCAACTTAAAGCATAATCCTTGAATGCGGTTGGGGCTATCCGAACCATGTGGTCTTGCGTGAATTCTCTGCAGTCAAAAACGATCTCAATCTTCTTCTCCCATTCTAGATATTCTTCTGGATCATTAGTTCCATGAAAAGATGGAATATCGATTTTTAGACCGGCTAAAGGATCTCGGGGAGGAGTTTGGTTGATCCTAAGGGTTTGTTTCTCTCTTGGCCGTCTTCTTCTTGAATGATGTGTTGTAGAGGAGTGACTATATTACTGCTCAGCCTCAGAAGGTTGTGATTGCCTCCTAAATCGGTTGTTGATGGATCTGTCGAACTCAGCTCTCATCTCTGCCCTCATGGTTGCTATACTCTCGCTCATCATTGCCTTAAAGGAGTCAAGAAGTTGCTTGTTGGAGTTTGTGGATTCTTCTTCACCATTGCTGGTTTCTGCCATGGTACCTGTTCAGATTCAAACAAAATAACAAGTAAAATGCCCAAAAGAATAACACAACAACAATACTAGATAAGCTTGCTTGGAGTCCAAGAGACAGTTTGGTTTGATCGATTCGAATAAAATGTCCAAACACGTTCAAAAATTCTAGAAACAATTTTCTAAAATACCTGACTCGTTTTAAAGACAAATCCAACCTATCTCACTATTTTAGCAATTAAAACGGATTTATGAAAATTAAAACACTGAAAAATCGCAGAAATTCTCTTCTCAAAATCACTTGAAGATGATTGGTCAGATTAAAAAATCAAATCGTGTCCAAAAATTCTGAAATCAATTTTAACAATAACTAGACTCATAATATGTTCTTTGAAAACTGATTTCACGATTTTATCTATTACCAAAGATTTATGAAAATTCCGACAATCAACAGATAAATCGATTCAAAGGTTATGAAGAATATGAAAGGGTATAATCGATTTGAAAAGACATAACCTGAGATGGAGTCTTCTCTGATACCACTTGATGTGATCCTAGGGGAGGATCACGTCCCTGAATGCTCTCCAAATGCTAGGTGACGTCCCTGAAGCGATGAAACCCTCGGATGTACCGGTTTGATGATGATTGGCGAGTGAGAAGTGGAATAGATCGGTCAAGATGGATGTGTAAGTCACGAAAATGGATTGAATGAAACTTCTAAGAGTTGCGGAATCACTCTTAGACTATCAAGGGTGTTCGTAATGCAAGGATATTTCCGAATACACTAATCGAACTTGGATCAAACAGTTTCAAAAATGATTGAGAATAAGAAAGGTTTGATAAATCTGAAAAGAAAGAGAATACAAGTACTTATAGAGTTTAAGATACTTAGAACTAAAATACATAGAAAATAGAGATTACTTAATGAGTCAAAGCTGATCATTAAGTGTACAAAAGACTTAAGACAAGTAAACTCTTCAGCTTCATATTGGCGAGAATGGAGTGAATGGAGTGGGCTTGATTTCATCAAGAGGCAATGATAAAGTGTGTGGGCTGGCCTCATTAAAAACCTCTCTTGGAAAACCCATTGGGACAAAACCAAGAGGAGGGAGAAAGAGTACAAGTCCACACACATCTCTTGATGAATGCTTAAGTGGCGTGAATCACAATCAAGGTGACTGGATTAGCACACTCAAGTCGGCCCTGAATATGGTGTAAGAGAGTGTAGAATGCTTGATGGAATCTTGCTTGCTTGGATCGAGTTATCGGACCAAGGGGCACAAGTAGATCTTTGTCATTGGCTTCCTCGAGTTCATATTGCTTTGTGGCTTCCTCTTTAGCTTCCTTAAGCTCTGGTTCTAGCTGCTCCTCCATCTCTTTAGCTCTCTTAAGCTCTGGTTCAAGCTGCTCCTCTATCTCCTTAGCTCCCTCAAACAGGCTGCTGGTTAGGATCTCATCAATCTTCTTACGACGAAGCTCCTTGATCCTCCACTTGAGAACTCTCAAAGGTCTTGCCTCAACGGTCATATTGGGCTGGAGATCTGACCGAATCTCAGCCAATACCTCGTCACCTCTATTCAAACACATCTTCAGCATCGACACATGGAAGACCTTATGAAATGCCTGCATAATCTTGGGTAACTCCTACCGATACGCTACCGGTCCAACACACTCTACAATCTGGAACGGCCCCATATACCTCAGACTCAACTATGTCGCAGTAATGGACCTGCTCGGACCTCTCAGCAAAGCCTTCTTCAGATACACTCTATCTCCCACCTCCCATATAGAGCCTTGTATGGAGCCATCCCAATACTCGCCTAGTAGCTATTGTAATACGAAAACTCTACCAAGTTCAAGTGATCCACCCAATGACCACCCCAATTCAGGACGCACATCCTCAACAAATCCTCCAGAGTCTGGATGGTCCTCTCGGACTGCCCATCTGTCTGAGGATGATAAGCCGTACTCATTTGCACCCTGGTGCCCATCTCTGCCTGAAATGCATTCCAAAACTCAGATGTGAACTTAGGATCCCGGTCCGAGACAATGCTCACTGGTACTCCATACAGTCTCACAATCTTCTGCACGTACTTTCTAGCCAATACCGCAGACCCATCGATCTTCTTAATCGCCAGAAAATGTGTACACTTGGTCATTCGATCAACGATGACCCAAATAGCATCCTTGGTCTGAGAAACTGGTAAGCCCACCCTGAAATCCATTGTGTTCATATCCCACTTCCACTCTGGAATGGGTAAACTCCGCAACAACCCACTCGGGATCTGGTGATCTGCCTTCACTAACTGGCACATATTGCACGCTGCAACCCAGTTAGCAACATCCTTCTTCATCCCGACCCAATGATAATACCGCTTAAGATCTGGGTACATCTTAGTCGCTCCATGATGAATCGAGAACATACTCGCATGATCCTCAATCAAGATCTCTCGCCTCAAATCCTTGTCCAAAGGTACGCATACCCTCCCACTCACAATGATAGTGCCATTCGCAGATACCTGATACTTAGAACCAGCTTCTCTCAAAGCCTTAACCAAGCCCCCATCTTTTTCCTGAGCCAACCGAACTCTACTCAAAAGAACCGCCTGATTAGCTGCCTCTAAGCCCAAAGGTTCATGAGATACAACACACAAACGCAATGTGCTAATCTCGCTCACCAAAGACTCAACCTCATGCTTCCGAGCGAAAGCCACCCGCTTCCGACTAAATGCATCCGCAACCAGATTAGCCTTACCGGGATTGTAAGCTATCTCTAGATCATAATCGGGCACTAGCTCCATCCAGCGCCTCTGCCTCAAATTCAACTTAGGCTGAGTGAAAATGTACTTCAAGCTCTTATGATCTGTGAACACCTGCACCTTTCCACCATAAATATAAGATCTCCAAATCTTTAAAGCGAAAACCACCGCAGCCATCTCACGATCATGGGTAGGGTAGTTTCGTCATGCTTCCCCAGCTGCCGCGAAGCATAGGTAATAACCTTTCCCCGTTGCATTAACACACAGTCAAGACTAACTCGCGACGCATCAGTATACACCATGTAAGGCTCGCCCGGATCAGGCAACGCTAATACTGGAGTACTAGTCAACAAGGCCTTTAGTTTTGCAAAGAGCTCCTCACACTCCGAGGACCATACGAAAGAAGCATCTTTACTAGTCCGCTTCGTCAAAGAATTACCCAAACTTGCAAAACCCTTTACAAACCACCGATAATAACCTGCCAACCCGAGAAAACTCCTAATGTCAGTGGCATTGCTCTGCCCCGGCCAAGCACTAATGGTCCGAACCTTCTCTAGATCCACCAAAACCCCTTCCGTAGAGATAACGTGACTCAGAAAACTAATCTCCCGATGCCAGAAGTTACACTTGCTCAACTTAGCAAACAACATCTGTTCCCGCAGCTTCGCAAGAACCACATGAAGATGCACCTCATGCTCCTCCAGGCTCTTCGAATACAACAAGATATCATCGATAAAGATGATCAAAAACTCATCCAGATACTCCTAGAAAATGCTATTCATTAATCTCATAAATGCAGCTGTTGCATTTATCAACCCAAATGGCATCTCCAAAAACTCCTAGTGGCCATACGGAGATCCAAAACCCGTCTTCCGTATATCTCCCCCTTCGATGGTAATCTGATGATATCCTGACACTAAGTCAATCTTGGAGGACCAAGTATCCCCTCTCAACTGATCCAACAACTCATCGATCCGAGGAAGAGGATACTTGTTCTTCACTGTGTTAATGCACAACTATAAACTCCCATCCTTCTTCTTCACAAACAACACCAGTGCTCCCCACGGTGAACTCCTCCAGCTGTTGCTTCAGCTCTGCCATCTCTGCTGGAGCCATCCTATAAGGAGCGTTGGATATCGGTGTCGTCTCCGGTTCCAACTCAATCATGAAAGGATCCGACCTAGATGGTGGTAACCCTTGTAATCACTAAAACACATCCTAGAACTCTCGAACCACTTGAATATCCTGAACCTTAGCCTCTCCAACGGCTCACAACCCCTCTCGATCATACGCTCGGCTTGCATAATAGAGATCACGAGACTCCCAAAAGTCGATCTCACCCCCTGATACACAAACCTCCCCTTACGTCTGTCGAACTCGACAAGCCCTCGGTGAAAATCTAGATGTGTTCTAAATTTCCCGAGCTAATCCATGCCCCAAAATGACATTGTACAGCTCCACGGAGCTGATAATAAAAACGGTAGACATAGACTTTCCCGCTACCTGAACATCCACATCTCTAACCCGACCGTGAATCGACAGACATAGACTCTCCCGCTTCCTTCCGGTAACCTCCACGAAACCAAAACTCACACCTGGCTCACTTCGAACATTAGCCTTCTCGGCCAATTCCTGAGTAATGAAGCAATGCGATGTTCACGTGTATAACAACAGATGACACTCAACACCCCCAACACACAAGGTCCCTGCACATATACATGTGCCGAGAACCTTAACACCCCAACAAGCAACAAAAATTCCCCAACACAAAATTAAAATTAGATGAATATAAGACATAACATGTGATCGGCCTAGAACTCGGCTCTTCGGAGTTGATGATGGAATACACTCGAGGTGCTACTGCCACCGGCCTAATAGGCTGCACCACTGTGGCCTCACTCTGCCGCAGCTTGGGACACTAAGGTCTAATATGCTCCGCCTCCTTGCAATGAAAGCACACCCGAGAATCCACTCATACCCCGCCCTTCTTTGGACAGCTTGCCACTCGGTGATCCATGCTCTCACACTCGAAGCAACCCTGACCACCCTGATTGCTATACCGCATCCCCTTTTGTCCTTGCATCGACATACCCCTTCTTCTCGGACGAGACTGCTGCTGCACTGATCTCACTTGAAAACTTGGTGTAACCGCTACCACCTCGTCTTTCAGACCCTCCTCAAGCAATATCGCAGTCTCAACCAACTCATCAGCCGTGCAAAAAGCATTAACTCTCAATCGTTCGTCTAACATAAGACCTGAGCCGGTTGAACTACATCATCATGAGGTAGGATGGGAGCTCCTCAGCAACCGCAGCTGCAACCTGAGACTAAACCTCAATAACCAGTGATGGTACCACAGGATCCTGAGCTAGTACTATCTCTTACAACCGCTCCAATAACACTGTCAAGAGATCAGCAAGACGGTCATCTCGGGCCTGAGCATCTCCCACTGCTAAACGTGCAGCACCTGCTGCTATACCCCCAGCACCCACAGGTATACCCGCAGCATCCGCTGGAACACCAGCCACACTAGTACTCATACTGGCCATACCCTCAGACCCAACCTGACTCGCATCCGACTCATTGACCCGCTCCTCCACCACACGACCATGACCTCTACCCTGGCCACGGCCTCCACCAAGCCCCCTAGCCATCTGCAGTTCAAAAAACAGAGACTAAGAACGCTAAAACATAATCATCACAATAAAAATAACTCACTGTGGAATCCGGCAACGCTCGAACAGGGACTAAAAAAGCTAAAACACAATCATCACAATTTATCCTATGCAATCCTATGCAACACACAAGTTATCGTAGAACCCTATCAGCTCTGATACCAAAAATGTGACGACCGCACTCTATTTTTTTATTTTACAAGCAATTACTTAATAATTAAACGGCCATACATTTAAATATTCTCCAAGTAATTAAGATTCAACAAACAACCACGACAATGCATGGTCAACAGTTCTACCGGTTCTAGCAATCCTACGAAAGCTACAAAAACCACAAAACTACCGGGTCCTAATCATCCCTTTCTCACTGCCTTGATTTCATGATCACGCCTTATCGACAAAAGTGATGCATCAACATTTGGTAAACCAAACGCTGAGTGAGATTAATCCTCCCAACAGGTTATATGAAAGCCTACGTAATTCAAACAACCACAACAACATGAAATGATAACAAACAATCAGCCAACATGCAACCTTATGCAAAGCTAATCAAACATATCCATGACTACCCACCTAGCAATTCACAACATCAAGAAATGCTAAAACACAAGTCACAGAACAACAGGGTCATTCGACCACAACCTATCGACCAACACCATCGATACCCCCTATCGACCACACCTGGTCGATAGCCACTATCAACCTCAACCTATCGACCACGCTTGGTTGATAGCCATCCTAAAAACCAACCAAAGAAACTCATCGGCTTACCTATCGATCACACCTAGTCGATACACCCTATCGACCTTGCTTTATTGACCACACATAGTCAATAAGAACTAGGAAAAACACCCAGAAGGATCTATCGACCAACCTATCGACCTACCCTAGTCGATACGCCCTATCGATTTCGCTCTATCGACCACACTTGGTCGATAAGCACTAGGAAAAACGTCCAGCAGGACCTTTCAACCTCGCCCTATCGACCTGCCTTAGTCGATAACGCCTATCGACCTTGCCCTATCGACCACACCTGGCCAATACGCGGTCCTATTTCCCAACTTCTCAACTAAGCCTAGGCACAATCCTAAGGCCAAAACTCTAAACCACAACCAATACACACACCAAGCAAGGCAATACCACACCAAGCAACTAGGTAAACACTCCCAATAAGCCATTGAATCACCAAGAAACCACAACACACAATCACCAAGCAAGCATAAGAACTCACAATCAAAGCTTAACAAGGCACAACAACACAAAATCCATGGTTCTCTAACCACCACAAGCTTACCAAACTCTAGCTAAAGCTCCACAAATGACCACAAGGTTTCTAAGCAACCTAGGAACATCCCAAAGCTTAGAACAACCCCACAAGCCCCCACACATGGATTAATGATAACTTTTGGTCACAACTCACCCTAAAATGGATGGATCTATGCTAAGATGGAATCCCCAAGCTCAAGAAAGATCTCTTCTATTCCTCCAAAGCTCCACACCCTTTGATCTTTGCTTCTCCACCTTGGTAGCATGCTTAAACTTCTTTTTACACTTCAACACTTCTATTCACTCTCAATTTTATCCTGAAGAATCATAACTCCGTTTTTTAGATTATAACCTTGAAAATGGCCAAATCCTTTTAATTGAAAGCATTTATACTACATATTCACATCAGAAGGTGTTGTTTCAGCCTTCTTATGTGCCTACTTTCTACAACTCCAAAATTCACCATTAGAATCTCTTACGAGATTCAAAGAACTAACAGAACTGTGGGATAAGCTATAATACTCTTTTCTTACTTTGACTTGCTTCTCCACCTTGGTAGCATGCTTAAAATACTTTTTACTATGCAACACTTCTATTTATCCTCATTTCTATCTTGAAGAATCATAACTCCGTTTTTGGGATTATCAACTTGAAAATGGTCAAATCCTTGTAAAAGAAAGCATTCATTCTTCATATTCACACAAGAAGGTGTTGTTTCATCCTCCATATGTGTCTTCTTGCTAAAACTCCAAAATTCACCATTAGAATCTCCTTTGAGATTCAAAGAACTAACAGACCAGTGAGATAAGCTATAATACTTGTTTCTTACTTTGACATGCTTCTCCACCTTGGTAGTATGCTTATACTACTTTTGACACTTTAGCACTTCTATTTACTCTTATTTCTATCTTAAAGAGTTTAAACTCCATTTTTGGGATTTGCAGCTTGAAAATGGTCAAATCCTTGTAAATGAAAGCATTGCTACTTCATATTCACATCATGAGGTGTTGTTTTAGCCTCCATATGTATCTTCTTGCAACAACTCCAAAATTCACCATTAGAAAGTCCTATTAGATTCAAAGAACTGACAAAACTGTGGGATAAGCTATAATACTTGTTTCTTACTTTGACTTGCTTCTCCACCTTGGTAGCATGCTTAAACTACTTTTTACACTTCAACACTTCTATTCACTCTCATTTCTATCTTGAAGAGTCATAACTCCGTTTTTGGGATGATCAACTTGAAAATGGTCAAATCCTTGTAAATGAAAGCGTTGATTCTTCATGATATGATCCTAGGTGAGGATCAAGTCCCTGAATGCTTCTCCAAGAGGTTGTGAGGATTGGTGACAAGGTGAGTGATGCGGAAGAGATGAAAGGTGAAGAACTAGGAAGGGATCCGATGAGTTTGGGGGGTTGATGCGAAACTTCCAAAGGAGATGGAGATCCTCTGGACTTTCAGGCTTGCTCTGGACGTGGGTGAAGACCCTAGACGAGGTGAACAAGGGGTGGATCGAGATGAAACTTCCTAGGAGTGTGAAAGATCCTAAGACTTTCGACTTACTTGGTGTGAAGGATGAAGATCCGAACACTTTAAGCAAGGATGAACAAACAAGTTTCAGAGAGTTTTAGAAGTTGAAAAGATGTTTGATAACTTAGAAATGAATCCTTACATGAGTTTAAATCAGCAAGAGAGTAAAGGAAAAATCTCGAAATTAACACAACATTAAAACAAAGTTTGAACATAAAAATGACTCTTCATGTCTTGAGATTTTCGGCTGAACTCTTCTTGGACTTGGGCTTCCTTTATTTTGTGATAAGAGATAGAAGTGGGCTTAGGATTTATCAAGAGGCTGATGAGTGAGTGATATGGCTTACCTCATTAAAAACCTTATTTGGAAAACCCATTGGGACAAAACCAAATGAAGGGAAAAAGAGTGTAAGTCATACCACCTCTCTTGATAAATGTTTAGGTGGCTTGGATCACAACCAATGTGGCTGGATTAGCACACACCAAACTGCCCGAGATGGTGTTGAGGAGATGTTGCAAAGTTGTCTTGAGCTTCTCTTGCTTAGACTGAGTGATAGGACCCAGAGAAATGTATAAATCTTCAGCTCCTTGTAGCTCCGGTTCAAGCTGCTGCCTTTGCTCCTCTTTGGCGTCTCCATGTTGCATAGGTTCCTCGTCCTGACTGGCCATAATCATATCATCCTCTCCCTCTTGAAAAGGATTTGACCTTAAATCTGTTTCATCTGCAAAATAAGGAACCAAATCAGTAATATTAAAACTCGAACTCACGTTGTACTTACCTTGGAGAACAAGCTGGTAGGCGTTGTCTAGTTGTTCTTTAGCTCCCAGCTCCTCAGGTTTAAGCTGTTGATTAGTTCCAAGCTTCAAGCTATCCATGCTATCCATCCTCAAATCCGAACAATCTGCAAGGAAAAAGATTAAATTAGAATATTTGAAGTAAGTCAGAATATACTCACCTTGCAAGCAGATTTTGTAGGAATGGATCTGTTCTATGACTCGAAGTGAACAATATCCTTCTGGCATTAGTTTGAACTCCTCTTGGTCTGCAAAACGTTTCTCCTTCATACGAATCCAAAACTGGTAACCAATCTCAAAGTTCTTAATATTCTCCTCTTTGTTTGCTGGCTTTTGATTCTCTATGTCTAGCAAACGCTCCTTTGGTTTAAGAACAATTTGAACAACAGTTTTCTTAAGCCAAACATGGTAGAGCCACGTCCTAGGTGCATGAAAATTTAGCTCTCCATCCTGTATATCCTGTATCCTCACAACAAAGACTCGAAACAAGAGATCATAGGTGCAAAGAATATAGTCATTCCGACTAGCACACAATTTATTACTTAGATCATCTAAAACAGATTTCAAAGGTTCAATATGATCATCTAAGTGTTTATTAAAATTCAGAATGATATCATAACAAACAATTTCTCCAAAGAATAATTCAGCATTGGGTGAAGCACTAGCAAAATTAGAGAAATTAGTCATATCTATGAGCACATAATTTCTATTAGGTTCACACATTTTATCAAACAAAAATCCTCCATGCCTAAAGAATTTCTTATGCTCAAATTTCTCACAATAATGAATCACATCTTTAAAATCAACAGTTGACATATAAATCTCTTTGATGTGTTCATATTCTAGCAACTTAGATTTAGGAACAAAAAGAAATGCATACCTTTGAACTGTTGCATCAGGCACAACAATTTCCTTACCTATCTTGTTTCCCATGTCATAAGGAAATGCTTCAACGGGTGCTCCTGGATCAAAGACGATATGATTCTCATGTTTGTGTTCACAAGTTAACTCATTGGATACTTTCTCCTTTTCTGGCTGCTCCTTAGCCGTGACGTGGAGGTCTTCCTCTCTCTTTACGTCCTCTCTCTTTTCACTTCTTCTTGTATGTTTCAAGACTACCCTAAAACCTTTGTTTGGCTTTTGTGACAGAGACAAGTGAATTATATCTGCGTGATCAGGGATAAAATGATTCTTGGGAACAAAGATACTTACCTTGTCGAGTTCAAGTGCTTTATCTCTGAGCATAGGCAATGCATCTGGTGGTTCATCTTTGAAATTCGAAGAAAATTTGACTGCGTTCCCATGCTTGCTGTTTCCTGCAATGTCCTTAGTTGTATTTCTATTCTTTAATTCAAAGATCTTTTTCTTGTAAGCCTTAGGATCTCTTGCTTTTATCCTAACAAGACAAAAAGAAAATTCCATGTTAGTAATCAAGAATTCATCCATATGACCCGGATGTAATATTATCAAAGTTAAGCCCTTTAAATTTATTTTGATGCTGAAATGAAGTCCTTGTTTCTTCAGAACGATCATGGCATGAATTTGTATAGATTCTTCAGACTCCTTGTGAGGAAAAACTGCATAAGTAAATAGTTTCTTCTCGCCAATATCAGCAAAGGTTTTGGCACCCAAATCAGCTTGGTAGTTCTCGAGTGCTTCATTAATCCTTTGTCCTCTGTTTTCTTTGAATTTAACCAGAATCTTATTATCATATCTCAGGATCACACTGTAGTCGTGGAAGTTATCAAAGGGAAGCTTCCGTGAGTTGTTCCCTAAAGACAAGTCCTGCAAAAATTTGTTAAGCTCACTCGGTGGCACCGGTGCAAGGTTAGATACACAAGAGAATTTATCCAAAGAGACAAATATTTTATGATCAAAATATTCAGCATCATTAACCTTACTAATCCTAGCAAAAAGATTAGATTTCTTATCTTGCTCTTGATTCTCTTTGGGTTTGATTTTGTCAAGATAAAACTCATGAACCGGCAATGGCACAAGAGTAGTCTTATCTTCTTGAAAATATTTTGAACTCACCATTGTACACTCTGCACCAAGAGAAAGTAAGTTAGCTTTCATTCGCCTTTGGGAGTCAAGATAGTTACCTCGGGTCTTGATTGGTGGTGAAACAGTTGGTAGCTTCTCCTTTTGATCCATTGTTAAGCTCCATGTGGAGGTGGTTCCTACCAGGTCAGTGCACACATCTAAGGTACCTGTATCTTCCTCGGCACTTAAAGACAAAATCAAGTGTATTATACTTGAAATTTCAACATTCAAAACAGGTTGTTTAAAACTACGAGTGAATGTGAAATTATTCCAATATCGAATAAACTCGCAAGCTAAACTTACCTGAGTACCATGTAGGATGTTTGGTAACATTTCAGCTTTGAAGAAGGTGATATTTGAAACACAGCCCGCCGGTGTTGGATATGGTCTACTCACCAAACAGTTTTCATAGTCATTTCGCTCAGTCTTGTTATCTTGGCAAGCTTTTGAAGTGGTTGACACTGAATGTGGATTCTTCTCTTTTATGTTTCCTTCAGCTTTGTCATCCTTATGCTCCAGAGTATGACCTGAATCATCATCCTTTGACAAGACCAAGTGCATTATACAAGAACTGGAAGTTTTTAAACTTTGATTAACTACCCCACCATTTGAATTTGGTGAACTCAGTTTTGATCCTAATGAAGAGATATTCGGCTCTTGTTTTTCCGGGCAAGTGTTGGAAAAATATTCTTTCTTACGAGAGTTATAACAAGTAACTTCCTTGGATTTTGAAAGGTCAGAGGACTTACATTTCTTTGGACGTTCATTGCTTGTTTCAATTGATGGATTTAGGCTTTGCTTGTGAACCACGACTTGTTCTGCGACCTTCTTTGGTTGAGAGGTTACATTAGCCTTCATTTTCTCATTTAGAACATTCTTGGATACTTCCTTTGGCTGAGGACTGTAAGCTTCTTTTGGAACTAAACCATTTGGTGCATACTTATTCCTCATTAGTTCCTTAAGATCTCTCCACGAGGTGATAGGTGGCTCCTTGTAATTCCAGCGATCATCAACCTTTCGTATCCACCATTGATAAGCTTCTCCTGTGAGTTGGCGAATTGCATGAGCTATCCTCTTTTCTCTTGGGATGTGGTTATAGTAAAACCAATCTTCCATATTTGTTTCCCACTCTAGGTAGCTTCTTTTTCCTGAAAATTTTAAGAGTTCATTAGCGAATGATATTCAGAACAAAGCACATATTTGGATTTTGGAGTAAGAGAGATTTTATGTGGGCTGCTCCAAGTTGTTCTCAATGTGTTGTCTGGTGGCTTTGGTTTAAGCTCTTGTTCCTTCCGTGCTCTTCTTGATTTTTTCTAATTCAGCTCTCATGGTTGCCATACTTTCGTCCATTATGGCTCTTAAGGAATCAAGGAGTTCTTTGTTGGAGTTTGACGATTCCTCTTTACCATTGCTGGTTCCCACCATGGTACCTGTTCAGATTCAAACAAGTAACAAGTAAAAATGCCCAAAGAAACACAACAAAGAAAACTCAGAAACTTTTCTAGAATCCTAAACAACTGTTTGACTTGATCGAACAGAATAAAATATCAAATCACGTTCAAAAATTCCAGAGTCAATTTTAACAAATACTAGACTGAATCATGGTTTCAATGCAACAAATTTCACGATTTTAGGATTAACCAATCATTTTAAACAAATCTAGCAAGTTACACGAAAATAACTGTTCAGATTCTGATAACCTCTAAATGTGACTGTTCGACTAAATCAGGTTCGGAAAATTATCAAAACATGCTCAAAAATTCTAGAATCAATTTTAACAAATACTAGACTCTTTTTTGAAGCAGATTCAACAGATCTCACGATTTTATCAGACAAGACGAATTTATGAAAATTCCAACAGTCAACAGATAATACAGATCGGGATATGAAAAGGTATATCAGATCGGAAGAGATACAACCTGGCGTGGAGTCAGCTCTGATACCACTTGATATGATCCTAGGTGAGGATCAAGTCCCTGAATGCTTCTCCAAGAGGTTGTGAGGATTGGTGACAAGGTGAGTGATGCGGAAGAGATGAAAGGTGAAGAACTAGGAAGGGATCCGATGAGTTTGGGGGGGTTGATGCTTGAAACTTCCAAAGGAGATGGAGATCCTCTGGACTTTCAGGCTTGCTCTGGACGTGGGTGAAGACCCTAGACGAGGTGAACAAGGGGTGGATCGAGATGAAACTTCCTAGGAGTGTGAAAGATCCTAAGACTTTTGACTTACTTGGTGTGAAGGATGAAGATCCGAACACTTTAAGCAAGGATGAACAAACAAGTTTCAGAGAGTTTTAGAAGTTGAAAAGATGTTTGATAACTTAGAAATGAATCCTTACATGAGTTTAAATCAGCAAGAGAGTAAAGGAAAAATCTCGAAATTAACACAACATTAAAACAAAGTTTGAACATAAAAATGACTCTTCATGTCTTGAGATTTTCGGCTGAACTCTTCTTGGACTTGGGCTTCCTTTATTTTGTGATAAGAGATAGAAGTGGGCTTAGGATTTATCAAGAGGCTGATGAGTGAGTGATATGGCTTACCTCATTAAAAACCTTATTTGGAAAACCCATTGGGACAAAACCAAATGAAGGGAAAAAGAGTGTAAGTCATACCACCTCTCTTGATAAATGTTTAGGTGGCTTGGATCACAACCAATGTGGCTGGATTAGCACACACCAAACTGCCCGAGATGGTGTTGAGGAGATGTTGCAAAGTTGTCTTGAGCTTCTCTTGCTTAGACTGAGTGATAGGACCCAGAGAAATGTATAAATCTTCAGCTCCTTGTAGCTCCGGTTCAAGCTGCTGCCTTTGCTCCTCTTTGGCGTCTCCATGTTGCATAGGTTCCTCGTCCTGACTGGCCATAATCATATCACTTCATATTCACATCAGGAAGTGTTGTATCAGCCTCCATATGTGTCTTCTTCCTATGAGATTCACCATTACAATTTCATATGAGATTCAAAGAACTAACAGAACTATGGGATAAGCTATAATACTTGTTTCTTACTTTGACTTTCTTCTCCACCTTGGTAGCATGCTTAAACTACTTTTTACACTTCAACACTTCTACTCATTCTTTTTTATATCTTGAAGAATCATAACTCCGTTTTTGGCATTATCAACTTGAAAATGGTCAAATCCTTGTAAAAGAAAGCATTGATTCTTCATATTCACATTAGGAGATGTTGTTTCTGCCTCTATATGTGTCTTCTTGCTACAAATTAAAAATTTACCATTAGAATCTCGTATGAGATTCAAAGAACTTACAGAGCTGTGAGATAAGCCCTAATACTTGTTTCTTACTTTGACTTGCTTCTCCACCATGGTAGCATGCTTATACTACTTTTGACACTTTAGTACTTCTATTCACTCTCATTTCTATCTTAAAGAGTCATAACTCCGTTTTTAGGACTTGCAGCTTGAAAATGGTCAAATCCTTGTAAATGAAAGCATTGATTCTTCATATGCACATCAGGAGGTGTTGTTTCAACCTCTATATGAATATTTTTGCTACAACTCCAAAATTCACTATTAGAAACTCCTATGATATTCAAAGAACTAACAGAACTGTGGGATAAACTATAATATATATTTCTTACTTTGACTTACTTCTCCACCTTGGTAGCATGCCTAGACTAATTTTTACACTTTAACACATATATTCATTCTCAATTTTTATCTTGGAGGGTTATAACTCCAATTTTGAGATTATCAACATGAAAATTGTGAAATCCTTGTAAATGAAAGCATTGATTCTTCATATTCACATCAGGAAGTGTTGTTTCAGCCTCCATATGTGTCTTCTTGCTACGAATTAAAAATTGACCATTACAATCTCCTATGAGATTCAAAGAACTAACAGAACTGTGGGATAAGCTACAATACTTGTTTCTTACATTGACTTTCTTCTCCACCTTGGTAGCATGCTTAAACTACTTTTTACACTTCAACACTTCTACTCACCTCATTTCTATCTTCAAGAATCATAACTCCGTTTTTGGGATTATCAACTTGAAAATGGTCAAATCCTTGTAAATGAAAGCATTGATTCTTCATATTCACATCAAGAGGTGTTGTTTCAGCCTATATATGTGTCTTCTTGCTACAACTCCAAAATTCACCATTAGAACCTTCTATGAGATTCGAAGAACTAACAGAACTGTGGGATAGCTATAATACTTGTTTCCTACTTTGACATGCTTCTCCACCTTGGTAGAATGCTTAAACTACTGTTTACACTTCATCACTTATATTCACTTCTTCATATTCACATCAGGAAGTGTTGTTTTAGCTTCCATATGTGTCTTCTTTCTACAAATTAAAAATTCACCATTACAATCTCCTATGAGAGTCAAAGAACTAACAGAGTTGTGGGATAAGCTATAATACTTGTTTCTTACTTTGACTTTCTTCTCCACCTTGGTAGCGTGCTTAAACTACTTTTTACATTTCAACACTTCTACTCACTCTCATTTCTATCTTGAAGAATCATAACTCCATTTTTGGGATTATCAACTTGAAAATGGTCAAATCCTTGTAAATGAAAGCATTGATTCTTCATATTCACATCAAGAGGTGTTGTTTCTGCCTATATATGTGTCTTCTTGCTACAACCCCAAAATTCACCATTAGAACCTTCTATGAGATTCGAAGAACTATAAGAAATGTGAGATAAGCTATAATACTTGTTTCCTACTTTGACATGCTTCTCTACCTTGGTAGCATGCTTAAACTACTATTTAAAATTCATCACTTATATTCACTCTCATTTCTATCTTGAAGAGTCATAACTCCATTTTTGGGATTATCAACTTCAAAATGGTCAAATCCTTGTAAAAGAAAGCATTGATTCTTCATATTCACATCAAGAGGTGTTGTTTTCTGCCTCTATATGTGTCTTCTTGCTACAAATTAAAAATTTACCATGAGAATCTCGTATGAGATTCAAAGAACTAACAGAACTGTGAGATAAGCCATAATACTTGTTTCTTACTTTGACTCGCTTCTCCACCATGGTAGCATGCTTATACTACTTTGACACATTAGAAATTCTATTCACTCTCATTTCTATCTTAAAGAGTCATAACTCCATTTTTAGGATTTGCAGCTTGAAAATGGTCAAATCCTTGTAAATGAAAGCATTGATTCTTCCTATTCACATCAGAAGGTGGTGTTTCTGTCATCATATGTGTTTTCTTGCTACAACTCCAAAATTCACCATTAGAATCTCCTATGAGATTCAAAGAACTAACAGACCTGTAGGATAAGCTATAATACTTGTTTATTACTTTGAGTTGCTTCTCCACCTTGGTAGCATGCTTAAACTACATTTTACAGTTCAACACATCTATTATATCTCATTTATATCTTGAAGAGTCATAACTCCGTTTTTGGGATTATCAACTTGAAAATAGTCAAATCCTTGTAAATGAAAGCATTGATTCTTCCTATTCACATCAAAAGGTGGTGTTTCTGTCTCCATATGTGTCTTGTTGCTACAACTCCAAAATTCACCATTAGAAACTCCTATGAGATTCAAAGAACTAACAGAACTGTGGGATAAGCTATAATACTTTCTTCTTATCTAGACTTGCTTCTCCAACTTGGTAGCATGGTTAAACTACTTTTTACACTTCAACACTTCTATTCCCTCTCATTTCTATCTTGAAGAGTCATAACTCCGTTTTTGGGATTATCAACTTAAAAATGGTCAAATTGTTGTAAATGAAAGCATTGATTCTTCATATTCACATCAGGAGGTGTTGTTTTAGCCTCTATATGTGACTCCTTGCTACAACTCCAAAATTCACTATTAGAACCTCCTATGAGATTCGAAGAAGAAGAACTGTGGGATAAGCTATCATACTTGTTTCCTACTTTGACATGCTTAAAATTCTTTTTACACTTCATCACTTATATTCACTGTCATTTCTATCTTGAAGAGTCATCACTCCGTTTTTTGGATTATTAACTTGAAAATGGTCAAATCCTTGCAAAAGAAAGCATTAATTCTTTATATTCACATCCAGAGGTGTTGTTTCAGCCTCTATATGTGTCTTCTTGCTACAACTCCAAAATTCACTATTAGAAACTCCTATGATTTTCAAAGAACTAACAGAACTATGGGATTAACTATTATATTTATTTCTTACTTTGACTTGCTTCTCCACCTTGGTAGCATGCCTAGACTAATTTTTACACTTTAACACATATATTCGTTCTCAATTTTTATCTTGGAGGGTCATCACTCCAATTTTGAGATTATCAACTTGAAAATTGTCAAATTCTTGTAAATGAAAGCATTGATTCTTCATATTCACATCAGGAAGTGTTGTTTCAGCCTCCATATGTGTCTTCTAGCTACAAATTAAAAATTCACCATTAGAATCTCCTATGAGATTCAAAGAACTAACAGAACTGTGAGATAAGCTATAATACTTGTTTCTTACTTTGTCTTGCTTCTCCACCTTGGTAGCATGCTTAAACTACTTTTTACACTTCAACACTTCTATTTACTCTCATTTCTATCTTCAAGAGTCATAACTCCGTTTTTGGAATAATCAACTTGAAAATGGTCAAATCCTTGTAAATATAAGCATTGATTCTTCATATGCACATCAAGAGGTGTTGTTTCAGCCTCTATATGTGTCATCTTGCTACAACTCAGAAATTCACCATTAGAATCTCCTATGAGATTAGAAGAACTAGAAGAACTGTGGGATAAGCTATAATACTTGTTTCCTACTTTGGCATGCTTTTCCACCTTGGTAGCATGCTTAAACTACTTTTTACACTTCATTACTTATATTCGCTGTCATTTCTTTCTTGAAGAATTATAACTCTGTTTTTGGGATTATAACCTTGAAAATGGTCAAATCCTTGTAAATGAATGCATTGATTCTTCATATTCACATCAAGAGGTGTTGTTTTAGCCTCTATATGTGTCTTCTTCCTACAACTCCAAAATTCACCATTATAACCTCCTATGAGATTCGAAGAACTAGAAGAACTGTGGGATAAGCTATAATACTTCTTTCTTACTTTACATGGTTCTCCACCTTGGTAGCATGCTTAAACATCGTTTTACACTTCATCACTTATATTCACTCTCATTTCTATCTTGAAGAGTCATAACTCCGTTTTTGGGATTATCAGCTTGAAAATGGTCAAATCCTTGTAAAAGAAAGCATTGATTCTTCATATTCACATCAGGAGGTGTTGTTTCAGCCTCTATATGTGTCTTCTTGCTACAACTCCAAAATTCACTATGAGAAACTCTTATGATATTCAAAGAACTAACAGAACTGTGGGATAAACTATAATATTTATTTCTTACTTTAACTTGCTTCTCCACCTTGGTAGCGTGCCTAGACTAATTTTTACACTTTAACACATATATTCGTTCTCAATTTTTATCTTGGAGGGTCATTACTCCAAGTTTGAGATTATCAACTTGAAAATTGTCAAATCCTTGTAAAAGAAAGCATTGATTCTTCATATTCACACAAGGAGGTGTTTTGTTACCCTCCGTATGTGTCTTCTTGCTACAACTCCAAAATTCTCAATTAGAACCTCGTATGAGATTCATAGAACTAACAGAGCAATGAGATAAGCTATAATACTTGTTTCTTACTTTGACATGCTTCTCCACCTTGGTAGCATGCTTATACTTCTTTTGAAACTTTAGCACTTCTATTCACTTTAATTCTATCTTAATGAGTCATAACTCCGTTTTTGGGATTTGCAGCTTGAAAATGGTCAAATCCTTGTAAATGAAAGCATTGATACTTCATATTCACATCATGAGGTGTTGTTTCAGCCTCCTTATGTGTTTTCTTGCCACAACTCCAAAATTCACCATTAGAATCTCCTATTAGATTCAAAAAACTAACAAAACTGTGGGATAAGCTATAATACTTGTTTCAAACTTTGACGTGCTTCTCCACCTTGGTAGCATGCTTAAACTACATTTTACAGTTCAAGATCTCTATTCGCTCTCATTTATATCTTGAAGAGTCATAACTCTGTTTTTGGGATTATCAACTTGAAAATGGTAAAATCCTTGTAAATGAATGCATTGATTCTTCATATTCACATCAAGAGGTGTTGTTTTAGCCTCTATATGTGTCTTCTCGCTACAACTCCAAAATTCACCATTAGAACATCCTATGAGATTCGAAGAATTGTGGGATAAGCTATAATACTTGTTTCCTACTTTGATATGCTTCTCCACCTTGGTAGCATGCATAAACTACTTTTTACACTTCATCACTTATATTCACTGTCATTTCTATCTTGAAGAGTCATAACTCCATTTTTGGGATTATTAACTTTAAAATGGTCAAATCCTTGTAAAAGAAAGCATTGATTCTTCATATTCACATCAGGAGGTGTTGTTTCAGCCTCTATATGTGTCTTCTTGCTACAACTCCAAAATTCACTATGAGAAACTCCTATGATATTCAAAGAACTAACAGAACTGTGGGATAAACTATAACATTTATATCTTACTTTAACTTGCTGCTACACCTTGGTAGCATGCTTAAACTACTGTTTACACTTCATCACTTCTATTCCCTCTCATTTATATCTTGAAAAGTCATAACTCCGTTTTTGGGATTATCAACTTGAAAATTGTCAAATCCTTGTAAATGAAAGCATTGATTCTTCCTGTTCACATCAGAAGATGGTGTTTCTGTCTCCATATGTGTCTTCTTGCTACAACTCCAAAATTCACCATTAGAAACTCCTATGATATTCAAAGAACTAACAAAATTGTGGGATAAACTATAATATTTATTTCTTACTTTGACTTGCTTCTCCACCTTGGTAGCATGCCTAGACTAATTTTTACATTTTAACACATATATTCGTTCTCAATTTTTATCTTGGAGGGTCATAACTCCAATTTTGAGATTATCAACTTGAAAATTGTCAAATCCTTGTAAATGAAAGCATTGATTCTTCATATTCATATCAGGAAGTGTTGTTTCAGCCTCCTTGTCTTCTTGCCACAACTCCAAAATTCACCATTAGAATCTCCTATTAGATTCAAAGAACTAACAAACCTGTGGGATAAGTTATAATACTTGTTTCATACTTTGACATGCTTCTCCACCTTGGTAGCATGCTTAAACTACTTTTTACAGTTCAACACTTCTATTCACTCTCATTTATATCTTGAAGAGTCATTGAAGAGTCATAACTCCGTTTTTGGGATTATCAACTTGAAAATGGTCAAATCCTTGTAAATGAAAGCATTGATTCTTCCTATTTACATCAAAAGGTGGTGTTTCTCTCTCCATATGTGTCTTCTTGCTATAACTCCAAAATTCACCATTAAAATCTCCTATGAGTTTCAAAGAACTAAAAGAACTGTGGGATAAGCTATAATTCTTGTTTCTTACTTAGACTTGCTTCTCCACCTTGGTAGCATGCTTAAACTACTGTTTACACTTCATCACTTCTATTCCCTCTCATTTATATCTTGAAAAGTCATAACTCCATTTCAGAATCCATATGTGTCTTCTTGCTACAAATTAAAAATTCACCATTAGAATCTCCTATGAGATTCAAAGAACTAACAGAACTGTGAGATAAGCTATAATAATTGTTTCTTACTTTGTCTTGCTTCTCCACCTTGGTAGCATGCTTAAACTACTTTTTACACTTCAACACTTCTATTTACTCTCATTTCTTTCTTCAAGAGTCATAACTCCGTTTTTGGGATAATCAACTTGAAAATGGTCAAATCCTTGTAACTGAAAGCATTGATTCTTCATATGGACATCAGGAGGTGTTGTTTCAGCCACTATATGTGTCATCTTGCTACAACTCAGAAATTCACCATTAGAATCTCCTATGAGATTAGACGAACTAGAAGAACTTTGGGATAACCTATAATACTTGTTTCCTACTTTGGCATGCTTCTCCACCTTGGTAGCATGCTTAAACTACTGTTTACACTTCATCACTTATATTTGTTGTCATTTCTATCTTGAAGAATTATAATTCTGTTTTTGGGATTATGAACTTGAAAATGGTCAAATCCTTGTAAATGAATGTATTGATTCTTCATATTCACATCATAAGGTGATGTTTTAGCCTTTATATGTGTCTTCTTGCTACAACTCAGAAATTCACCATCAGAATCTCCTATGAGATTAGAAGAACTATAAGAACTTTGGGATAAGCTATAATACTTGTATCCTACTTTGGCATGCTTCTCCACCTTGTTAGCATGCTTAAACTACTTTTTACACTTCATCACTTACATTCGCTGTCATTCCTATCTTGAAGAATTATAACTCTGTTTTTGGGATTATCAACTTGAAAATGGTCAAATCCTTGTAAATGAATGCATTGATTCTTCATATTCACATCAAGAGGTGTTGTTTTAGCCTCTATATGTGTCTTCTCGCTACAACTCCAAAATTTACCATTAGAACCTCCTATGAGATTCGAAGAACTAGAAGAACTGTGGGATAAGCTATAATACTTCTTTCCTACTATACATGGTTCTCCACCTTGGTAGCATGCTTAAACTTCTTTTTACACTTCATCACTTATATTCACTCTAATTTCTATCTTGAAGAGTCATAACTCCGTTTTTGGGATTATCAACTTGAAAATGGTCAAATCCTTGTAAAAGAAAGCATTGATTCTTCATATTCACATCAGGAGGTGTTGTTTCAGCCTCTATATGTGTCTTCTTGCTACAACTCCAAAATTCACTATGAGAAACTCCTATGATATTCAAAGAATTAACAGGACTGTGGGATAAACTATAATATTTATTTCTTACTTTGACTTGCTTATCCACCTTGGTAGCGTGCCTAGACTAATTTTTACACTTTAACACATATATTCGTTCTCAATTTTTATCTTGGAAGGTCATAACTCCAATTTTGAGATTATCAACTTGAAAATTGTCAAATCCTTGTAAATGAAAGCATTGATTCTTCATATTCACATAAGGAGGTGTTTGTTTATCCACCATATGTGTCTTCTTGTTACAACTCCAAAATTCACAATTAGAACCTCGTATGAGATTCAAAGAACTAACAGAGCTATGAGATAAGCTCTAATACTTGTTTCTTACTTTGACATGCTTCTCCACCTTGGTAGCATGCTTATACTTCTTTTGAAACTTTTGCACTTCTATTCACTCTCATTTCTACCTTAATGATTCATAACTCTGTTTTTGGGATTTGTAGCTTGAAAATGGTCAAATCCTTGTAAATGAAAGCATTGATTCTTCATATTCACATCATGAGGTGTTGTTTCAGCCTGCTTACGTGTCTTCTATCCACAACTCCAAAATTCACCATTAGAATCTCCTATTAGATTCAAAGAACTAACAAAACTGTGGGATAAGCTATAATACTTGTTTCAAACTTTGACGTGCTTCTCCACCTTGGTAGCATGCTTAAACTACTTTTTACAATTCAACATCTCTATTCGCTCTCATTTATATCTTGAAGAGACATAACTCTGTTTTTGGGATTATCAACTTGAAAATGGTCAAATCCTTGTAAACGAATGTATTGATTCTTCATATTCACATCAAAAGGTGATGTTTTAGCCTCTATATGTGTCATCTTGCTAGAACTCGGAAATTCATGATCAGAATCTCCTATGAGATTAGAAGAACTAGAAGAACTTTGGGATAAGCTATAATACTTGTTTCCTACTTTGGCATGCTTCTCCACCTTGTTAGCATGCATAAACTACTTTTTACACTTCATCACTTACATTCGCTGTCATACCTATCTTGAAGAATTATAACTCTATTTTTGGGATTATCAACTTGAAAATGGTCAAATCCTTGTAAATGAATGCATTGATTCTTCATATTCACATCAAGAGGTGTTGTTTTAGCCTCTATATGTGTCTTCTCGCTACAACTCCAAAATTCACCATTAGAACCTCCTATGAGATTCGAAGAACTAGAAGAACTGTGGGATAAGCTATAATACTTCTTTCCTACTTTACATGGTTCTCCACCTTGGTAGCATGCTAAAACTACTGTTTACACTTTATCATTTCTATTCACTCTCATTTATATCTTTAAAAGTCATAACTCCGTTTTTGGGATTATCAACTTGAAAATTGTCAAATCCTTGTAAATGAAAGCATTGATTCTTCCTGTTCACATCAGAAGGTGGTGTTTCTGTCTCCATATGTGTCTTCTTTCTACAACTCCAAAATTCACCATTAGAAACTCCTATGATATTCAAAGAACTAACAAAATTGTGGGATAAACTATAATATATTTTTCTAACTTTGACTTGCTTCTCCACCTTGGTAGCATGCCTAGACTAATTTTTACACTTTAACACATACATTCGTTCTCAATTTTTATCTTGGAGGGTCATAACTCCAATTTTGAGATTATCAACTTGAAAAATGTCAAATCCTTGTAAATGAAAGTATTGATTCTTCATATTCATATCAGGAAGTGTTGTTTCAGCCTCCTTGTCTTCTTGCCACAACTCCAAAATTCACCATTAGAATCTCCTATTAGATTCAAAGAACTAACAAAACTGTGGGATAAGCTATAATACTTGTTTCATACTTTGACGTGCTTCTCCACCTTGGTAGCATGCTTAAACTATTTTTTACAGTTCAACACTTCTATTCACTCTCATTTATATCTTGAAGAGTCATTGAAGAGTCATAACTCCGTTTTTGGGATTATAACCTTGAAAATGGTCAAATCCTTGTAAATGAAAGCATTGATTTTTCCTATTTACATCAGAAGGTGGTGTTTCTCTCTCCATATGTGTCTTCTTGCTATAACTCCAAAATTCATCATTAAAATCTCCTATGAGTTTCAAAGAACTAACAGAACTGTGGGATAAGCTATAATACTTGTTTCTTACTTAGACTAGCTTCTCCACCTTGGTAGCATGCTTAAACTCTTGTTTACACTTCATCACTTCTATTCCCTCTCATTTATATCTTGAAAAGTCATAACTCCGTTTTTGGGATTATCAACTTGAAAATTGTCAAATCCTTGTAAATGAAAGCATTGATTCTTCTTGTTCACATTAGAAGGTGGTGTTTCTGTCTCCATATGTTTCTTCTTGCTACAACTCCAAAATTCGCTAGTAGAAACTCCTATGATTTTTAAAGAACTAACAGAACTATGGGATAAACTATAATATTTATTTCTTACTTTGACTTGCTTCTCCACCTTGGTAGCATGCCTAGACTAATTTTTACACTTTAACACATATATTTGTTCTTTATTTTTATCTTGGAGGTTCATAACTCCAATTTTGAGATTATCAACTTGAAAATTGTCAAATTCTTGTAAATGAAAGCATTGATTCTTCATATTCATATCAGAAAGTGTTGTTTCAGCCTCCATATGTGTCTTCTTGCTACAAATTAAAAATTCACCATTAGAATCTCCTATGAGATTCAAAGAACTAACAGAATTGTGAGATAAGCTATAATACTTGTTTCTTACTTTGTCTTGCTTCTCCACCTTGCTAGCATGCTTAAACTACTTTTTACACTTCAACACTTCTATTTAATCTCATTTCTATCTTCAAGAATCATAACTCCGTTTTTGGGATAATGAACTTGAAAATGGTCAAATCCTTGTAACTGAAAGCATTGATTCTTGATATGGACATCAGGAGGTGTTGTTTCAGTCTCTATATGTGTCATCTTGCTACAACTCAGAAATTCACCATTAGAATCTCCTATGAGATTAGAAGAACTAGATGAACTATGGGATAAGCTATAATACTTGTTTCCTACTTTGGCATGCTTCTCCACCTTGGTAGCATGCTTAAACTACTTTTTACACTTCATCACTTATATTTGCTGTCATTTCTATCTTGAAGAATTATAACTCTGTTTTTGGGATTATCAACTTGAAAATGGTCAAATCCTTGTAAATGAATGTATTGATTCTTCATATTCACATCAAAAGGTGATGTTTTAGCCTCTATATGTGTCATCTTGCTAGAACTCGGAAATTCATGATCAGAATCTCCTATGAGATTAGAAGAACTAGAAGAACTTTAGGATAAGCTATAATACTTGTTTCCTACTTTGGCATGCTTCTCCACCTTGTTAGCATGCATAAACTACTTTTTACACTTCATCACTTACATTCGCTGTCATACCTATCTTGAAGAATTATAACTCTGTTTTTGGGATTATCAACTTTGAAAATGGTCAAATCCTTGTAAATGAATGCATTGATTCTTCATATTCACATCAAGAGGTGTTGTTTTAGCCTCTATATGTGTCTTCTCGCTACAACTCCAAAATTCACCATTAGAACCTCCTATGAGATTCGAAGAACTAGAAGAACTGTGGGATAAGCTATAATACTTCTTTCTTACTTTACATGGTTCTCCACCTTGGTAGCATGCTTAAACTACTGTTTACACTTCCTCATTTCTATTCACTCTCATTTATATCTTGAAAAGTCATAACTCCGTTTTTGGGATTATCAACTTCAAAATTGTCGAATCCTTGTAAATGAAAGCATTGATTCTTCCTGTTCACATCAGAAGGTGGTGTTCCTGTCTCCATATGTGTCTTCTTTCTACAACTCCAAAATTCACCATTAGAAACTCCTATGATATTCAAAGAACTAACAAAATTGTGGGATAAACTATAATATTTTTTTCTAACTTTGACTTGCTTCTCCACCTTGGTAGCATGCCTAGACTAATTTTTACACTTTAACACATACATTCGTTCTCAATTTTTATCTTGGAGGGTCATAACTCCAATTTTGAGATTATCAACTTGAAAAATGTCAAATCCTTGTAAATGAAAGTATTGATTCTTCATATTCATATCAGGAAGTGTTGTTTCAGCCTCCTTGTCTTCTTGCCACAACTCCAAAATTCACCATTAGAATCTCCTATTAGATTCAAAGAACTAACAAAACTGTGGGATGAGCTATAATACTTGTTTCATACTTTGACGTGCTTGTCCACCTTGGTAGCATGCTTAAACTATTTTTTACAGTTCAACACTTCTATTCACTCTCATTTATATCTTGAAGAGTCATTGAAGAGTCATAACTCCGTTTTTGGGATTATAACCTTGAAAATGGTCAAATCCTTGTAAATGAAAGCATTTATTTTTCCTATTTACATCAGAAGGTGGTGTTTCTCTCTCCATATGTGTCTTCTTGCTATAACTCCAAAATTCATCATTAAAATCTCCTATGAGTTTCAAAGAACTAACAGAACTGTGGGATAAGCTATAATACTTGTTTCTTACTTAGACTAGCTTCTCCACCTTGGTAGCATGCTTAAACTCTTGTTTACACTTCATCACTTCTATTCCCTCTCATTTATATCTTGAAAAGTCATAACTCCGTTTTTGGGATTATCAACTTGTAAATTGTCAAATCCTTGTAAATGAAAGCATTGATTCTTCTTGTTCACATTAGAAGGTGGTGTTTCTGTCTCCATATGTGTCTTCTTGCTACAACTCCAAAATTCGCTAGTAGAAACTCCTATGATTTTTAAAGAACTAACAGAACTATGGGATAAACTATAATATTTATTTCTTACTTTGACTTGCTTCTCCACCTTGGTAGCATGCCTAGACTAATTTTTACACTTTAACACATATATTCGTTCTCTATTTTTATCTTGGAGGTTCATAACTCCAATTTTGAGATTATCAACTTGAAAATTGTCAAATTCTTGTAAATGAAAGCATTGATTCTTCATATTCATATCAGAAAGTGTTGTTTCAGCCTCCATATGTGTCTTCTTGCTACAAATTAAAAATTCACCATTAGAATCTCCTATGAGATTCAAAGAACTAACAGAATTGTGAGATAAGCTATAATACTTGTTTCTTACTTTGTCTTGTTTCTCCACCTTGCTAGCATGCTTAAACTACTTTTTACACTTCAACACTTCTATTTACTCTCATTTCTATCTTCAAGAGTCATAACTCCGTTTTTGGGATAATGAACTTGAAAATGGTCAAATCCTTGTAACTGAAAGCATTGATTCTTGATATGGACATCAGGAGGTGTTGTTTCAGTCTCTATATGTGTCATCTTGCTACAACTCAGAAATTCACCATTAGAATCTCCTATGAGATTAGAAGAACTAGATGAACTATGGGATAAGCTATAATACTTGTTTCCTACTTTGGCATGCTTCTCCACCTTGGTAGCATGCTTAAACTACTTTTTACACTTCATCACTTATATTTGCTGTCATTTCTATCTTGAAGAATTATAACTCTGTTTTTGGGATTATCAACTTGAAAATGGTCAAATCCTTGTAAATGAATGTATTGATTCTTCATATTCACATCAAAAGGTGATGTTTTAGCCTCTATATGTGTCATCTTGCTAGAACTTGGAAATTCATGATCAGAATCTCCTATGAGATTAGAAGAACTAGAAGAACTTTGGGATAAGCTATAATACTTGTTTCCTACTTTGGCATGCTTCTCCACCTTGTTAGCATGCATAAACTACTTTTTACACTTCATCACTTACATTCGCTGTCATACCTATCTTGAAGAATTATAACTCTGTTTTTGGGATTATCAACTTGAAAATGGTCAAATCCTTGTAAATGAATGCATTGATTCTTCATATTCACATCAAGAGGTGTTGTTTTAGCCTCTATATGTGTCTTCTCGCTACAACTCCAAAATTCACCATTAGAACCTCCTATGAGATTCGAAGAACTAGAAGAACTGTGGGATAAGCTATAATACTTCTTTCCTACTTTACATGGTTCTCCACCTTGGTAGCATGCTTAAACTACTGTTTACACTTTATCATTTCTATTCACTCTCATTTATATCTTGAAAAGTCATAACTCCGTTTTTGGGATTATCAACTTGAAAATTGTCAAATCCTTGTAAATGAAAGCATTGATTCTTCCTGTTCACATCAGAAGGTGGTGTTTCTGTCTCCATATGTGTCTTCTTTCTACAACTCCAAAATTCACCATTAGAAACTCCTATGATATTCAAAGAACTAACAAAATTGTGGGATAAACTATAATATATTTTTCTAACTTTGACTTGCTTCTCCACCTTGGTAGCATGCCTAGACTAATTTTTACACTTTAACACATACATTCGTTCTCAATTTTTATCTTGGAGGGTCATAACTCCAATTTTGAGATTATCAACTTGAAAAATGTCAAATCCTTGTAAATGAAAGTATTGATTCTTCATATTCATATCAGGAAGTGTTGTTTCAGCCTCCTTGTCTTCTTGCCACAACTCCAAAAGTCACCATTAGAATCTCCTATTAGATTCAAAGAACTAACAAAACTGTGGGATAAGCTATAATACTTGTTTCATACTTTGACGTGCTTCTCCACCTTGGTAGCATGCTTAAACTATTTTTTACAGTTCAACACTTCTATTCACTCTCATTTATATCTTGAAGAGTCATTGAAGAGTCATAACTCCGTTTTTGGGATTATAACCTTGAAAATGGTCAAATCCTTGTAAATGAAAGCATTTATTTTTCCTATTTACATCAGAAGGTGGTGTTTCTCTCCATATGTGTCTTCTTGCTATAACTCCAAAATTCATCATTAAAATCTCCTATGAGTTTCAAAGAACTAACAGAACTGTGGGATAAGCTATAATACTTGTTTCTTACTTAGACTAGCTTCTCCACCTTGGTAGCATGCTTAAACTCTTGTTTACACTTCATCACTTCTATTCCCTCTCATTTATATCTTGAAAAGTCATAACTCCGTTTTTGGGATTATCAACTTGAAAATTGTCAAATCCTTGTAAATGAAAGCATTGATTCTTCTTGTTCACATTAGAAGGTGGTGTTTCTGTCTCCATATGTGTCTTCTTGCTACAACTCCAAAATTCGCTAGTAGAAACTCCTATGATTTTTAAAGAACTAACAGAACTATGGGATAAACTATAATATTTATTTCTTACTTTGACTTGCTTCTCCACCTTGGTAGCATGCCTAGACTAATTTTTACACTTTAACACCTATATTCGTTCTCTATTTTTATCTTGGAGGTTCATAACTCCAATTTTGAGATTATCAACTTGAAAATTGTCAAATTCTTATAAATGAAAGCATTGATTCTTCATATTCATATCAGAAAGTGTTGTTTCAGCCTCCATATGTGTCTTCTTGCTACAAATTAAAAATTCACCATTAGAATCTCCTATGAGATTCAAAGAACTAACAGAATTGTGAGATAAGCTATAATACTTGTTTCTTACTTTGTCTTGCTTCTCCACCTTGCTAGCATGCTTAAACTACTTTTTACACTTCAGCACTTCTATTTACTCTCATTTCTATCTTCAAGAGTCATAACTCCGTTTTTGGGATAATGAACTTGAAAATGGTCAAATCCTTGTAACTGAAAGCATTGATTCTTGATATGGACATCAGGAGGTGTTGTTTCAGTCTCTATATGTGTCATCTTGCTACAACTCAGAAATTCACCATTAGAATCTCCTATGAGATTAGAAGAACTAGATGAACTATGGGATAAGCTATAATACTTGTTTCCTACTTTGGCATGCTTCTCCACCTTGGTAGCATGCTTAAACTACTTTTTACACTTCATCACTTATATTTGCTGTCATTTCTATCTTGAAGAATTATAACTCTGTTTTTGGGATTATCAACTTGAAAATGGTCAAATCCTTGTAAATGAATGTATTGATTCTTCATATTCACATCAAAAGGTGATGTTTTAGCCTCTATATGTGTCATCTTGCTAGAACTTGGAAATTCATGATCAGAATCTCCTATGAGATTAGAAGAACTAGAAGAACTTTGGGATAAGCTATAATACTTGTTTCCTACTTTGGCATGCTTCTCCACCTTGTTAGCATGCATAAACTACTTTTTACACTTCATCACTTACATTCATTGTCATACCTATCTTGAAGAATTATAACCCTGTTTTTGGGCTTATCCACTTGAAAATGGTCAAATCCGTGTAAGTGAATGCATTGATTCTTCGTATTCACATCAAGAGGTGTTGTTTTAGCCTCTATATGTGTCTTCTCGCTTCTAACTCCAAAATTCACCATTAGAACCTCCTATGAGATTAGAAGAACTAGAAGAACTGTGGGATAAGCTATAATACTTCTTTCCTACTTTTACATGGTTCTCCACCTTGGTAGCATGCTTAAACTACTGTTTACACTTTATCATTTCTATTCACTCTCATTTATATCTTGAAAAGTCATAACTCCGTTTTTGGGATTATCAACTTGAAAATTGTCAAATCCTTGTAAATGAAAGCATTGATTCTTCCTGTTCACATCGAGAAGGTGGTGTTTCGTCTCCATATGTGTCTTCTTTCTACAACTCCAAAATTCACCATTAGAAACTCCTATGATATTCAAAGAACTAACAAAATTGTGGGATAAACTATAATATATTTTTCTAACTTTGACTTGCTTCTCCACCTTGGTAGCATGCCTAGACTAATTTTTACACTTTAACACATACATTACGTTCTCAATTTTTATCTTGGAGGGTCATAACTCCAATTTTGAGATTATCAACTTGAAAAATGTCAAATCCTTGTAAATGAAAGTATTGATTCTTCATATTCATATCAGGAAGTGTTGTTTCAGCCTCCTTGTCTTCTTGCCACAACTCCAAAAGTCACCATTAGAATCTCCTATTAGATTCAAAGAACTAACAAAACTGTGGGATAAGCTATAATACTTGTTTCATACTTTGACGTGCTTCTCCACCTTGGTAGCATGCTTAAACTATTTTTTACAGTTCAACACTTCTATTCACTCTCATTTATATCTTGAAGAGTCATTGAAGAGTCATAACTCCGTTTTTGGGATTATAACCTTGAAAATGGTCAAATCCTTGTAAATGAAAGCATTGATTTTTCCTATTTACATCAGAAGGTGGTGTTTCTCTCTCCATATGTGTCTTCTTGCTATAACTCCAAAATTCATCATTAAAATCTCCTATGAGTTTCAAAGAACTAACAGAACTGTGGGATAAGCTATAATACTTGTTTCTTACTTAGACTAGCTTCTCCACCTTGGTAGCATGCTTAAACTCTTGTTTACACTTCATCACTTCTATTCCCTCTCATTTATATCTTGAAAAGTCATAACTCCGTTTTTGGGATTATCAACTTCAAAATTGTCAAATCCTTGTAAATGAAAGCATTGATTCTTCTTGTTCACATTAGAAGGTGGTGTTTCTGTCTCCATATGTGTCTTCTTGCTACAACTCCAAAATTCGCTAGTAGAAACTCCTATGATTTTTAAAGAACTAACAGAACTATGGGATAAACTATAATATTTATTTCTTACTTTGACTTGCTTCTCCACCTTGGTAGCATGCCTAGACTAATTTTTACACTTTAACACCTATATTCGTTCTCTATTTTTATCTTGGAGGTTCATAACTCCAATTTTGAGATTATCAACTTGAAAATTGTCAAATTCTTATAAATGAAAGCATTGATTCTTCATATTCATATCAGAAAGTGTTGTTTCAGCCTCCATATGTGTCTTCTTGCTACAAATTAAAAATTCACCATTAGAATCTCCTATGAGATTCAAAGAACTAACAGAATTGTGAGATAAGCTATAATACTTGTTTCTTACTTTGTCTTGCTTCTCCACCTTGCTAGCATGCTTAAACTACTTTTTACACTTCAGCACTTCTATTTACTCTCATTTCTATCTTCAAGAGTCATACCTCCATTTTTGGGATAATGAACTTGAAAATGGTCAAATCCTTGTAACTGAAAGCATTAATTCTTCATATGGACATCAGGAGGTGTTGTTTCAGTCTCTATATGTGTCATCTTGCTACAACTCAGAAATTCACCATTAGAATCTCCTATGAGATTAGAAGAACTAGATGAACTATGGGATTAGCTATAATACTTGTTTCCTACTTTGGCATGCTTCTCCACCTTGGTAGCATGCTTAAACTACTTTTTACACTTCATCACTTATATTTGCTGTCATTTCTATCTTGAAGAATTATAACTCTGTTTTTGGGATTATCAACTTGAAAATGGTCAAATCCTTGTAAATGAATGTATTGATTCTTCATATTCACATCAAAAGGTGATGTTTTAGCCTCTATATGTGTCATCTTGCTAGAACTCGAAAATTCATGATCAGAATCTCCTATGAGATTAGAAGAACTAGAAGAACTATGGGATAAGCTATAATACTTGTTTCCTACTTTGGCATGCTTCTCCACCTTGGTAGCATGCTTAAACTACTTTTTACACTTCATCACTTATATTTGCTGTCATTTCTATCTTGAAGAATTATAACTCTGTTTTTGGGATTATCAACTTGAAAATGGTCAAATCCTTGTAAATGAATGTATTGATTCTTCATATTCACATCAAAAGGTGATGTTTTAGCCTCTATATGTGTCATCTTGCTAGAACTTGGAAATTCATGATCAGAATCTCCTATGAGATTAGAAGAACTAGAAGAACTTTGGGATAAGCTATAATACTTGTTTCCTACTTTGGCATGCTTCTCCACCTTGTTAGCATGCATAAACTACTTTTTACACTTCATCACTTACATTCGCTGTCATACCTATCTTGAAGAATTATAACTCTGTTTTTGGGATTATCAACTTGAAAATGGTCAAATCCTTGTAAATGAATGCATTGATTCTTCATATTCACATCAAGAGGTGTTGTTTTAGCCTCTATATGTGTCTTCTCGCTACAACTCCAAAATTCACCATTAGAACCTCCTATGAGATTCGAAGAACTAGAAGAACTGTGGGATAAGCTATAATACTTCTTTCCTACTTTACATGGTTCTCCACCTTGGTAGCATGCTTAAACTACTGTTTACACTTTATCATTTCTATTCACTCTCATTTATATCTTGAAAAGTCATAACTCCGTTTTTGGGATTATCAACTTGAAAATTGTCAAATCCTTGTAAATGAAAGCATTGATTCTTCCTGTTCACATCAGAAGGTGGTGTTTCTGTCTCCATATGTGTCTTCTTTCTACAACTCCAAAATTCACCATTAGAAACTCCTATGATATTCAAAGAACTAACAAAATTGTGGGATAAACTATAATATATTTTTCTAACTTTGACTTGCTTCTCCACCTTGGTAGCATGCCTAGACTAATTTTTACACTTTAACACATACATTCGTTCTCAATTTTTATCTTGGAGGGTCATAACTCCAATTTTGAGATTATCAACTTGAAAAATGTCAAATCCTTGTAAATGAAAGTATTGATTCTTCATATTCATATCAGGAAGTGTTGTTTCAGCCTCCTTGTCTTCTTGCCACAACTCCAAAAGTCACCATTAGAATCTCCTATTAGATTCAAAGAACTAACAAAACTGTGGGATAAGCTATAATACTTGTTTCATACTTTGACGTGCTTCTCCACCTTGGTAGCATGCTTAAACTATTTTTTACAGTTCAACACTTCTATTCACTCTCATTTATATCTTGAAGAGTCATTGAAGAGTCATAACTCCGTTTTTGGGATTATAACCTTGAAAATGGTCAAATCCTTGTAAATGAAAGCATTGATTTTTCCTATTTACATCAGAAGGTGGTGTTTCTCTCTCCATATGTGTCTTCTTGCTATAACTCCAAAATTCATCATTAAAATCTCCTATGAGTTTCAAAGAACTAACAGAACTGTGGGATAAGCTATAATACTTGTTTCTTACTTAGACTAGCTTCTCCACCTTGGTAGCATGCTTAAACTCTTGTTTACACTTCATCACTTCTATTCCCTCTCATTTATATCTTGAAAAGTCATAACTCCGTTTTTGGGATTATCAACTTGAAAATTGTCAAATCCTTGTAAATGAAAGCATTGATTCTTCTTGTTCACATTAGAAGGTGGTGTTTCTGTCTCCATATGTGTCTTCTTGCTACAACTCCAAAATTCGCTAGTAGAAACTCCTATGATTTTTAAAGAACTAACAGAACTATGGGATAAACTATAATATTTATTTCTTACTTTGACTTGCTTCTCCACCTTGGTAGCATGCCTAGACTAATTTTTACACTTTAACACCTATATTCGTTCTCTATTTTTATCTTGGAGGTTCATAACTCCAATTTTGAGATTATCAACTTGAAAATTGTCAAATTCTTATAAATGAAAGCATTGATTCTTCATATTCATATCAGAAAGTGTTGTTTCAGCCTCCATATGTGTCTTCTTGCTACAAATTAAAAATTCACCATTAGAATCTCCTATGAGATTCAAAGAACTAACAGAATTGTGAGATAAGCTATAATACTTGTTTCTTACTTTGTCTTGCTTCTCCACCTTGCTAGCATGCTTAAACTACTTTTTACACTTCAGCACTTCTATTTACTCTCATTTCTATCTTCAAGAGTCATACCTCCATTTTTGGGATAATGAACTTGAAAATGGTCAAATCCTTGTAACTGAAAGCATTAATTCTTCATATGGACATCAGGAGGTGTTGTTTCAGTCTCTATATGTGTCATCTTGCTACAACTCAGAAATTCACCATTAGAATCTCCTATGAGATTAGAAGAACTAGATGAACTATGGGATAAGCTATAATACTTGTTTCCTACTTTGGCATGCTTCTCCACCTTGGTAGCATGCTTAAACTACTTTTTTACACTTCATCACTTATATTTGCTGTCATTTCTATCTTGAAGAATTATAACTCTGTTTTTGGGATTATCAACTTGAAAATGGTCAAATCCTTGTAAATGAATGTATTGATTCTTCATATTCACATCAAAAGGTGATGTTTTAGCCTCTATATGTGTCATCTTGCTAGAACTCGAAAATTCATGATCAGAATCTCCTATGAGATTAGAAGAACTAGAAGAACTATGGGATAAGCTATAATACTTGTTTCCTACTTTGGCATGCTTCTCCACCTTGGTAGCATGCTTAAACTACTTTTTACACTTCATCACTTATATTTGCTGTCATTTCTATCTTGAAGAATTATAACTCTGTTTTTGGGATTATCAACTTGAAAATGGTCAAATCCTTGTAAATGAATGTATTGATTCTTCATATTCACATCAAAAGGTGATGTTTTAGCCTCTATATGTGTCATCTTGCTAGAACTTGGAAATTCATGATCAGAATCTCCTATGAGATTAGAAGAACTAGAAGAACTTTGGGATAAGCTATAATACTTGTTTCCTACTTTGGCATGCTTCTCCACCTTGTTAGCATGCATAAACTACTTTTTACACTTCATCACTTACATTCGCTGTCATACCTATCTTGAAGAATTATAACTCTGTTTTTGGGATTATCAACTTGAAAATGTTCAAATCCTTGTAAATGAATGCATTGATTCTTCATATTCACATCAAGAGGTGTTGTTTTAGCCTCTATATGTGTCTTCTCGCTAACTCCAAAATTCACCATTAGAACCTCCTATGAGATTCGAAGAACTAGAAGAACTGTGGGATAAGCTATAATACTTCTTTCCTACTTTACATGGTTCTCCACCTTGGTAGCATGCTAAAACTACTGTTTACACTTTATCATTTCTATTCACTCTCATTTATATCTTTAAAAGTCATAACTCCGTTTTTGGGATTATCAACTTGAAAATTGTCAAATCCTTGTAAATGAAAGCATTGATTCTTCCTGTTCACATCGAAGGTGGTGTTTACGTCTCCATATGTGTCTTCTTTCTACAACTCCAAAATTCACCATTAGAAACTCCTATGATATTCAAAGAACTAACAAAATTGTGGGATAAACTATAATATATTTTTCTAACTTTGACTTGCTTCTCCACCTTGCTAGCATGCCTAGACTAATTTTTACACTTTAACACATACATTCGTTCTCAATTTTTATCTTGGAGGTCATAACTCCAATTTTGAGATTATCAACTTGAAAAATGTCAAATCCTTGTAAATGAAAGTATTGATTCTTCATATTCATATCAGGAAGTGTTGTTTCAGCCTCCTTGTCTTCTTGCCACAACTCCAAAAGTCACCATTAGAATCTCCTATTAGATTCAAAGAACTAACAAAATTGGGATAAGCTATAATACTTGTTTCATACTTTGACGTGCTTCTCCACCTTGGTAGCATGCTTAAACTATTTTTTACAGTTCAACACTTCTATTCACTCTCATTTATATCTTGAAGAGTCATTGAAGAGTCATAACTCCGTTTTTGGGATTATAACCTTGAAAATGGTCAAATCCTTGTAAATGAAAGCTTTGATTCTTCCTATTTACATCAGAAGGTGGTGTTTCTCTCTCCATATGTGTCTTTTTGCTATAACTCCAAAATTCACCATAAAAATCTCCTATAAGTTTCAAAGAACTAACAGAACTGTGGGATAAGCTATAATACTTGTTTCTTACTTAGACTTGCTTCTCCACCTTGGTAGCATGCTTAAACTATTGTTTACACTTCATCACTTCTATTCCCTCTCATTTCTATCTTGAAGAGTCATAACTCTGTTTTTGGGATTATCAACTTGAAAATGGTCAAATCTTTGTAAATGAAAGCATTGATTCTTCTTGTTCACATTAGAAGGTGGTGTTTCTGTCTCCATATGTGTCTTCTTGCTACAACTCCAAAATTCACAAGTAGAAACTCCTATGATTTTCAAAGAACTAACAGAACTATGGGATAAACTATAATATTTATTTCTTATTTTGACTTGCTTCTCCACCTTGGTAGCATGCCTAGACAAATTTTTACACTTTAACACATATATTCGTTCTCAATTTTTATCTTGGAAGTTCATAACTCCAATTTTGAGATTATCAACTTGACAATTGTCAAATTCTAGTAAATGAAAGCATTGATTCTTCATATTCATATCAGGAAGTGTTGTTTCAGCCTCCATACGAGTCTTCTTGCTACAAATTAAAAATTCACCATTAGAATCTCCTATGAGATTCAAAGAACTAACAGAACTGTGAGATAAGATATAATAATTGTTTCTTACTTTGTCTTGCTTCTCCACCTTGGTAGCATGCTTAAACTACTTTTTACACTTCAACACTTCTATTTACTCTCATTTCTATCTTCAAGAGTCATAACTCCATTTTTGGGATAATCAACTTGAAAATTGTCAAATCCTTGTAACTGAAAGCATTGATCCTTCATATGGACATCAGGAGATGTTGTTTCAGCCACTATATGTGTCATCTTGTTACGACTCAGAAATTCACCATCAGAATCTCCTATGAGATTAGAAGAACTAAAGAACTTTGGGATAAGCTATAATACTTGTTTCCTACTTTGGCATGCTTCTCCACCTTGTTAGCATGCATAAACTAATTTTTACACTTCATCACTTACATTCGCTGTCATACCTATCTTGAAGAATTATAACTCTGTTTTTTGGATTATCAACTTGAAAATGGTCAAATCCTTGTAAATGAATGCATTGATTCTTCATATTCACATCAAGAGGTGTTGTTTTAGCCTCTATATGTGTCTTCTCGCTACAACTCCAAAATTCACCATTAGAACCTCCTATGAGATTCGAAGAACTAGAAGAACTGTGGGATAAGCTATAATACTTCTTTCCTACTTTACATGGTTCTCCACCTTGGTAGCATGCTTAAACTACTGTTTACACTTCATCATTTCTATTCACTCTCATTTATATCTTGAAAAGTCATAACTCCGTTTTTGGGATTATCAACTTGAAAATTGTCAAATCCTTGTAAATGAAAGCATTGATTCTTCCTGTTCACATCAAAAGTTGGTGTTTCTGTCTCCATATGTGTCTTCTTTCTACAACTTCAAAATTCACCATTAGAAACTCCTATGATATTCAAAGAACTAACAAAATTGTGGGATAAACTATAATATTTTTTTCTAACTTTGACTTGCTTCTCCACCTTGGTACCATGCCTAGACTAATTTTTACACTTTAACACATACATTCGTTCTCAATTTTTATCTTGGAGGGTCATAACTCCAATTTTGAGATTATCAACTTGAAAAATGTCAAATCCTTGTAAATGAAAGTATTGATTCTTCATATTCATATCAGGAAGTGTTGTTTCAGCCTCCTTGTCTTCTTGCCACAACTCCAAAATTCACCATTAGAATCTCCTATTAGATTCAAAGAACTAACAAAACTGTGGGATAAGCTATAATACTTGTTTCATACTTTGACGTGCTTCTCCACCTTGGTAGCATGCTTAAACTATTTTTTACAGTTCAACACTTCTATTCACTCTCATTTATATCTTGAAGAGTCATTGAAGAGTCATAACTCCGTTTTTGGGATTATAACCTTGAAAATGGTCAAATCCTTGTAAATGAAAGCATTGATTTTTCCTATTTACATCAGAAGGTGGTGTTTCTCTCTCCATATGTGTCTTCTTGCTATAACTCCAAAATTCATCATTAAAATCTCCTATGAGTTTCAAAGAACTAACAGAACTGTGGGATAAGCTATAATACTTGTTTCTTACTTAGACTAGCTTCCCACCTTGGTAGCATGCTGAAACTCTTGTCTACACTTCATCACTTCTATTCCCTCTCATTTATATCTTGAAAAGTCATAACTCGGTTTTTGGGATTATCAACTTGAAAATTGTCAAATCCTTGTAAATGAAAGCATTGATTCTTCTTGTTCACATTAGAAGGTGGTGTTTCTGTCTCCATATGTATCTTCTTGCTACAACTCCAAAATTCGCTAGTAGAAACTCCTATGATTTTTAAAGAACTAACAGAACTATGGGATAAACTATAATATTTATTTCTTACTTTGACTTGCTTCTCCACCTTGGTAGCATGCCTAGACTAATTTTTACACTTTAACACCTATATTCGTTCTCTATTTTTATCTTGGAGGTTCATAACTCCAATTTTGAGATTATCAACTTGAAAATTGTCAAATTCTTGTAAATGAAAGCATTGATTCTTCATATTCATATCAGAAAGTGTTGTTTCAGCCTCCATATGTGTCTTCTTGCTACAAATTAAAAATTCACCATTAGAATCTCCTATGAGATTCAAAGAACTAACAGAATTGTGAGATAAGCTATAATACTTGTTTCTTACTTTGTCTTGCTTCTCCACCTTGCTAGCATGCTTAAACTACTTTTTACACTTCAGCACTTCTATTTACTCTCATTTCTATCTTCAAGAGTCATACCTCCATTTTTGGGATAATGAACTTGAAAATGGTCAAATCCTTGTAACTGAAAGCATTAATTCTTCATATGGACATCAGGAGGTGTTGTTTCAGTCTCTATATGTGTCATCTTGCTACAACTCAGAAATTCACCATTAGAATCTCCTATGAGATTAGAAGAACTAGATGAACTATGGGATAAGCTATAATACTTGTTTCCTACTTTGGCATGCTTCTCCACCTTGGTAGCATGCTTAAACTACTTTTTACACTTCATCACTTATATTTGCTGTCATTTCTATCTTGAAGAATTATAACTCTGTTTTTGGGATTATCAACTTGAAAATGGTCAAATCCTTGTAAATGAATGTATTGATTCTTCATATTCACATCAAAAGGTGATGTTTTAGCCTCTATATGTGTCATCTTGCTAGAACTCTCAAAATTCATGATCAGAATCTCCTATGAGATTAGAAGAACTAGAAGAACTATGGGATAAGCTATAATACTTGTTTCCTACTTTGGCATGCTTCTCCACCTTGGTAGCATGCTTAAACTACTTTTTTACACTTCATCACTTATATTTGCTGTCATTTCTATCTTGAAGAATTATAACTCTGTTTTTGGGATTATCAACTTGAAAATGGTCAAATCCTTGTAAATGAATGTATTGATTCTTCATATTCACATCAAAAGGTGATGTTTTAGCCTCTATATGTGTCATCTTGCTAGAACTTTGAAATTCATGATCAGAATCTCCTATGAGATTAGAAGAACTAGAAGAACTTTGGGATAAGCTATAATACTTGTTTCCTACTTTGGCATGCTTCTCCACCTTGTTAGCATGCATAAACTACTTTTTACACTTCATCACTTACATTCGCTGTCATACCTATCTTGAAGAATTATAACTCTGTTTTTGGGATTATCAACTTGAAAATGTTCAAATCCTTGTAAATGAATGCATTGATTCTTCATATTCACATCAAGAGGTGTTGTTTTAGCCTCTATATGTGTCTTCTTCATAACTCCAAAATTCACCATTAGAACCTCCTATGAGATTCGAAGAACTAGAAGAACTGTGGGATAAGCTATAATACTTCTTTCCTACTTTACATGGTTCTCCACCTTGGTAGCATGCTAAAACTACTGTTTACACTTTATCATTTCTATTCACTCTCATTTATATCTTTAAAAGTCATAACTCCGTTTTTGGGATTATCAACTTGAAAATTGTCAAATCCTTGTACATGAAAGCATTGATTCTTCCTGTTCACATCAGAAGGTGGTGTTTACGTCTCCATATGTGTCTTCTTTCTACAACTCCAAAATTCACCATTAGAAACTCCTATGATATTCAAAGAACTAACAAAATTGTGGGATAAACTATAATATATTTTTCTAACTTTGACTTGCTTCTCCACCTTGGTAGCATGCCTAGACTAATTTTTACACTTTAACACATACATTCGTTCTCAATTTTTATCTTGGAGGGTCATAACTCCCATTTTGAGATTATCAACTTGAAAAATGTCAAATCCTTGTAAATGAAAGTATTGATTCTTCATATTCATATCAGGAAGTGTTGTTTCAGCCTCCTTGTCTTCTTGCCACAACTCCAAAAGTCACCATTAGAATCTCCTATTAGATTCAAAGAACTAACAAAACTGTGGGATAAGCTATAATACTTGTTTCATACTTTGACGTGCTTCTCCACCTTGGTAGCATGCTTAAACTATTTTTTACAGTTCAACACTTCTATTCACTCTCATTTATATCTTGAAGAGTCATTGAAGAGTCATAACTTCGTTTTTGGGATTATAACCTTGAAAATGGTCAAATCCTTGTAAATGAAAGCATTGATTTTTCCTATTTACATCAGAAGGTGGTGTTTCTCTCTCCATATGTGTCTTCTTGCTATAACTCCAAAATTCATCATTAAAATCTCCTATGAGTTTCAAAGAACTAACAGAACTGTGGGATAAGCTATAATACTTGTTTCTTACTTAGACTAGCTTCTCCACCTTGGTAGCATGCTTAAACTCTTGTTTACACTTCATCACTTCTATTCCCTCTCATTTATATCTTGAAAAGTCATAACTCGGTTTTTGGGATTATCAACTTGAAAATTGTCAAATCCTTGTAAATGAAAGCATTGATTCTTCTTGTTCACATTAGAAGGTGGTGTTTCTGTCTCCATATGTGTCTTCTTGCTACAACTCCAAAATTCGCTAGTAGAAACTCCTATGATTTTTAAAGAACTAACAGAACTATGGGATAAACTATAATATTTATTTCTTACTTTGACTTGCTTCTCCACCTTGGTAGCATGCCTAGACTAATTTTTACACTTTAACACCTATATTCGTTCTCTATTTTTATCTTGGAGGTTCATAACTCCAATTTTGAGATTATCAACTTGAAAATTGTCAAATTCTTGTAAATGAAAGCATTGATTCTTCATATTCATATCAGAAAGTGTTGTTTCAGCCTCCATATGTGTCTTCTTGCTACAAATTAAAAATTCACCATTAGAATCTCCTATGAGATTCAAAGAACTAACAGAATTGTGAGATAAGCTATAATACTTGTTTCTTACTTTGTCTTGCTTCTCCACCTTGCTAGCATGCTTAAACTACTTTTTACACTTCAGCACTTCTATTTACTCTCATTTCTATCTTCAAGAGTCATACCTCCATTTTTGGGATAATGAACTTGAAAATGGTCAAATCCTTGTAACTGAAAGCATTAATTCTTCATATGGACATCAGGAGGTGTTGTTTCAGTCTCTATATGTGTCATCTTGCTACAACTCAGAAATTCACCATTAGAATCTCCTATGAGATTAGAAGAACTAGATGAACTATGGGATAAGCTATAATACTTGTTTCCTACTTTGGCATGCTTCTCCACCTTGGTAGCATGCTTAAACTACTTTTTACACTTCATCACTTATATTTGCTGTCATTTCTATCTTGAAGAATTATAACTCTGTTTTTGGGATTATCAACTTGAAAATGGTCAAATCCTTGTAAATGAATGTATTGATTCTTCATATTCACATCAAAAGGTGATGTTTTAGCCTCTATATGTGTCATCTTGCTAGAACTCGAAAATTCATGATCAGAATCTCCTATGAGATTAGAAGAACTAGAAGAACTATGGGATAAGCTATAATACTTGTTTCCTACTTTGGCATGCTTCTCCACCTTGGTAGCATGCTTAAACTACTTTTTACACTTCATCACTTATATTTGCTGTCATTTCTATCTTGAAGAATTATAACTCTGTTTTTGGGATTATCAACTTGAAAATGGTCAAATCCTTGTAAATGAATGTATTGATTCTTCATATTCACATCAAAAGGTGATGTTTTAGCCTCTATATGTGTCATCTTGCTAGAACTTGGAAATTCATGATCAGAATCTCCTATGAGATTAGAAGAACTAGAAGAACTTTGGGATAAGCTATAATACTTGTTTCCTACTTTGGCATGCTTCTCCACCTTGTTAGCATGCATAAACTACTTTTTACACTTCATCACTTACATTGCGTGCATACCTATCTTGAAGAATTATAACTCTGTTTTTGGGATTATCAACTTGAAAATGTTCAAATCCTTGTAAATGAATGCATTGATTCTTCATATTCACATCAAGAGGTGTTGTTTTAGCCTCTATATGTGTCTTCTCCTACTAACTCCAAAATTCACCATTAGAACCTCCTATGAGATTGAAGAACTAGAAGAACTGGGATAAGCTATAATACTTCTTTCCTACTTTACATGGTTCTCCACCTTGGTAGCATGCTAAAACTACTGTTTACACTTTATCATTTCTATTCACTCTCATTTATATCTTTAAAAGTCATAACTCCGTTTTTGGGATTATCAACTTGAAAATTGTCAAATCCTTGTAAATGAAAGCATGGATTCTTCCTGTTCACATCAGAAGGTGGTGTTTACGTCTCCATATGTGTCTTCTTTCTACAACTCCAAAATTCACCATTAGAAACTCCTATGATATTCAAAGAACTAACAAAATTGTGGGATAAACTATAATATATTTTTCTAACTTTGACTTGCTTCTCCACCTTGGTAGCATGCCTAGACTAATTTTTACACTTTAACACATACATTCGTTCTCAATTTTTATCTTGGAGGGTCATAACTCCAATTTTGAGATTATCAACTTGAAAAATGTCAAATCCTTGTAAATGAAAGTATTGATTCTTCATATTCATATCAGGAAGTGTTGTTTCAGCCTCCTTGTCTTCTTGCCACAACTCCAAAAGTCACCATTAGAATCTCCTATTAGATTCAAAGAACTAACAAAACTGTGGGATAAGCTATAATGCTTGTTTCATACTTTGGCGAGCTTGTCCACCTCGCTGGCATGCTTAAACTATTCTTTACAGTTCATCACTTCTAATCCCTCTCAATGGTATCTTGGAGAGTCATTGAAGAGTCATAACTTCGTTTTTGGGATTATAACCTTGAAAATGGTCAAATCCTTGTAAATGAAAGCATTGATTTTTCCTATTTACATCAGAAGGTGGTGTTTCTCTCTCCATATGTGTCTTCTTGCTATAACTCCAAAATTCATCATTAAAATCTCCTATGAGTTTCAAAGAACTAACAGAACTGTGGGATAAGCTATAATACTTGTTTCTTACTTAGACTAGCTTCTCCACCTTGGTAGCATGCTTAAACTCTTGTTTACACTTCATCACTTCTATTCCCTCTCATTTATATCTTGATTATTCATAACACCGTGTTTGGCGTGATCTACTTGAAAATTGTCAAAGCCTTGTTAATGAAAGCATTTATTCTTCTTGTTCACATTAGAAGGTGGTGTTTCTGTCTCCATATGTGTCTTCTTGCTACAACTCCAAAATTCAGCTAGTAGAAACTCCTATGATTTTTAAAGAACTAACAGAACTATGGGATAAACTATAATATTTATTTCTTACTTTGACTTGCTTCTCCACCTTGGTAGCATGCCTAGACTAATTTTTACACTTTAACACCTATATTCGTTCTCTATTTTTATCTTGGAGGTTCATAACTCCAATTTTGAGATTATCAACTTGAAAATTGTCAAATTCTTGTAAATGAAAGCATTGATTCTTCATATTCATATCAGAAAGTGTTGTTTCCGCCTCCATCTGTGTCTTCTTGCTACAAATTAAAATTCACCATTAGAATCTCCTATGAGATTCAAAGAACTAACAGAATTGTGAGATAAGCTATAATACTTGTTTCTTACTTTGTCTTGCTTCTCCACCTTGCTAGCATGCTTAAACTACTTTTTACACTTCAGCACTTCTATTTACTCTCATTTCTATCTTCAAGAGTCATACCTCCATTTTTGGGATAATGAACTTGAAAATGGTCAAATCCTTGTAACTGAAAGCATTAATTCTTCATATGGACATCAGGAGGTGTTGTTTCAGTCTCTATATGTGTCATCTTGCTACAACTCAGAAATTCACCATTAGAATCTCCTATGAGATTAGAAGAACTAGATGAACTATGGGATAAGCTATAATACTTGTTTCCTACTTTGGCATGCTTCTCCACCTTGGTAGCATGCTTAAACTACTTTTTTACACTTCATCACTTATATTTGCTGTCATTTCTATCTTGAAGAATTATAACTCTGTTTTTGGGATTATCAACTTGAAAATGGTCAAATCCTTGTAAATGAATGTATTGATTCTTCATATTCACATCAAAAGGTGATGTTTTAGCCTCTATATGTGTCATCTTGCTAGAACTCGAAAATTCATGATCAGAATCTCCTATGAGATTAGAAGAACTAGAAGAACTATGGGATAAGCTATAATACTTGTTTCCTACTTTGGCATGCTTCTCCACCTTGGTAGCATGCTTAAACTACTTTTTACACTTCATCACTTATATTTGCTGTCATTTCTATCTTGAAGAATTATAACTCTGTTTTTGGGATTATCAACTTGAAAATGGTCAAATCCTTGTAAATGAATGTATTGATTCTTCATATTCACATCAAAAGGTGATGTTTTAGCCTCTATATGTGTCATCTTGCTAGAACTTGGAAATTCATGATCAGAATCTCCTATGAGATTAGAAGAACTAGAAGAACTTTGGGATAAGCTATAATACTTGTTTCCTACTTTGGCATGCTTCTCCACCTTGTTAGCATGCATAAACTACTTTTTACACTTCATCACTTACATTCGCTGTCATACCTATCTTGAAGAATTATAACTCTGTTTTTGGGATTATCAACTTGAAAATGTTCAAATCCTTGTAAATGAATGCATTGATTCTTCATATTCACATCAAGAGGTGTTGTTTTAGCCTCTATATGTGTCTTCTCGCTACAACTCCAAAATTCACCATTAGAACCTCCTATGAGATTCGAAGAACTAGAAGAACTGTGGGATAAGCTATAATACTTCTTTCCTACTTTACATGGTTCTCCACCTTGGTAGCATGCTAAAACTACTGTTTACACTTTATCATTTCTATTCACTCTCATTTATATCTTTAAAAGTCATAACTCCGTTTTTGGGATTATCAACTTGAAAATTGTCAAATCCTTGTAAATGAAAGCATTGATTCTTCCTGTTCACATCAGAAGGTGGTGTTTCTGTCTCCATATGTGTCTTCTTTCTACAACTCCAAAATTCACCATTAGAAACTCCTATGATATTCAAAGAACTAACAAAATTGTGGGATAAACTATAATATATTTTTCTAACTTTGACTTGCTTCTCCACCTTGGTAGCATGCCTAGACTAATTTTTACACTTTAACACATACATTCGTTCTCAATTTTTATCTTGGAGGGTCATAACTCCAATTTTGAGATTATCAACTTGAAAAATGTCAAATCCTTGTAAATGAAAGTATTGATTCTTCATATTCATATCAGGAAGTGTTGTTTCAGCCTCCTTGTCTTCTTGCCACAACTCCAAAAGTCACCATTAGAATCTCCTATTAGATTCAAAGAACTAACAAAACTGTGGGATAAGCTATAATACTTGTTTCATACTTTGACGTGCTTCTCCACCTTGGTAGCATGCTTAAACTATTTTTTACAGTTCAACACTTCTATTCACTCTCATTTATATCTTGAAGAGTCATTGAAGAGTCATAACTCCGTTTTTGGGATTATAACCTTGAAAATGGTCAAATCCTTGTAAATGAAAGCATTGATTTTTCCTATTTACATCAGAAGGTGGTGTTTCTCTCTCCATATGTGTCTTCTTGCTATAACTCCAAAATTCATCATTAAAATCTCCTATGAGTTTCAAAGAACTAACAGAACTGTGGGATAAGCTATAATACTTGTTTCTTACTTAGACTAGCTTCTCCACCTTGGTAGCATGCTTAAACTCTTGTTTACACTTCATCACTTCTATTCTCTCTCATTTCTATCTTGAAGAGTCATAACTCTGTTTTTGGGATTATCAACTTGAAAATGGTCAAATCTTTGTAAATGAAAGCATTGATTCTTCTTGTTCACATTAGAAGGTGGTGTTTCTGTCTCCATATGTGTCTTCTTGCTACAACTCCAAAATTCGCTAGTAGAAACTCCTATGATTTTTAAAGAACTAACAGAACTATGGGATAAACTATAATATTTATTTCTTACTTTGACTTGCTTCTCCACCTTGGTAGCATGCCTAGACTAATTTTTACACTTTAACACCTATATTCGTTCTCTATTTTTATCTTGGAGGTTCATAACTCCAATTATGAGATTATCAACTTGAAAATTGTCAAATTCTTGTAAATGAAAGCATTGATTCTTCATATTCATATCAGAAAGTGTTGTTTCAGCCTCCATATGTGTCTTCTTGCTACAAATTAAAAATTCACCATTAGAATCTCCTATGAGATTCGAAGAACTAACAGAATTGTGGGATAAGCTATAATACTTGTTTCTTACTTTGTCTTGCTTCTCCACCTTGCTAGCATGCTTAAACTACTTTTTACACTTCAGCACTTCTATTTCCTCTCATTTCTATCTTCAAGAGTCATACCTCCATTTTTGGGATAATGAACTTGAAAATGGTCAAATCCTTGTAACTGAAAGCATTAATTCTTCATATGGACATCAGGAGGTGTTGTTTCAGTCTCTATATGTGTCATCTTGCTACAACTCAGAAATTCACCATTAGAATCTCCTATGAGATTAGAAGAACTAGATGAACTATGGGATAAGCTATAATACTTGTTTCCTACTTTGGCATGCTTCTCCACCTTGGTAGCATGCTTAAACTACTTTTTACACTTCATCACTTATATTTGCTGTCATTTCTATCTTGAAGAATTATAACTCTGTTTTTGGGATTATCAACTTGAAAATGGTCAAATCCTTGTAAATGAATGTATTGATTCTTCATATTCACATCAAAAGGTGATGTTTTAGCCTCTATATGTGTCATCTTGCTAGAACTCGGAAATTCATGATCAGAATCTCCTATGAGATTAGAAGAACTAGAAGAACTTTGGGATAAGCTATAATACTTGTTTCCTACTTTGGCATGCTTCTCCACCTTGTTAGCATGCATAAACTACTTTTTACACTTCATCACTTACAATCGCTGTCATTCCTATCTTGAAGAATTATAACTCTGTTTTGGGATTATCAACTTGAAAATGGTCAAATCCTTGTAAATGAATGCATTGATTCTTCATATTCACATCAAAAGGTGTTGTTTTAGCCTCTATATGTGTCTTCTCGCTACAACTCCATAATTCACCATTAGGACCTCCTATGAGATTCGAAGAACTAGAAGAATTGTGGGATAAGCTATAATACTTCATTCCTACTTTACATGGTTCTCCACCTTGGTAGCATGCTTAAACTTCTTTTTACGCTTCATCACTTATATTCACTCTCATTTCTATCTTGAAGAGTCATAACTCCGTTTTTGGGATTATCAACTTGAAAATGGTCAAATCCTTGTAAAAGAAAGCATTGATTCTTCATATTCACATCAGGAGGTGTTGTTTCAGCCTCTATATGTGTCTTCTTGCTACAACTCCAAAATTCACTATGAGAAACTCCTATGATATTCAAAGAACTAACAAAACTGTGGGATAAACTATAATATTTATTTCTTACTTTGACTTGCTTCTCCACCTTGGTAGCGTGCCTAGACTAATTTTTACACTTTAACACATATATTCGTTCTCAATTTTTATCTAGGAAGGTCATAACTCCAATTTTGAGATTATCAACTTGAAAATTGTCAAATCCTTGTAAATGAAAGCATTGATTCGTCATATTCACATAAGGAGGTGTTTGTTTATCCTCCATATGTGTCTTCTTGCTACAACTCCAAAATTAACAATTAGAACCTCGTATGAGATTCAAAGAACTAACAGAGCTATGAGATAAGCTATAATACTTGTTTCTTACTTTGACATGCTTCTCCACCTTGGTAGCATGCTTATACCTATTTTGACACTAGCACTTCTATTCACTCTCATTTCTGTCTTAGGAGTCATAACTCCGTTTTTGGGATTTGCTGCTTGAAAATGGTCAAATCCTTGTAAACGAAAGCATTGATACTTCATATTCACATCATGAGGTGTTGTTTCAGCCTGCTAATGTGTCTTCTTGCCACAACTCCAAAATTCACCATTAGAATCTCCTATTAGATTCAAAGAACTAACAAAACTGTGGGATAAGCTATAATACTTGTTTCAAACTTTGACGTGCTTCTCCACCTTGGTAGCATGCTTAAACTACTTTTTACAATTCATCATCTCTATTCGCTCTTATTTATATCTTGAAGAATCATAACTCCATTTTTGGGATTATCAACATGAAAATGGTCAAATCCTTGTAAATGAAATCATTGATTCTTCATATGCACATCAGGAGGTGTTCTTTCAGCCTCTATATGTGTCATCTTGCTACAACTCAGAAATTCACCATCAAAATCTCCTATGTTAGAAGAACTAGAAGAACTTTGGGATAAGCTATAATACTTGTTTCCTACTTTGGCATGCTTCTCCACCTTGTTAGCATGCATAAACTACTTTTTACACTTCATCACTTACATTCGCTGTCATACCTATCTTGAAGAATTATAACTCTGTTTTTGGGATTATCAACTTGAAAATGGACAAATCCTTGTAAATGAATGCATTGATTCTTCATATTCACATCAAGAGGTGTTGTTTTAGCCTCTAAATGTGTCTTCTCGCTACAACTCCGAAATTCACCATTAGGACCTCCTATGAGATTCGAAGAACTAGAAGAACTGTGGGATAAGCTATAATACTTCTTTCCTACTTTACATGGTTCTCCACCTTGGTAGCATTCTTAAACTTCTTTTTACACTTCATCACTTATATTCACTCTCATTTCTATCTTGAAGAGTCATAACTCCGTGTTTGGGATTATCAACTTGAAAATGGTCAAATCCTTGTAAATGAAAGCTTTGATTCTTCCTATTTACATCAGAAGGTGGTGTTTCTCTCTCCATATGTGTCTTTTTGCTATAACTCCAAAATTCACCATAAAAATCTCCTATAAGTTTCAAAGAACTAACAGAACTGTGGGATAAGCTATAATACTTGTTTCTTACTTAGACTTGCTTCTCCACCTTGGTAGCATGCTTAAACTATTGTTTACACTTCATCACTTCTATTCCCTCTCATTTCTATCTTGAAGAGTCATAACTCTGTTTTTGGGATTATCAACTTGAAAATGGTCAAATCTTTGTAAATGAAAGCATTGATTCTTCTTGTTCACATTATAAGGTGGTGTTTCGTCTCCATATGTGTCTTCTTGCTACAACTCCAAAATTCACAAGTAGAAACTCCTATGATTTTCAAAGAACTAACAGAACTATGGGATAAACTATAATATTTATTTCTTATTTTGACTTGCTTCTCCACCTTGGTAGCATGCCTAGACAAATTTTTACACTTTAACACATATATTCGTTCTCAATGTTTATCTTGGAAGTTCATAACTCCAATTTTGAGATTATCAACTTGACAATTGTCAAATTCTAGTAAATGAAAGCATTGATTCTTCATATTCATATCAGGAAGTGTTGTTTCAGCCTCCATACGAGTCTTCTTGCTACAAATTAAAAATTCACCATTAGAATCTCCTATGAGATTCAAAGAACTAACAGAACTGTGAGATAAGATATAATAATTGTTTCTTACTTTGTCTTGCTTCTCCACCTTGTTAGCATGCTTAAACTACTTTTTACACTTCAACACTTCTATTTACTCTCATTTCTATCTTCAAGAGTCATAACTCCATTTTTGGGATAATCAACTTGAAAATTGTCAAATCCTTGTAACTGAAAGCATTGATCCTTCATATGGACATCAGGAGGTGTTGTTTCAGCCACTATATGTGTCATCTTGTTACGACTCAGAAATTCACCATCAGAATCTCCTATGAGATTAGAAGAACTAAAGAACTTTGGGATAAGCTATAATACTTGTTTCCTACTTTGGCATGCTTCTCCACCTTGTTAGCATGCATAAACTAATTTTTACACTTCATCACTTACATTCGCTGTCATACCTATCTTGAAGAATTATAACTCTGTTTTTTGGATTATCAACTTGAAAATGGTCAAATCCTTGTAAATGAATGCATTGATTCTTCATATTCACATCAAGAGGTGTTGTTTTAGCCTCTATATGTGTCTTCTCGCTACAACTCCAAAATTCACCATTAGAACCTCCTATGAGATTCGAAGAACTAGAAGAACTGTGGGATAAGCTATAATACTTCTTTCCTACTTTACATGGTTCTCCACCTTGGTAGCATGCTTAAACTACTGTTTACACTTCATCATTTCTATTCACTCTCATTTATATCTTGAAAAGTCATAACTCCGTTTTTGGGATTATCAACTTGAAAATTGTCAAATCCTTGTAAATGAAAGCATTGATTCTTCCTGTTCACATCAGAAGTTGGTGTTTCTGTCTCCATATGTGTCTTCTTTCTACAACTTCAAAATTCACCATTAGAAACTCCTATGATATTCAAAGAACTAACAAAATTGTGGGATAAACTATAATATATTTTTCTAACTTTGACTTGCTTCTCCACCTTGGTACCATGCCTAGACTAATTTTTACACTTTAACACATACATTCGTTCTCAATTTTTATCTTGGAGGGTCATAACTCCAATTTTGAGATTATCAACTTGAAAAATGTCAAATCCTTGTAAATGAAAGTATTGATTCTTCATATTCATATCAGGAAGTGTTGTTTCAGCCTCCTTGTCTTCTTGCCACAACTCCAAAATTCACCATTAGAATCTCCTATTAGATTCAAAGAACTAACAAAACTGTGGGATAAGCTATAATACTTGTTTCATACTTTGACGTGCTTCTCCACCTTGGTAGCATGCTTAAACTATTTTTTACAGTTCAACACTTCTATTCACTCTCATTTATATCTTGAAGAGTCATTGAAGAGTCATAACTCCGTTTTTGGGATTATAACCTTGAAAATGGTCAAATCCTTGTAAATGAAAGCATTGATTTTTCCTATTTACATCAGAAGGTGGTGTTTCTCTCTCCATATGTGTCTTCTTGCTATAACTCCAAAATTCATCATTAAAATCTCCTATGAGTTTCAAAGAACTAACAGAACTGTGGGATAAGCTATAATACTTGTTTCTTACTTAGACTAGCTTCTCCACCTTGGTAGCATGCTTAAACTCTTGTTTACACTTCATCACTTCTATTCCCTCTCATTTATATCTTGAAAAGTCATAACTCCGTTTTTGGGATTATCAACTTGAAAATTGTCAAATCCTTGTAAATGAAAGCATTGATTCTTCTTGTTCACATTAGAAGGTGGTGTTTCTGTCTCCATATGTATCTTCTTGCTACAACTCCAAAATTCGCTAGTAGAAACTCCTATGATTTTTAAAGAACTAACAGAACTATGGGATAAACTATAATATTTATTTCTTACTTTGACTTGCTTCTCCACCTTGGTAGCATGCCTAGACTCATTTTTACACTTTAACACATATATTCGTTCTCTATTTTTATCTTGGAGGTTCATAACTCCAATTTTGAGATTATCAACTTGAAAATTGTCAAATTCTTGTAAATGAAAGCATTGATTCTTCATATTCATATCAGAAAGTGTTGTTTCAGCCTCCATATGTGTCTTCTTGCTACAAATTAAAAATTCACCATTAGAATCTCCTATGAGATTCAAAGAACTAACAGAATTGTGAGATAAGCTATAATACTTGTTTCTTACTTTGTCTTGCTTCTCCACCTTGCTAGCATGCTTAAACTACTTTTTACACTTCAACACTTCTATTTACTCTTATTTCTATATTCAAGAGTCATAACTCCGTTTTTGGGATAATGAACTTGAAAATGGTCAAATCCTTGTAACTGAAAGCATTGATTCTTCATATGGACATCAGGAGGTGTTGTTTCAGTCTCTATATGTGTCATCTTGCTACAACTCCAAAATTCACCATTAGGACCTCCTATGAGATTCGAAGAACTAGAAGAACTGTGGGATAAGCTATAATACTTCTTTCCTACTTTACATGGTTCTCCACCTTGGTAGCATGCTTAAACTTCTTTTTACACTTCATCACTTATATTCACTCTCATTTCTATCTTGAAGAGTCATAACTCCGTGTTTGGGATTATCAACTTGAAAATGGTCAAATCCTTGTAAATGAAAGCTTTGATTCTTCCTATTTACATCAGAAGGTGGTGTTTCTCTCTCCATATGTGTCTTTTTGCTATAACTCCAAAATTCACCATGAAAATCTCCTATAAGTTTCAAAGAACTAACAGAACTGTGGGATAAGCTATAATACTTGTTTCTTACTTAGACTTGCTTCTCCACCTTGGTAGCATGCTTAAACTATTGTTTACACTTCATCACTTCTATTCCCTCTCATTTCTATCTTGAAGAGTCATAACTCTGTTTTTGGGATTATCAACTTGAAAATGGTCAAATCTTTGTAAATGAAAGCATTGATTCTTCTTGTTCACATTAGAAGGTGGTGTTTCTGTCTCCATATGTGTCTTCTTGCTACAACTCCAAAATTCACAAGTAGAAACTCCTATGATTTTCAAAGAACTAACAGAACTATGGGATAAACTATAATATTTATTTATTATTTTGACTTGCTTCTCCACCTTGGAAGCATGCCTAGACAAATTTTTACACTTTAACACATATATTCGTTCTCAATTTTTATCTTGGAAGTTCATAACTCCAATTTTGAGATTATCAACTTGACAATTGTCAAATTCTAGTAAATGAAAGCATTGATTCTTCATATTCATATCAGGAAGTGTTGTTTCAGCCTCCATACGAGTCTTCTTGCTACAAATTAAAAATTCACCATTAGAATCTCCTATGAGATTCAAAGAACTAACAGAACTGTGAGATAAGCTATAATAATTGTTTCTTACTTTGTCTTGCTTCTCCACCTTGGTAGCATGCTTAAACTACTTTTTACACTTCAACACTTCTATTTACTCTCATTTCTATCTTCAAGAGTCATAACTCCATTTTTGGGATAATCAACTTGAAAATTGTCAAATCCTTGTAACTGAAAGCATTGATTCTTCATATGGACATCGGGAGGTGTTGTTTCAGCCACTATATGTGTCATCTTGCTACGACTCAGAAATTCACCATCAGAATCTCCTATGAGATTAGAAGAACTAGAAGAACTTTGGGATAAGCTATAATACTTGTTTCCTACTTTGGCATGCTTCTCCACCTTGTTAGCATGCTTAAACTAATTTTTACCCTTCATCACTTACATTCGCTGTCATACCTATCTTGAAGAATTTTAACTCTGTTTATGGGATTATCAACTTGAAAATGGTCAAATCCTTGTAAATGAATGCATTGATTCTTCATATTCACATCAAGAGATGTTGTTTTAGCCTCTATATGTGTCTTCTCGCTACAACTCCAAAATTCACCATTAGAACCTCCTATGAGATTCGAAGAACTAGAAGAACTGTGGGATAAGCTATAATACTTCTTTCCTACTTTACATGGTTCTCCACCTTGGTAGCATGCTTAAACTTCTTTTTACACTTCATCACTTATATTCACTGTCATTTCTATCTTGAAGAGTCACAACTCCATTTTTGGGATTATCAACATGAAAATGGTCAAATCATTGTAAAAGAAAGCATTGATTCTTCATATTCACATCAGGAGGTGTTGTTTCAGCCTCTATATGTGTCTTCTTGCTACAACTCCAAAAGTCACTATGAGAAACTCCTATGATATTCAAAGAACTAACAGAACTGTAGGATAAACTGTAATATTTATTTCTTACTTTGACTTGCTTCTGCACCTTGGTAGCGTGCCTAGACTAATTTTTACACTTTAACACATATATGCGTTCTCAATTTTTATCTAGGAAGGTCATAACTCCAAATTTGAGATTATCAACTTGAAAATTGTCAAATCCTTGTAAATGAAAGCATTGATTCGTCATATTCACATAAGGAGGTGTTTGTTTATCCTCTATATGTGTCTTCTTGCTACAACTCAAAAATTCACAATTAGAACCTCGTATGAGATTCAAAGAACTAACAGAGCTATGAGATAAGCTATAATACTTGTTTCTTACTTTGAGATGCTTCTCCACCTTGGTAGCATGCTTATACTTCTTTTGACACTAGCACTTCTATTCACTCTCATTTCTGTCTTAGGAGTCATAACTCCATTTTTGGGCTTTGCTGCTTGAAAATGGTCAAATCCTTGTAAACGAAAGCATTGTTACTTCATATTCACATCATGAGGTGTTGTTTCAGCCTCCTTATGTGTCTTCTTGCCACAACTCCAAAATTCACCATTAGAATCTCCTATTAGATTCAAACAACTAACAAAACTGTGGGATAAGCTATAATACTTGTTTCAAACTTTGACGTGCTTCTCCACCTTGGTAGCATGTTTAAACTACTTTTTACAGTTCAACATCTCTATTCACACTTTTTTTATATCTTAAAGAGTTATAATTCCATTTTTGGGTGGTGTTTCTTTCTCCATATGTATCTTCTTGCTACAACTCCAAAATTCACCATTAGAAACTTCTGTGAGATTCAAAGAACTGACAGAACTATGAGATAGGCTATAATACTTGTTTCTTACTTTGACTTGCTTCTCCACCTTGGTAGCAAGCTTAAATTACTTTTTACACTTCAACACTTATATTCACTCTCATTTGTATCTTGAAGAGTCATACTCTGTTTTTGGGATTATCAACTTGAAAATGGTCAAATCCTTGTAAATGAAAGCGTTGATTCTTCATATTTACATCAGGAAGTGTGATTTCAGCCTGCATATGTGTCTTCTTCCTAAAAATTAAAAATTCACAATTATAATCTCCTATGATATTCAAAGAACTAACAGAACTGTGGGATAAGCTATAATACTTGTTTCTTACTTCCTCCATATGTGTCTTCTTGCTATAACTCCAAAATTCCCCATTAGAATCTCGTATGAGATTCAAAAACTAACAGAGCTATGAGATAAGCTATAATACTTGTCGCTTATTTTGACATGCTTATCCACCTTGGTAGCATGTTTATATTACTTTTGACACTAGCACTTCTATTCACTCTCATTTCTATCTTAAAGAGTCATAACTCCGTTTTTGGGATTTGCAGCTTGAAAATGGTCAAATCCTTGTAAATGAACGCATTGATACTTCATATTCACATCATGAGGTGTGTTTTCCGCCTCCTTATGTGTCTTCTTGCCACAACTCCAAATTTCACCATTAGAATCTCCTGTTAGATTCAATGAACTAACAAAACTGTGGGATAAGCTATAATACTTGTTTCATACTTTGACGTGCTTCTCCACCTTGGTAGTATGTCTAAACTACTTTTTACAGTTCAACAATTTTATTCACTCTCATCTATATCTTGAAGAGTCATAACTCCGTTTTTGGGATTATAACCTTGAAAATGGTCAAATCCTTGTAAATGAAAGCATTGATTCTTCCTATTCACATCAGAAGGTGGTGTTTCTGTCTCCATATGTGTCTTCTTGCTACAACTCCATAATTCACCATTAAAAACTCCTATGAGATTCAAAGAACTGACAGAGTTGTGGGATAAGCTATAATAGTTGTTTCTTACTTTGACCTGCTTCTCCACCTTGTTAGCATGCTTAAACTACTTTTTACACTTCAACACTTCTAATCACTCTCATTTCTATCTTGAAGAGTCATAACTCTGTTTTTGGGATTATCAACTTTAAAATGGTTAAATCTTTGTAAATGAAAGCGTTGATTCTTCATATTCACAACAGGAAGTGTTGTTTCAGCCTCCATTTGTGTCTTCGTTCTACAGATTAAAACTTCACCATTAGAATCTCCTATGAGATTCAAAGAACTAACAAAACTGTGGGATAAGCTATAATACTTGTTTCTTTCTTTGACTTGTTTGTCCACCTTGGTAGCATGCTTAAACTACTTTTTACACTTCAACACTTCTATTCACTCTCATTTATATCTTGAAGAGTCATTGAAGAGTCATAACTCCGTTTTTGGGATTATCAACTTGAAAATGGTCAAATCCTTGTAAATAAAAGCTTTGATTCTTCCTATTTACATCAGAAGGTGGTGTTTCTCTCTCCATATGTGTCTTCTTGCTATAACTCCAAAATTCACCATTGAAATCTCCTATGAGTTTCAAAGAACTAACAGAACTGTGGGATAAGCTATAATACTTGTTTCTTACTTAGACTTGCTTCTCCACCTTGGTAGCATGCTTAAACTACTGTTTACACTTCATCACTTCTATTCCCTCTCATTTCTATCTTGAAGAGTCATAACTCTGTTTTTGGGATTATCAACTTGAAAATGGTCAAATCTTTGTAAATGAAAGCATTGATTCTTCTTGTTCACATTAGAAGGTGGTGTTTCTGTCTCCATATGTGTCTTCTTGCTACAACTCCAAAATTCACTAGTAGAAACTACTATGATTTTCAAAGAACTAACAGAACTATGGGATAAACTATAATATTTATTTCTTACTTTGACTCCCTTCTCCACCTTGGTAGCATGCCTAGACAAATTTTTATACTTTAACACATATATTCGTTCTCAATTTTTATCTTGGAGGTTCATAACTCCAATTTTGAGATTATCAACTTGAAAATTGTCAAATTCTAGTAAATGAAAGCATTGATTCTTCATATTCATATCAGGAAGTGTTGTTTCAGCCTCCATACGTGTTTTCTTGCTACAAATTAAAAATTTACCATTAGAATCTCCTATGAGATTCAAAGAACTAACAGAACTGTGAGATAAGCTATAATAATTGTTTCTTACTTTGTACTGCTTCTCCACCTTGGTAGCATGCTTAAACTACTTTTTACACTTCAACACTTCTATTTACTCTCATTTCTATCTTCAAGAGTCATAACTCCGTTTTTGGGATAATCAACTTGAAAATTGTCAAATCCTTGTAACTGAAAGCATTGATTCTTCATATGGACATCAGGAGGTGTTGTTTCAGCCTCTATATGTGTCTTCTTGCTACAACTCCAAAATTCACTATTAGAAACTCCTATGATTTTCAAAGAACTAACAGAACTATGGGATTAACTATTATATTTATTTCTTACTTTGACTTGCTTCTACACCTTGGTAGCATGCCTAGACTAGTTTTTACACTTTAACTTATATATTCGTTCTCAATTTTTATCTTGGACGGTCATAACTCTAATTTTGAAATTATCAACTTGTAAATTGTCAAATCCTTGTAAATGAAAGCATTGATTCTTCATATTCACATAAGGAGGTGTTGTTTCATCCTCCATATGTGGCTTCTTGCTACAACTCGAAAATTCACCATTTGAATCTCGTGTGAGATTTAAAGAACTAACAGAGCTATGAGATAAGCTATAATACTTGTCTATACCTTTGACATGCTTCTCCACCTTGGTAGCATGTTTATACTACTTTTGACACTAGCACTTCTATTCACTCTCATTTCTATCTTAAAGAGTCATAACTCCGTTTTTGGGATTTGCAGCTTGAAAATGGTCAAATCCTTGTAAATGAACGCATTGATACTTCATATTCACATCATGAGGTGTGTTTTCCGCCTCCTTATGTGTCTTCTTGCCACAACTCCAAATTTCACCATTAGAATCTTCTATTAGATTCAATGAACTAACAAAACTGTGGGATAAGCTATAATACTTGTTTCATACTTTGACGTGCTTCTCCACCTTGGTAGCATGTCTAAACTACTTTTTACAGTTCAACAATTTTATTCACTCTCATCTATATCTTGAAGAGTCATAACTCCGTTTTTGGGATTATAACCTTGAAAATGGTCAAATCCTTGTAAATGAAAGAATTGATTCTTCCTATTCACATCAGAAGGTGGTGTTTCTGTCTCCATATGTGTCTTCTTGCTACAACTCCATAATGAACCATTAAAAACTCCTATGAGATTCAAAGAACTGACAGAGTTGTGGGATAAGCTATAATACTTGTTTCTTACTTTGACCTGCTTCTCCACCTTGTTAGCAAGCTTAAACTACTTTTTACACTTCAACACTTCTAATCACTCTCATGTCTATCTTGAAGAGTCATAACTCTGTTTTTGGGATTATCAACTTGAAAATGGTTAAATATTTGTAAATGAAAGCGTTGATTCTTCATATTCACAACAGGAAATGTTGTTTCAGCCTCCATTTGTGTTTTCTCTCTTAAATTAAAAATTCACCATTAGAATCTCCTATGAGATTCAAAGAACTAACAGACATGTAGGAGAAGCTATAATACTTGTTTCTTACTTTGACTTGCTTCTCCACCTAGGTAGCATGCTTAAACTACTTTTTACAGTTTAACACTTCTATTCACTCTGATTTATATTTTGAAGAGTCATAACTCCGTTTTTGGGATTATCAACTTGAAAATAGTCAAATCCTTGTAAATGAAAGCATTGATTCTCCCTATTCACATCAAAAGGTGGTGTTTCTGTCTCCATATGTGTCTTCTTGCTACAATTCCAAAATTCACCATTAGAAACTCCTATGAGATTCAAAGAACTAAGAGAACTATGGGATAAGCTATAATACTTGTTTCTTACTTAGACTCGGTTCTCCACCTTGGTAGCATGCTTAAACTACTTTTTACACTTCAACACTTCTAATCACTCTCATTTCTATCTTGAAGAGTCATAACTCTGTTTTTGGGATTATCAACTTGAAAATAGTCAAATCCTTGTAAAAGAAAGCATTGATTCTTCATATTCACATCAGGAGGTGTTGTTTCAGCCTCTATATGTGTCTTGTTGCTACAACTCCAAAATTCACTATTAGATTCTCTTATGATATTCAAAGAACTAACAGAACTGTGGGATAAACTATAATATTTATTTCTTACTTTGACTTGCTTTTACACCTTGGTAGCATGCCTAAACTAATTTTTACACTTTAACTCATATATTCGTTCTCAATTTTTATCTTGGACGGTCATAACTTTAATTTTGAGATTATCAACTTGAAAATTGTCAAATCGTTGTAAATGAAAGCATTGACTCTTCATATTCACATAAGGAGGTGTTGTTTCATCCTCCATACGTGGCTTCTTGCTATGAGATAAGCTATAATACTTGTCTATACCTTTGACATGCTTCTCCACCTTGGTGGCATGTTTATACTACTTTTGACACTAGCACTTCTATTCACTCTCATTTCTATCTTAAAGAGTCATAACTCCGTTTTTGGGATTTGCAGCTTGAAAATGGTCAAATCCTTGTAAATGAACGCATTGATACTTCATATTCACATCATGAGGTGTGTATTCCGCCTCCTTATGTGTCTTCTTGCCACAACTCCAAATTTCACCATTAGAATCTCCTATTAGATTCAATGAACTAACAAAACTGTGGGATAAGCTATAATACTTGTTTCATACTTTGACGTGCTTCTCCACCTTGGTAGTATGTCTAAACTACTTTTTACAGTTCAACAATTTTATTCACTCTCATCTATATCTTGAAGAGTTATAACTCCAGTTTTGGGATTATAACCTTGAAAATGGTCAAATCCTTGTAAATGAAAGCATTGATTCTTCCTATTCACATCAGTAGGTGGTGTTTCTGTCTCCATATATGTCTTCTTGCTACAACTCCATAATTCACCATTAAAAACTCCTATGAGATTCAAAGAACTGACAGAGTTGTGGGATAAGCTATAATAGTTGTTTCTTACTTTGACCTGCTTCTCCACCTTGTTAGCATGCTTAAACTACTTTTTACACTTCAACACTTCTAATCACTCTCATTTCTATCTTGAAGAGTCATAACTCTGTTTTTGGGATTATCAACTTTAAAATGGTTAAATCTTTGTAAATGAAAGCGTTGATTCTTCATATTCACAACAGGAAGTGTTGTTTCAGCCTCTATTTGTGTCTTCGTTCTACAAATTAAAACTTCACCATTAGAATCTCCTATGAGATTCAAAGAACTAACAAAACTGTGGGATAAGCTATAATACTTGTTTCTTTCTTTGACTTGTTTGTCCACCTTGGTAGCATGCTTAAACTACTTTTTACACTTCAACACTTCTATTCACTCTCATTTATATCTTGAAGAGTCATTGAAGAGTCATAACTCCGTTTTTGGGATTATCAACTTGAAAATGGTCAAATCCTTGTAAATAAAAGCTTTGATTCTTCCTATTTACATCAGAAGGTGGTGTTTCTCTCTCCATATGTGTCTTCTTGCTATAACTCCAAAATTCACCATTGAAATCTCCTATGAGTTTCAAAGAACTAACAGAACTGTGGGATAAGCTATAATACTTGTTTCTTACTTAGACTTGCTTCTCCACCTTGGTAGCATGCTTAAACTACTGTTTACACTTCATCACTTCTATTCCCTCTCATTTCTATCTTGAAGAGTCATAACTCTGTTTTTGGGATTATCAACTTGAAAATGGTCAAATCTTTGTAAATGAAAGCATTGATTCTTCTTGTTCACATTAGAAGGTGGTGTTTCTGTCTCCATATGTGTCTTCTTGCTACAACTCCAAAATTCACTAGTAGAAACTACTATGATTTTCAAAGAACTAACAGAACTATGGGATAAACTATAATATTTATTTCTTACTTTGACTTGCTTCTCCACCTTGGTAGCATGCCTAGACAAATTTTTACACTTTAACACATATATTCGTTCTCAATTTTTATCTTGGAGGTTCATAACTCCAATTTTGAGATTATCAACTTGAAAATTGTCAAATTCTAGTAAATGAAAGCATTGATTCTTCATATTCATATCAAGAAGTGTTGTTTCAGCCTCCATACGTGTCTTCTTGCTACAAATTAAAAATTCACCATTAGAATCTCCTATGAGATTCAAAGAACTAACAGAACTGTGAGGTAAGCTATAATAATTGTTTCTTACTTTTCTTGCTTCTCCATCTTGGTAGCATGCTTAAACTACTTTTTACACTTCAACACTTCTATTTACTCTCATTTCTATCTTCAAGAGTCATAACTCCGTTTTTGCGATAATCAACTTGAAAATTGTCAAATCCTTGCAACTGAAAGCATTGATTCTTCATATGGACATCAGGAGGTGTTGTTTCAGCCACTATATGTGTCATCTTGCTACGACTCAGAAATTCACCATCAGAATCTCCTTTGAGATTCAAAGAACTAACTGAACTGTGGGATAAGCTATAATACTTGTTTCTTACTTAGACTCAGGTTCTCCACCTCTGTAGCATGCTTAAACTACTTTTTACACTTCAACACTTCTATTCACTCTCATTTCTATCTTGAAGAGTCATAACTCTGTTTTTGGGATTATCAACTTGAAAATGGTCAAATCCTTGTAAAAGAAAGCATTGATTCTTCATATTAACATCAGGAGGTGTTGTTTCAACCTCTATATGTGTCTTGTTGCTACAACTGAACTGTGGGATAAACTATAATATTTATTTCTTACTTCGACTTGCTTTTACACCTTGGTAGCATGCCTAAACTAATTTTTACACTTTAACTCATATATTCGTTCTCAATTTTTATCTTGGACGGTCATAACTTTAATTTTGAGATTATTAACATGAAAATTGTCAAATCGTTGTAAATGAAAGCATTGATTCTTCAAATTCACATATGGAGGTGTTGTTTCATCCTCCATACGTGGCTTCTTGCTAAGAGATAAGCTATAATACTTGTCTCTACCTTTGACATGCTTCTCCACCTTGGTAGCATGTTTATACTACTTTTGACACTAGCACTTCTATTCACTCTCATTTCTATCTTAAAGAGTCATAACTCCGTTTTTGGGATTTGCAGCTTGAAAATGGTCAAATCCTTGTAAATGAACGCATTGATACTTCATATTCACATCATGAGGTGTATTTTCCGCCTCCTTATTTGTCTTCTTGCCACAACTCCAAATTTCACCATTAGAATCTCCTATTAGATTCAATGAACTAACAAAACTATGGGATAAGCTATAATACTTGTTTCATACTTTGACGTGCTTCTCCACCTTGGTAGCATTTCTAAACTACTTTTTACAGTTCAACAATTTTATTCACTCTCATCTATATCTTGAAGAGTCATAACTCCGTTTTTGGGATTATAACCTTGAAAATGGTCAAATCCTTGTAAATGAAAGCATTGATTCTTCCTATTCACATCAGAAGGTGGTGTTTCTGTCTCCATATGTGTCTTCTTGCTACAACTCCATAATGAACCATTAAAAACTCCTATGAGATTCAAAGAACTGACAGAGTTGTGGGATAAGCTATAATACTTGTTTCTTACTTTGACCTGCTTCTCCACCTTGTTAGCATGCTTAAACTACTTTTAACACTTCAACACTTCTAATCACTCTCATGTCTATCTTGAAGAGTCATAACTCTGTTTTTGGGATTATCAACTTGAAAATGGTTAAATCTTTGTAAATGAAAGCGTTGATTCTTCATATTCACAACAGGAAGTGTTGTTTCAGCCTCCATTTGTGTTTTCTCTCTTAAATTAAAAATTCACCATTAGAATCTCCTATGAGATTCAAAGAACTAACAAAACTGTGGGATAAGCTATAATACTTGTTTCTTTCTTTGACTTGTTTGTCCACCTTGGTAGCATGTTTAAACTACTTTTTACACTTCAACACTTCTATTCAATCTCATTTCTATCATGAAGAGTCATAACTTTGTTTTTGGGATTATCAACTTGAAAATGGTCAAATCTTTGTCAATGAATGCATTGATTCTTCATATTCACATTAGGAGGTGTTGTTTTAGCCTCTATATGTATCTTCTTGCTAAAACTCCAAAATTCACCATTAGAAACTCCTATGAGATTCAAAGAACTAAGAGAACTACGAGATAAGCTATAATACTTGTTTCTTACTTAGACTCGGTTCTCCACCTTGGTAGCATGCTTAAACTACTTTTTACACTTCAACACTTCTAATCACTCTCATTTCTATCATGAAGAGTCATAACTCTGTTTTTGGGATTATCAACTTGAAAATGGTTAAATCTTTGTAAATGAAAGCGTTGATTCTTCATATTCACAACATGAAGTGTTGTTTCAGCCTCCCATTTGTGTCTTCTTTCTCAAATTAAAAATTCACCATTAGAATCTCCTATGAGATTCAAAGAACTAACAAAACTGTGGGATAAGCTATAATACTTGTTTCTTTCTTTGACTTGTTTGTCCACCTTGGTAGCATGCTTAAACTACTTTTTACACTTCAACACTTCTATTCACTCTCATTTCTATCTTGACGAGTCATAACTTTGTTTTTGGGATTATCAATTTGGAAATGGTAAATATTTGTAAATGAATGCATTGATTCTTCATATTCACATCAGGGGGTGTTGTTTTCAGCCTCTATATGTATCTTCTTGCTAAAACTCCAAAATTCACCATTAGAACCTCCTATGAGATTCAAAGAACTAACAAAACTGTGGGATAAGCTATAATACTTGTTTCTTTCTTTGACTTGTTTGTCCACCTTGGTAGCATGTTTAAACTACTTTTTACACTTCAACACTTCTATTCACTGATGAGATCCTAACCAGCAGCCTGTTTGAGGGAGCTAAGGAGATAGGGGAGCAGCTTGAACCAGAGCTTAAGGGAGCTAAGGAGATGGAGGAGCAGCTTGAACCAGAGCTTAAGGAAGCTAAAGGAGAAGCCACAAAGCAACATGGACTTGAGGAAGCCAACGACAAAGATCTACATGTGCCCCTTGGTCCGATGACTCGATCCAAGCAAGCAAGATTCCATCAAGCATTCTACACTCTCTTACACCATATCCAGGGCCGATTTGAGTTTGCTAATCCAGTCACCTTGATTGTGATTCACGCTAAAGCATTCATCAAGAGGTGTGTGGACTTGTACTCTTTTCCCTCCTCTTGGTTTTTATCCCAATGGGTTTTCCAAGAGAGGTTTTTAATGAGGCCAGCCCACACACTCTTTATCATTTCCTCTTGATGAAACCAAGCCCACTCCATTCACTCAATATTCTCGCCAAAATGAAGCTGAAGAGTTACTTGTTTTTAATCTTTGTACACTTAATGATCAGCTTTGATTCATTAAGTCTTTTCTATTTCCTATGCATTTTAGTTCTAAGTATCTGAACCCTATAAGTACTTGTATTCTCTTTCTCTTCAGATTTATCAAACCTTTCTTATTCTCAATCTCTTTGAAACTGTTTGATCATGTTTGTTTAGTGTATTCGGACATATCCTTGCACTACAAACACCCCTGATAGTCTAAGAGTGATTCCGCAACTCTTAGAAGTTTCATATAATCCATTTTCGTGGTCACTCATCCATTTGGACCGATCCACTCCACTTCTCACCCGCCATTCATCATCAAACCGGTTCATCGGAGGCTTTTCTTGCTTCAAAGACTTTACCTATCATTTGGAGGACATTCAGGGACGTGATCCTCCCCCAGGATCACATCAAGTGGTATCAGAGCAGACTCCATCTCAGGTTGTGTCTTTTCAAAATCGATTATACCCTTTCATATTCTTCATAACCTTTGAATCGATTTATCTGTTGATTGTCGGAATTTTCATAAATCTTTGGTAATAGATAAAATCGTGAAATCAGTTTTCAAAGAACATATTATGAGTCTAGTTTATGTGAAAATTGATTTCGGAATTTTTGGACACGATTTGATATTTTAATCTGACCGATCATCTTCAAGTGATTTTGAAAAGAGAATTTCTGCGACTTTTCAGTGTTTTAATTTTCATAAATCCGTTTTAATTGCTAAAATAGTGAGATCGGTTGGATTTGTCTTTAAAACGAGTCAGGTATTTTAGAAAATTGTTTCTAGAATTTTTGAACGTGTTTGGATATTTTATTCGAATCGATCAAACCAAACTGTCTCTTGGATTCCAAGCAAGCTTATCTTGTATTGTTGTTGTGTTATCTGTTGGGCATTTTACTTGTTATTTTGTTTCAATCTGATCAGGTACCATGGCAGAAAGCAGCAATGGTGCAGAAGAATCCGCAAACTCCAACAAGCAACTTCTTGACTCCTTTAAGGCAATGATGAACGAGAGTATAGCAACCATGAGGGCAGAGATGAGAGCTGAATTTGACAGATCCATCAACGACCGATTTAGGAGGCAATCACAACCTTCTGAGGCTGAGCAGTACTATAGTCACTCCTCTAGAACACACCATTCAAGGAGAAGACAGCCAAGAGAGGAACAACCCCTTAAGATCAATCAAACTCAAACCCGAGATCCTTTAGCCGGCCTAAAAATCGAGATTCCATCTTTCCATGGAACCAATAATCCGGAAGAATATCTAGAGTGGGAGAAAAAGATTGAGATCGTCTTTGACTGCAGAGAATTCACTCAAGACCACATGGTTCGGATAGCTCCAACCGCATTCAAGGATTATGCCTTAAGTTGGTGGGATCAGCTAGTAACTTCAAGGAGAAGGGTTGGAGATCTTCCTATTGAAACTTGGAATCAAATGAAGATTATTATGAGGAAGAGGTTTATACCTAGTCATTATCATAGAGAGTTGCATCTAAGGCTGAGGAATCTATCTCAAGGAAGTAAGTCTGTGGAAGAATAGTACAAGGAGATGGAAACTTTGTTGCTTAGAGCTGATACCCGAGAAGATGGTGAAGCTACTATGGCCAGATTTATGGGCGGCCTTAATAGGGAAATTATGGATCGGCTTGAAGTACACCATTATGTGGAAATGGAAGAGCTTCTTCATAAAGCTAACATGTTTGAGAAACAGCTTAAGAGAAGGAACCCTAGACCCGGTTATGTTTCCACAAGAGTCAGCCAAACCCGAGACGACAAACCTATCAAGGACCACCAGCCAATTTCCAAGCCTAGGACAGAAGAGCCACGTCTTAAGGGCATTGATAAGGGTTCAAGCACCAAGACCAGAGATATACAATGCTTCAAGTGTAAGGGTTTTGGTCACTATTCGAACGCCTGCTCCAATAAGAGAACCATAGTCATCCGAGCCAATGGAGAGCTAGAAACGGAAGAAGAACATTCTGAAGCTGAGTCTATAGAAGAGCATGTTGCAATGCCAACGGTAGGACAACTCTTAGTCACGAGGAGGACCTTGAATCTGCATACTACTTTTGAGAAAAATGAGCAACGGGAGAATCTATTCCATACTCGATGTTTAGTAAAAGAAAAAGTTTGCAGCTTAGTGATCGATGGAGGGAGTTGTACGAATGTTGCGAGTGAGTCCATGGTGGAAAAACTTGGGCTAACGGTCATTAAGAGAGCTAAGCCTTACAAACTACAATGGCTTAATGATGAGGGAGAGTTGGAAGTTAAGCATCAAGTCTTAGTTCCTTTGTCTATCGGAAAATATGAAGATGAAGTCCTATGTGATATCTTGCCGATGGATGCTGGGCATATACTTCTTGGAAGACCTTGGCAATCTGATCGTAAAGTCATGCATGATGGATTCACCAACAGGTATACCTTTGAGTTCAAGGGCAAGAGGAATATTCTCGTGCCATTAACACCACAAGAGGTTCATCTAGACCAGATCGCTTTGAAGAAAAACAAGATCACTTCCAAGTCCAAGCTGAAACAACAGACCAATCTTCTGATAAAGCCTCAACAAGGAAGTTATTCACCACCCATATGTGTAAAACAAATTCAACTCAAAACATATCAAGAAGATATTGGTGAAGACTTCGAACCAAAACCACCAGATTATGTGCTAGACAATGCCAAGAGTTTGAATAAAGAAGAAGGAGACTCGCAAATCAAAGAAACTGAATCCCATATCAGTTTTGGAAATGAACTAGGACGCCATGGAGAAGAACTAAAGGATAAAGAGCTAGTTAAGGTCCAGAATGTGCTAGCAGAACCGGCTCAACAAAAGCTAAGTGAAGAGGTGATCTCTACACCATCACTTGCACTCCGCGGTAAGACAAAGCAATGTAAGTCCTCTAAAACTCTAAGTGAATCTCTAAACTCTCTTCCTCCAAAAGAAAAGATTCTTGCAATTGATAAAGAAACTCCTATGAGTTTAACTAACGTTGCACCGGAGCTACCATCTCCGAGTAAGCATTCTTCTCATTTGCAGGATCATAAGGACACCACAGAAGGTCCAAAGGAGTTATCAACCACCCAGAACTACCTGGACGTAATGAGAAGAAAAGCTAGTTCGAGCTCTAGGCATGCAGAAACTGAGAAGCATCACATGTGTGACCAGCTGAAACAAATTCCAAAGGTCCTCACGGTTCAAAAAGAAAATATGCCTAGCAAGGAACTTATAACTATTCACTCTAACTCTGCAAAAGCTGGTGAGATGAAACAAACTTTACTCTCTAAACCCCATGTGCGTAAGTTTGTCTATAGAGAAACTCTTTTGAGCTTCATTAACCTTGCACCGGTGCTGCCGAGTGAGATATCTTGTAATTTTCAGGATTTCAGAAGTGTCGTTCAAAAAGAAGAATCTCGTGACTTGTTACTTCCAGTCCATGACACAAAACGACCAGAACTTCATTCACAAATTCACATCCAAGGAGAAGCACTCGCTCTGCTCAAAACTTCATCAATGGATGCAGGAAGTGTCAATAACTCCTTGATGATCAAAGAAAGAATTTTCCCATTGATCCGTCGAACGGAGCATCAGATCGTATCTGATCCAGGATCCCTATTTAAAATTTTTCCTCATGGCATCCGAAACAAACAAGGTAAGGAAATTATTGTGGTTGATGCAATAATTCCAAGGTATGCAATTCTTTCTATTTTTAATGATAATTTGCTAGATATGTTTCAATCTAGTGAGAAATTTATCCTTGGACAGTTCTTTAAACGAAAAGGTTTCCTATTTGATAAACATGAAACGTGGTACCCTTGTTACTTCTTGATTAATTCTGTTTTGATGAGTATTGATAAACTCACTACTACTTACTGCTTCGAATGATGCTGAACTGTTCTTTGGAGAGATTGTTTACTATGATAGCTGTCTGAATTTTAATAAACACTTAGATGATCATGCTGAACATGTGAATTTTATTTTAGATGATCTAAGTAATAAAATGTTTGCTGAAACAGAGAAGTTTGCATTTGATGTGTTTGATCTTGTGTTCCAAGTTATTGTTGTGAAAGCACAGGGTATACAGGACAAAGAGTTGCACCTTCATTCACCAAAATTATGGCTCTACCATGTTTGGCTTAAGAAGATCTTTGTTCAAGCTGATCTTGAACTGATGAAGTATTTAAACGAGCAGCACGCAAAGAAAAGGCAATGCCAACTGATCTTTGACCCTGGTGGAATTTTTAGGATTCAAATGAAGAGAGGACGTTTTCCAGCCCACACAAAGATCAATGCCTACAAAACCTGCTCGCAAGGTAAGTACGACGTAAGTTCAAGCTTCAATATAACTGATATAGTTCCTTTTTGCGCAGATGAAACGGATTTGAGGTCAAATCCTTCTCAAGTGGGAGAGGATGATGAGATCCTAACCAGCAGCCTGTTTGAGGGAGCTAAGGAGATAGGGGAGCAGCTTGAACCAGAGCTTAAGGGAGCTAAGGAGATGGAGGAGCAGCTTGAACCAGAGCTTAAGGAAGCTAAAGGAGAAGCCACAAAGCAACATGGACTTGAGGAAGCCAACGACAAAGATCTACATGTGCCCCTTGGTCCGATGACTCGATCCAAGCAAGCAAGATTCCATCAAGCATTCTACACTCTCTTACACCATATCCAGGGCCGATTTGAGTTTGCTAATCCAGTCACCTTGATTGTGATTCACGCCGCTTAAGCATTCATCAAGAGAGGTGTGTGGACTTGTACTCTTTTTCCCTCCTCTTGGTTTTATCCCAATGGGTTTTCCAAGAGAGGTTTTTAATGAGGCCAGCCCACACACTCTTTATCATTTCCTCTTGATGAAACCAAGCCCACTCCATTCACTCAATATTCTCGCCAAAATGAAGCTGAAGAGTTACTTGTTTTTAATCTTTTGTACACTTAATGATCAGCTTTGATTCATTCAGTCCTTTCTACTGCCTATGCATTTTAGTTCTAAGTATCTTAGCCCTATGAGTACGGGTATTCTCTCTCTCTTCAGATTTATCAAACCTTTCTTATTCTCAATCTCTTTGAAACTGTTTGATCATGTTTGTTTAGTGTATTCGGACATATCCTTGCACTACAAACACCCCTGATAGTCTAAGAGTGATTCCGCAACTCTTAGAAGTTTCATATAATCCATTTTCGTGGTCACTCATCCATTTGGACCGATCCACTCCACTTCTCACCCGCCATTCATCATCAAACCGGTTCATCGGAGGCTTTTCTTGCTTCAAAGACTTTACCTATCATTTGGAGGACATTCAGGGACGTGATCCTCCCCCAGGATCACATCATTCACTCTCATTTCTATCATGAAGAGTCATAACTTTGTTTTTGGGATTATCAACTTGAAAATGGTCAAATCTTTGTAAATGAATGCATTGATTCTTCATATTCACATTAGGAGGTGTTGTTTTAGCCTCTATATGTATCTTCTTGCTAAAACTCCAAAATTCACCATTAGAACCTCCTATGAGATTCGAAGAACTAGAAGAACGGTGGGATAAGCTATAATAGTTGTTTCCTACTTTGACATGGTTCTCCATCTAGGTAGAATGCTTAAACTTCTTTTTACACTTCATCACTTATATTCACTCTCATTTCTATCTTGAAGAGTCATAACTCCGTTTTTGGGATTATCCACGTAAAAATGGTCAAATCCTTGTAAATGAAAACATTGATTCTTCCAATTCACATCAGAAGTTGGTGTTTCTATCTCCATATGCGTCTTCTTGCTACAATTTCAAAATTCACCATTAGAATCTCCTATGAGATTCAAAGAACTAACAGACATGTAGGAGAAGCTATAATACTTATTTCTTACTTTGACTTGCTTCTCCACCTAGGTAACATGCTTAAACTACTTTTTAAAGTTTAACACTTCTATTCACTCTCATTTATATTTTGAAGAGTCATAACTCTGTTTTTGGGATTATCAACTTGAAAATAGTCAAATCCTTGTAAATGAAAGCATTGATTCTTCCTATTCACATCAAAAGGTGGTGTTTCTGTCTCCATATGTGTCTTCTTGCTACAATTCCAAAATTCACCATTAGAAACTCCTATGAGATTCAAAGAACTAAGAGAACTATGGGATAAGCTATAATACTTGTTTCTTACTTAGACTCGGTTCTCCACCTTGGTAGCATGCTTAAACTACTTTTTACACTTCAACACTTCTAATCACTCTCATTTCTATCTTGAAGAGTCATAACTCTGTTTTTGGGATTATCAACTTGAAAATAGTTAAATCTTTGTAAATGAAAGCGTTGATTCTTCATATTCACAACAGGAAGTGTTGTTTTAGCCTCCATTTGTGTCTTCTTTCTCAAATTAAAAAGTCACCATTAGAACCTCCTATGAGATTCGAAGAACTAACAAAACTGTGGGATAAGCTATAATACTTGTTTCTTTCTTTGACTTGTTTGTCCACCTTGGTAGCATGTTTAAACTACTTTTTACACTCCAACACTTCTATTTACTCTCATTTCTATCATGAAGAGTCATAACTTTTTTTTTGGGATTATCAACTTGAAAATGGTCAAATCTTTGTAAATGAATGCATTGATTCTTCATATTCACATTAGGAGGTGTTGTTTTAGCCTCTATATGTATCTTCTTGCTAAAACTCCAAAATTCACCATTAGAACCTCCTATGAGATTCGAAGAACTATAAGAACGGTGGGATAAGCTATAATACTTGTTTCCTACTTTGACATGGTTCTCCACCTAGGTAGAATGCTTAAACTTCTTTTTACACTTCATCACTTATATTCACTCTCATTTCTATCTTGAAGAGTCATAACTCCGTTTTTGGGATTATCCACGTAAAAATGGTCAAATCCTTGTAAATGAAAACATTGATTCTTCCAATTCACATCAGAAGGTGGTGTTTCTATCTCCATATGCGTCTTCTTGCTACAACTTCAAAATTCACCATTAGAATCTCCTATGAGATTCAAAGAACTAACAGACATGTAGGAGAAGCTATAATACTTATTTCTTACTTTGACTTGCTTCTCCACCTAGGTAGCATGCTTAAACTACTTTTTAAAGTTTAACACTTCTATTCACTCTCATTTATATTTTGAAGAGTCATAACTCCGTTTTTTGGATTATCAACTTGAAAATAGTCAAATCCTTGTAAATGAAAACATTGATTCTTCCTATTCACATCAAAAGGTGGTGTTTCTGTCTCCATATGTGTCTTCTTGCTACAATTCCAAAATTCACCATTAGAAACTCCTTTGAGATTCAAAGAACTAAGAGAACTATGGGATAAGCTATAATACTTGTTTCTTACTTAGACTCGGTTCTCCACCTTGGTAGCATGCTTAAACTACTTTTTACACTTCAACACTTCTAATCACTCTCATTTCTATCTTGAAGAGTCATAACTCTGTTTTTGGGATTATCAACTTGAAAATAGTTAAATCTTTGTAAATGAAAGCGTTTATTCTTCATATTCACAACAGGAAGTGTTGTTTCAGCCTCCATTTGTGTCTTCTTTCTCAAATTAAAAATTCACCATTAGAATCTCCTATGAGATTCAAAGAACTAACAAAACTGTGGGATAAGCTATAATACTTGTTTCTTTCTTTGACTTGTTTGTCCACCTTGGTAGCATGCTTAAACTACTTTTTACACTTCAACACTTCTATTCACTCTCATGTCTATCTTAACGAGTCATAACTTTGTTTTTGGGATTATCAATTTGGAAATGGTAAATCTTTGTAAATGAATGCATTGATTCTTCATATTCACATCAGGGGGTGTTGTTTTCAGCCTCTATATGTATCTTCTTGCTAAAACTCCAAAATTCACCATTAGAACCTCCTATGAGATTCGAAGAACTAACAAAACTGTGGGATAAGCTATAATACTTGTTTCTTTCTTTGACTTGTTTGTCCACCTTGGTAGCATGTTTAAACTACTTTTTACACTTCAACACTTATATTCACTCTCATTTCTATCATGAAGAGTCATAACTTTGTTTTTGGGATTATCAACTTGAAAATGGTCAAATCTTTGTAAATGAATGCATTGATTCTTCATATTCACATTAGGAGGTGTTGTTTTAGCCTCTATATGTATCTTCTTGCTAAAACTCCAAAATTCACCATTATAACCTCCTATGAGATTCGAAGAACTAGAAGAACGGTGGGATAAGCTATAATACTTGTTTCCTACTTTGACATGGTTCTCCACCTAGGTATAATGCTTAAACTTCTTTTTACACTTCATCACTTATATTCACTCTCATTTCTATCTTGAAGAGTCATAACTCCGTTTTTGGGATTATCCACATAAAAATGGTCAAATCCTTGTAAATGAAAACATTGATTCTTCCAATTCACATCAGAAGGTGGTGTTTCTATCTCCATATCGCTACAACTTCAAAATTCACCATTAGAATCTCCTATGAGATTCAAAGAACTAACAGACATGTAGGAGAAGCTATAATACTTATTTCTTACTTTGACTTGCTTCTCCACCTAGGTAGTATGCTTAAACTACTTTTTAAAGTTTAACACTTCTATTCACTCTCATTTATATTTTGAAGAGTCATAACTCCGTTTTTGGGATTATCAACTTGAAAATAGTCAAATCCTTGTAAATGAAAGCATTGATTCTTCCTATTCACATCAAAAGGTGGTGTTTCTGTCTCCATATGTGTCTTCTTGCTACAATTCCAAAATTCACCATTAGAAACTCCTTTGAGATTCAAAGAACTAAGAGAACTATGGGATAAGCTATAATACTTGTTTCTTACTTAGACTCGGTTCTCCACCTTGGTAGCATGCTTAAACTACTTTTTACACTTCAACACTTCTAATCACTCTCATTTCTATCTTCAAGAGTCATAACTCTGTTTTTGGAATTATCAACTTGAAAATAGTTAAATCTTTGTAAATGAAAGCGTTGATTCTTCATATTCACAGCAGGAAGTGTTGTTTCAGCCTCCATTTGTGTCTTCTTTCTCAAATTAAAAATTCACCATTAGAATCTCCTATGAGATTCAAAGAACTAACAAAACTGTGGGATAAGCTATAATACTTGTTTCTTTCTTTGACTTGTTTGTCCACCTTGGTAGCATGCTTAAACTACTTTTTACACTTCAACACTTCTATTCACTCTCATTTCTATCTTAACGAGTCATAACTTTGTTTTTGGGATTATCAATTTGGAAATGGTAAATCTTTGTAAATGAATGCATTGATTCTTCATATTCACATCAGGGGGTGTTGTTTTCAGCCTCTATATGTATCTTCTTGCTAAAACTCCAAAATTCACCATTAGAACCTCCTATGAGATTCGAAGAACTAACAAAACTGTGGGATAAGCTATAATACTTGTTTCTTTCTTTGACTTGTTTGTCCACCTTGGTAGCATGTTTAAACTACTTTTTACACTTCAACACTTCTATTCACTCTCATTTCTATCATGAAGAGTCATAACTTTGTTTTTGGGATTATCAACTTGAAAATGGTCAAATCTTTGTAAATGAATGCATTGATTCTTCATATTCACATTAGGAGGTGTTGTTTTAGCCTCTATATGTATCTTCTTGCTAAAACTCCAAAATTCACCATTAGAACCTCCTATGAGATTCGAAGAACTAGAAGAACGGTGGGATAAGCTATAATAGTTGTTTCCTACTTTGACATGGTTCTCAACCTAGGTAGAATGCTTAAACTTCTTTTTACACTTCATCACTTATATTCACTCTCATTTCTATCTTGAAGAGTCATAACTCCGTTTTTGGGATTATCCACGTAAAAATGGTCAAATCCTTGTAAATGAAAACATTGATTCTTCCAATTCACATCAGAAGGTGGTGTTTCTATCTCCATATGCGTCTTCTTGCTACAACTTCAAAATTCACCATTAGAATCTCCTATGAGATTCAAAGAACTAACAGACATGTATGAGAAGCTATAATACTTATTTCTTACTTTGACTTGCTTCTCCACCTAGGTAGCATGCTTAAACTAGTTTTTAAAGTTTAACACTTCTATTCACTCTCATTTATATTTTGAAGAGTCATAACTCCGTTTTTGGGATTATCAACTTGAAAATAGTCAAATCCTTGTAAATGAAAGCATTGATTCTTCCTATTCACATCAAAAGGTGGTGTTTCTGTCTCCATATGTGTCTTCTTGCTACAATTCCAAAATTCACCATTAGAAACTCCTATGAGATTCAAAGAACTAAGAGAACTATGGGATAAGCTATAATACTTGTTTCTTACTTAGACTCGGTTCTCCACCTTGGTAGCATGCTTAAACTACTTTTTACACTTCAACACTTCTAATCACTCTCATTTCTATCTTGAAGAGTCATAACTCTGTTTTTGGGATTATCAACTTGAAAATAGTTAAATCTTTGTAAATGAAAGCGTTGATTCTTCATATTCACAACAGGAAGTGTTGTTTCAGCCTCCATTTGTGTCTTCTTTCTCAAATTAAAAATTCACCATTAGAATCTCCTATGAGATTCAAAGAACTAACAAAACTGTGGGATAAGCTATAATAGTTGTTTCTTTCTTTGACTTGTTTGTCCACCTTGGTAGCATGTTTAAACTACTTTTTACACTTCAACACTTCTATTCACTCTCTTTTCTATCTTGACGAGTCATAACTTTTTTTTTGGGATTATCAATTTGGAAATGGTAAATCTTTGTAAATGAATGCATTGATTCTTCATATTCACATCAGGGGGTGTTGTTTTCAGCCTCTATATGTATCTTCATGCTAAAACTCCAAAATTCACCATTAGAACCTCCTATGAGATTCGAAGAACTAACAAAACTGTGGGATAAGCTATAATACTTGTTTCTTTCTTTGACTTGTTTGTCCACCTTGGTAGCATGTTTAAACTAGTTTTTACACTTCAACACTTCTATTCACTCTCATTTCTATCATGAAGAGTCATAACTTTGTTTTTGGGATTATCAACTTGAAAATGGTCAAATCTTTGTAAATGAATGCATTGATTCTTCATATTCACATTAGGAGGTGTTGTTTTAGCCTCTATATGTATCTTCTTGCTAAAACTCCAAAATTCACCATTAGAACCTCCTATGAGATTCGAAGAACTAGAAGAACGGTGGGATAAGCTATAATACTTGTTTCCTACTTTGACATGGTTCTCCACCTAGGTAGAATGCTTAAACTTCTTTTTTACACTTCATCACTTATATTCACTCTCATTTCTATCTTGAAGAGTCATAACTCCGTTTTTGGGATTATCCACGTAAAAATGGTCAAATCCTTGTAAATGAAAACATTGATTCTTCCAATTCACATCAGAAGGTGGTGTTTCTATCTCCATATGCGTCTTCTTGCTACAACTTCAAAATTCACCATTAGAATCTCCTATGAGATTCAAAGAACTAACAGACATGTAGGAGAAGCTATAATACTTATTTCTTACTTTGACTTGCTTCTCCACCTAGGTAGCATGCTTAAACTACTTTTTAAAGTTTAACACTTCTATTCACTCTCATTTATATTTTGAAGAGTCATAACTCCGTTTTTGGGATTATCAACTTGAAAATAGTCAAATCCTTGTAAATGAAAGCATTGATTCTTCCTATTCACATCAAAAGGTGGTGTTTCTGTCTCCATATGTGTCTTCTTGCTACAATTCCAAAATTCACCATTAGAAACTCCTATGAGATTCAAAGAACTAAGAGAACTATGGGATAAGCTATAATACTTGTTTCTTACTTAGACTCGGTTCTCCACCTTGGTAGCATGCTTTAACTACTTTTTACACTTCAACACTTCTAATCACTCTCATTTCTATCTTGAAGAGTCATAACTCTGTTTTTGGGATTATCAACTTGAAAATAGTTAAATCTTTGTAAATGAAAGCGTTGATTCTTCATATTCACAACAGGAAGTGTTGTTTCAGCCTCCATTTGTGTCTTCTTTCTCAAATTAAAAATTCACCATTAGAATCTCCTATGAGATTCAAAGAACTAACAAAACTGTGGGATAAGCTATAATACTTGTTTCTTTCTTTGACTTGTTTGTCCACCTTGGTAGCATGTTTAAACTAGTTTTTACACTTCAACACTTCTATTCACTCTCATTTCTATCATGAAGAGTCATAACTTTGTTTTTGGGATTATCAACTTGAAAATGGTCAAATCTTTGTAAATGAATGCATTGATTCTTCATATTCACATCAGGGGGTGTTGTTTTCAGCCTCTATATGTATCTTCTTGCTAAAACTCCAAAATTCACCATTAGAACCTCCTATGAGATTCGAAGAACTAACAGAACTGTGGGATAAGCTATAATACTTGTTTCCTACTTTGACATGGTACTCCACCTAGGTAGAATGCTTAAACTTCTTTTTTACACTTCATCACTTATATTCACTCTCATTTCTATCTTGAAGAGTCATAACTCCGTTTTTGGGATTATCCACGTAAAAATGGTCAAATCCTTATAAATGAAAACATTGATTCTTCCAATTCACATCAGAAGGTGGTGTTTCTATCTCCATATGCGTCTTCTTGCTACAACTTCAAAATTCACCATTAGAATCTCCTATGAGATTCAAAGAACTAACAGACATGTAGGAGAAGCTATAATACTTATTTCTTACTTTGACTTGCTTCTCCACCTAGGTAACATGCTTAAACTACTTTTTAAAGTTTAACACTTCTATTCACTCTCATTTATATTTTGAAGAGTCATAACTCCGTTTTTGGGATTATCAACTTGAAAATAGTCAAATCCTTGTAAATGAAAGCATTGATTCTTCCTATTCACATCAAAAGGTGGTGTTTCTGTCTCCATATGTGTCTTCTTGCTACAATTCCAAAATTCACCATTAGAAACTCCTATGAGATTCAAAGAACTAAGAGAACTATGGGATAAGCTATAATACTTGTTTCTTACTTAGACTCGGTTCTCCACCTTGGTAGCATGCTTAAACTACTTTTTACACTTCAACACTTCTAATCACTCTCATTTCTATCTTCAAGAGTCATAACTCTGTTTTTGGAATTATCAACTTGAAAATAGTTAAATCTTTGTAAATGAAAGCGTTGATTCTTCATATTCACAACAGGAAGTGTTGTTTCAGCCTCCATTTGTGTCTTCTTTCTCAAATTAAAAATTCACCATTAGAATCTCCTATGAGATTCAAAGAACTAACAAAACTGTGGGATAAGCTATAATAGTTGTTTCTTTCTTTGACTTGTTTGTCCACCTTGGTAGCATGTTTAAACTACTTTTTACACTTCAACACTTCTATTCACTCTCTTTTCTATCTTGACGAGTCATAACTTTTTTTTTGGGATTATCAATTTGGAAATGGTAAATCTTTGTAAATGAATGCATTGATTCTTCATATTCACATCAGGGGGTGTTGTTTTCAGCCTCTATATGTATCTTCATGCTAAAACTCCAAAATTCACCATTAGAACCTCCTATGAGATTCGAAGAGCTAACAAAACTGTGGGATAAGCTATAATACTTGTTTCTTTCTTTGACTTGTTTGTCCACCTTGGTAGCATGTTTAAACTAGTTTTTACACTTCAACACTTCTATTCACTCTCATTTCTATCATGAAGAGTCATAACTTTGTTTTTGGGATTATCAACTTGAAAATGGTCAAATCTTTGTAAATGAATGCATTGATTCTTCATATTCACATTAGGAGGTGTTGTTTTAGCCTCTATATGTATCTTCTTGCTAAAACTCCAAAATTCACCATTAGAACCTCCTATGAGATTCGAAGAACTAGAAGAACGGTGGGATAAGCTATAATACTTGTTTCCTACTTTGACATGGTTCTCCACCTAGGTAGAATGCTTAAACTTCTTTTTACACTTCATCACTTATATTCACTCTCATTTCTATCTTGAAGAGTCATAACTCCGTTTTTGGGATTATCCACGTAAAAATGGTCAAATCCTTGTAAATGAAAACATTGATTCTTCCAATTCACATCAGAAGGTGGTGTTTCTATCTCCATATGCGTCTTCTTGCTACAACTTCAAAATTCACCATTAGAATCTCCTATGAGATTCAAAGAACTAACAGACATGTAGGAGAAGCTATAATACTTATTTCTTACTTTGACTTGCTTCTCCACCTAGGTAGCATGCTTAAACTACTTTTTAAAGTTTAACACTTCTATTCACTCTCATTTATATTTTGAAGAGTCATAACTCCGTTTTTGGGATTATCAACTTGAAAATAGTCAAATCCTTGTAAATGAAAGCATTGATTCTTCCTATTCACATCAAAAGGTGGTGTTTCTGTCTCCATATGTGTCTTCTTGCTACAATTCCAAAATTCACCATTAGAAACTCCTATGAGATTCAAAGAACTAAGAGAACTATGGGATAAGCTATAATACTTGTTTCTTACTTAGACTCGGTTCTCCACCTTGGTAGCATGCTTTAACTACTTTTTACACTTCAACACTTCTAATCACTCTCATTTCTATCTTGAAGAGTCATAACTCTGTTTTTGGGATTATCAACTTGAAAATAGTTAAATCTTTGTAAATGAAAGCGTTGATTCTTCATATTCACAACAGGAAGTGTTGTTTCAGCCTCCATTTGTGTCTTCTTTCTCAAATTAAAAATTCACCATTAGAATCTCCTATGAGATTCAAAGAACTAACAAAACTGTGGGATAAGCTATAATACTTGTTTCTTTCTTTGACTTGTTTGTCCACCTTGGTAGCATGTTTAAACTAGTTTTTACACTTCAACACTTCTATTCACTCTCATTTCTATCATGAAGAGTCATAACTTTGTTTTTGGGATTATCAACTTGAAAATGGTCAAATCTTTGTAAATGAATGCATTGATTCTTCATATTCACATCAGGGGGTGTTGTTTTCAGCCTCTATATGTATCTTCTTGCTAAAACTCCAAAATTCACCATTAGAACCTCCTATGAGATTCGAAGAACTAGAAGAACGGTGGGATAAGCTATAATACTTGTTTCCTACTTTGACATGGTACTCCACCTAGGTAGAATGCTTAAACTTCTTTTTACACTTCATCACTTATATTCACTCTCATTTCTATCTTGAAGAGTCATAACTCCGTTTTTGGGATTATCCACGTAAAAATGGTCAAATCCTTATAAATGAAAACATTGATTCTTCCAATTCACATCAGAAGGTGGTGTTTCTATCTCCATATGCGTCTTCTTGCTACAACTTCAAAATTCACCATTAGAATCTCCTATGAGATTCAAAGAACTAACAGACATGTAGGAGAAGCTATAATACTTATTTCTTACTTTGACTTGCTTCTCCACCTAGGTAACATGCTTAAACTACTTTTTAAAGTTTAACACTTCTATTCACTCTCATTTATATTTTGAAGAGTCATAACTCCGTTTTTGGGATTATCAACTTGAAAATAGTCAAATCCTTGTAAATGAAAGCATTGATTCTTCCTATTCACATCAAAAGGTGGTGTTTCTGTCTCCATATGTGTCTTCTTGCTACAATTCCAAAATTCACCATTAGAAACTCCTATGAGATTCAAAGAACTAAGAGAACTATGGGATAAGCTATAATACTTGTTTCTTACTTAGACTCGGTTCTCCACCTTGGTAGCATGCTTAAACTACTTTTTACACTTCAACACTTCTAATCACTCTCATTTCTATCTTGAAGAGTCATAACTCTGTTTTTGGGATTATCAACTTGAAAATAGTTAAATCTTTGTAAATGAAAGCGTTGATTCTTCATATTTACAACAGGAAGTGTTGTTTCAGCCTCCATTTGTGTCTTCTTTCTCAAATTAAAAATTCACCATTAGAATCTCCTATGAGATTCAAAGAACTAACAAAACTGTGGGATAAGCTATAATACTTGTTTCTTTCTTTGACTTGTTTGTCCACCTTGGTAGCATGCTTAAACTACTTTTTACACTTCAACACTTCTATTCACTCTCATTTCTATCTTGACGAGTCATAACTTTGTTTTTGGGATTATCAATTTGGAAATGGTAAATCTTTGTAAATGAATGCATTGATTCTTCATATTCACATCAGGGGGTGTTGTTTTCAGCCTCTATATGTATCTTCATGCTAAAACTCCAAAATTCACCATTAGAATCTCCTATGAGATTCGAAGAACTAACAAAACTGTGGGATAAGCTATAATACTTGTTTCTTTCTTTGACTTGTTTGTCCACCTTGGTAGCATGTTTAAACTACTTTTTACACTTCAACACTTCTATTCACTCTCATTTCTATCATGAAGAGTCATAACTTTGTTTTTGGGATTATCAACTTGAAAATGGTCAAATCTTTGTAAATGAATGCATTGATTCTTCATATTCACATTAGAAGGTGTTGTTTTAGCCTCTATATGTATCTTCCTGCTAAAACTCCAAAATTCACCATTAGAACCTCCTATGAGATTCGAAGAACTAGAAGAACGGTGGGATAAGCTATAATACTTGTTTCCTACTTTGACATGGTTCTCCACCTAGGTAGAATGCTTAAACTTCTTTTTACACTTTATCACTTATATTCACTCTCATTTCTATCTTGAAGAGTCATAACTCAGTTTTTGGGATTATCCACGTATAAATGGTCAAATCCTTGTAAATGAAAACATTGATTCTTCCAATTCACATCAGAAGGTGGTGTTTCTATCTCCATATGCGTCTTCTTGCTACAACTTCAAAATTCACCATTAGAATCTCCTATGAGATTCAAAGAACTAACAGACATGTAGGAGAAGCTATAATACTTATTTCTTACTTTGACTTGCTTCTCCACCTGGGTAGCATGCTTAAACTACTTTTTAAAGTTTAACACTTCTATTCACTCTCATTTATATTTTGAAGAGTCATAACTCCGTTTTTGGGATTATCAACTTGGAAATAGTCAAATCCTTGTAAATGAAAGCATTGATTCTTCCTATTCACATCAAAAGGTGGTGTTTCTGTCTCCATATGGGTCTTCTTGCTACAATTCCAAAATTCACCATTAGAAACTCCTATGAGATTCAAAGAACTAAGAGAACTATGGGATAAGCTATAATACTTGTTTCTTACTTAGACTCGGTTCTCCACCTTGGTAGCATGCTTAAACTACTTTTTACACTTCAACACTTCTAATCACTCTCATTTCTATCTTGAAGAGTCATAACTCTGTTTTTGGGATTATCAACTTGAAAATAGTTAAATCTTTGTAAATGAAAGCGTTGATTCTTCATATTCACAACAGGAAGTGTTGTTTCAGCCTCCATTTGTGTCTTCTTTCTCAAATTAAAAATTCACCATTAGAATCTCCTATGAGAATCAAAGAACTAACAAAACTGTGGGATAAGCTATAATACTTGTTTCTTTCTTTGACTTGTTTGTCCACCTTGGTAGCATGTTTAAACTAGTTTTTACACTTCAACACTTCTATTCACTCTCATTTCTATCATGAAGAGTCATAACTTTGTTTTTGGGATTATCAACTTGAAAATAGTCAAATCTTTGTAAATGAATGCATTGATTCTTCATATTCACATTAGGAGGTGTTGTTTTAGCCTCTATATGTATCTTCTTGCTAAAACTCCAAAATTCACCATTAGAACCTCCTATGAGATTCGAAGAACTAGAAGAACGGTGGGATAAGCTATAATACTTGTTTCCTACTTTGACATGGTTCTCCACCTAGGTAGAATGCTTAAACTTCTTTTTACACTTCATCACTTATATTCACTCTCATTTCTATCTTGAAGAGTCATAACTCCGTTTTTGGGATTATCCACGTAAAAATGGTCAAATCCTTGTAAATGAAAACATTGATTCTTCCAATTCACATCAGAAGGTGGTGTTTCTATCTCCATATGCGTCTTCTTGCTACAACTTCAAAATTCACCATTAGAATCTCCTATGAGATTCAAAGAACTAACAGACATGTAGGAGAAGCTATAATACTTATTTCTTACTTTGACTTGCTTCTCCACCTAGGTAGCATGCTTAAACTACTTTTTAAAGTTTAACACTTCTATTCACTCTCATTTATATTTTGAAGAGTCATAACTCTGTTTTTGGGATTATCAACTTCAAAATAGTCAAATCCTTGTAAATGAAAGCATTGATTCTTCCTATTCACATCAAAAGGTGGTGTTTCTGTCTCCATATGTGTCTTCTTGCTACAATTCCAAAATTCACCATTAGAAACTCCTATGAGATTCAAAGAACTAAGAGAACTATGGGATAAGCTATAATACTTGTTTCTTACTTAGACTCGGTTCTCCACCTTGGTAGCATGCTTAAACTACTTTTTACACTTCAACACTTCTAATCACTCTGATTTCTATCTTGAAGAGTCATAACTCTGTTTTTGGGATTATCAACTTGAAAATAGTTAAATCTTTGTAAATGAAAGCGTTGATTCTTCATATTCACAACAGGAAGTGTTGTTTCAGCCTCCATTTGTGTCTTCTTTCTCAAATTAAAAATTCACCATTAGAATCTCCTATGAGATTCAAAGAACTAACAAAACTGTGGGATAAGCTATAATACTTGTTTCTTTCTTTGACTTGTTTGTCCACCTTGGTAGCATGCTTAAACTACTTTTTACACTTCAACACTTCTATTCACTCTCATTTCTATCTTGACGAGTCATAACTTTGTTTTTGGGATTATCAATTTGGAAATGGTAAATCTTTGTAAATGAATGCATTGATTCTTCATATTCACATCAGGGGGTGTTGTTTTCAGCCTCTATATGTATCTTCATGCTAAAACTCCAAAATTCACCATTAGAACCTCCTATGAGATTCGAAGAACTAACAAAACTGTGGGATAAGCTATAATACTTGTTTCTTTCTTTGACTTGTTTGTCCACCTTGGTAGCATGTTTAAACTACTTTTTACACTTCAACACTTCTATTCACTATTATTTCTATCATGAAGACTCATAACTTTGTTTTTGGGATTATCAACTTGAAAATGGTCAAATCTTTGTAAATGAATGCATTGATTCTTCATATTCACATTAGGAGGTGTTGTTTTAGCCTCAATATGTATCTTCTTGCTAAAACTCCAAAATTCACCATTAGAACCTCCTATGAGATTCGAAGAACTAGAAGAACGGTGGGATAAGCTATAATACTTGTTTCCTACTTTGACATGGTTCTCCACCTAGGTAGAATGCTTAAACTTCTTTTTACACTTCATCACTTATATTCACTCTCATTTCTATCTTGAAGAGTCATAACTCCGTTTTTGGGATTATCCACGTAAAAATGGTCAAATCCTTGTAAATGAAAACATTGATTCTTCCAATTCACATCAGAAGGTGGTGTTTCTATCTCCATATGCGTCTTCTTGCTACAACTTCAAAATTCACCATTAGAATCTCCTATGAGATTCAAAGAACTAACAGACATGTAGGAGAAGCTATAATACTTATTTCTTACTTTGACTTGCTTCTCCACCTAGGTAGCATGCTTAAAATACTTTTTAAAGTTTAACACTTCTATTCACTCTCTTTTATATTTTGAAGAGTCATAACTCCGTTTTTGGGATTATCAACTTGAAAATAGTCAAATCCTTGTAAATGAAAGCATTGATTCTTCCTATTCACATCAAAAGGTGGTGTTTCTGTCTCCATATGTGTCTTCTTGCTACAATTTCAAAATTCACCATTAGAAACTCCTATGAGATTCAAAGAACTAACAGACATGTAGGAGAAGCTATAATACTTATTTCTTACTTTGACTTGCTTCTCCACCTAGGTAGCATGCTTAAACTACTTTTTAAAGTTTAACACTTCTATTCACTCTCATTTATATTTTGAAGAGTCATAACTCTGTTTTTGGGATTATCAACTTTAAAATAGTTAAATCTTTGTAAATGAAAGCGTTGATTCTTCATATTCACAACAGGAAGTGTTGTTTCAGCCTCCATTTGTGTCTTCTTTCTCAAATTAAAAATTCACCATTAGAATCTCCTATGAGATTCAAAGAACTAACAAAACTGTGGGATAAGCTATAATACTTGTTTCTTTCTTTGACTTGTTTGTCCACCTTGGTAGCATGCTTAAACTACTTTTTACACTTCAACACTTCTATTCACTCTCATTTCTATCTTGACGAGTCATAACTTTGTTTTTGGGATTATCAATTTGGAAATGGTAAATCTTTGTAAATGAATGCATTGATTCTTCATATTCACATCAGGGGGTGTTGTTTTCAGCCTCTATATGTATCTTCTTGCTAAAACTCCAAAATTCACCATTAGAACCTCCTATGAGATTCGAAGAACTAGAAGAACAGTGGGATAAGCTATAATACTTGTTTCCTACTTTGACATGGTTCTCCACCTTGGTAAAATGCTTAAACTTCTTTTTACAGTTCATCACTTATATTCACTCTCATTTCTATCTTGAAGAGTCATAACTCTGTTTTTGGGATTATCAACTTAAAAATGGTCAAATCCTTGTAAAAGAAAGCATTTATTCTTCATATTCACATCAGTGGGTGTTGTTTCAGCCTCTATACGTGTCTTCTTGCTACAACTCCAAAATTCACTATTAGAAACTCTTATGATATTCAAAGAACTAACAGAACTGTGTGATAAACTATAATATTTATTTCTTACTTTGACTTGCTTCTCCACCTTGGTAGCATGCCTAGACTAATTTTTACACTTTAACACATATATTCGTTCTCAATTTTTATCTTGGAGGGTCACAACTCTAATTTTGAGATTATCAACTTGAAAATTATCAAATCCTTGTAAATGATAGCATTGATTCTTGATATTCACTGTATAACTCACAAAACTGTAAGTCCATGTGAGTGCGGTGAGCCAATCAATCATATTGTGAAAGAATTCTATCCGCAAACGTCTTTTGACCCACTAGAAGAACATAACCATACACCCTATAAGTTGAAAAACATAACATGCATGCTTGGTACTCTTCTTCATGTAATCGTATTAATAAGGGATAAAGCTGGATCCTGTCAATTAGTTCAAATGTAGATGGAATGAAATCACACTAACCTCCATTTCCTATTTTGTCCTAGTTCTTTGATTCTAACCTCCTTCTCCTTTTCCTGTTCTGTCTTAGTTTTTTGTTTCTAACATTCTGAACTTACCGGGATAAGTCATTCCCTACCTATAAGATGAACTAAGGCATTGATGAGGGTGACTTCCTTTTTTTGCTGTTGAAAATTGTATTATGCTTTGGACACTCTCAACCCTAAGAATTTCATTCCGCTTTGGACACTCTCAACCCTAAGATAATTCGGATCGCCTTAGTGGCTACTGGGCTCGTTAGTAAAGAATCAGCGATTGTTTGTCACATCTTAGCAGGCAAAGTACTTAGAATGTACAAGACATCGCGGGACCCTTGTTTGCCGCTTTATATATAAAGCAGTGTAGTACCTGCTTGATGTGGTATTACTCTGGCTCTTATGCATCTGGCAATATGGAAATGTCTGGTCCGTTTGTCTCGTTGAGTCGATGTGGGATTCCAACTATCATACCTAGGCATCATCGCCATGTAATAATGAAAGGAGGTGATCAGGCAGATAGTTTGGTCCGGTGGTATTTATCTTGGTTCTCGATGCCGCCGGATCATAAAGTTGGCAAAGCCCGTAGGGCGCCACACCTTTAAATCCATAGTTGAACCTATCAAGGATATCAATCGGGTAAAAGTGGTCATGGCGGGTTTAAAAGAAAAGTTGAAACGGTTATCCCGTATGTACCTTCCTTGGATAAAGCGAATCCCGCTTGTTAAAGGGTTTCAATTTGTCCCGTCTTGGAAATCCATCCGTAATGAGGAAACTGTACTCTTCAGGGTGACATCCCGAAAGGGTTTTCTGTAAAAGCAACTCAGTTCCCCAGCTGATTCACAAAGTCGAGACCAGACCGAAAGATGTTAATCCCAGGGGAATGATCGTACAAAGGAGAGTGAAAGAGATCACCTTAGTTCTTCGAATTCAATCTTTTAATTCAACAAAAAGACGAAGCTGGTCTTCGAGCCTTTCTTGTAGTCGGGGTGAAAGCTTTGACTCGAGGGGGTGCACTTGGCCCAGTGAATATCGCCTATTCTGGTGTTTATCAGTGGTGGTATACATTCGGGTTACGTACTAATGAAGACCTTTATACTGGAGCTCTTTTTATTATTATTTCTTTCTGCCATATGCTTAATAGCAGGTTGGTTACACCTACAACCGAAATGGAAACCAAGCGTTTCCTGGTTTCAAAATGCGGAATCTCGTCTGGATCACCATTTGTCAGGACTTTTTGGCGTAAGTTCTTTGGCTTGGGTAGGGCATTTAGTGCATGTCGCTATTCCTGGATCCCGAGGAGAATATGTTCGATGGAATAATTTCTTAGATGTATTACAGCATCCCCAAGGCTTAGGCTCAGTGGAATCTTTATGCTCTAAACCCCGATTCAGGTAGTCATTTAGTTGGTACCTTCCAAGGAGCAGGAACTGATATTCTAACTCTTCTCGGGGGTCTCCTCAGCTCAGCAATCCGTAATCTGACCCCCTCTGCTCGCGTAGTTCGACCCTATCCTCATGTGTGGAGGAAGGATCGGTCTTGTGGACACTGACGCATACCATTCTACATAGTCCTCACGGTCGGTCAAATGCATCTCGAAGAAGTCTCCGTAAGCATTGCAGCGCCTAATCTGATCTCTGAAAGTGTCCAGTAAGCTATATCTAGCAGTTCCAAAAGAAAAAAGGTAAAGTTTACAAGTAAAGATGTAGTGTTGGAACTTCCACCGGTAACATTAGATCAATTCAATTTACAGTAGATCAAGTGCGGGAATGCTAAACGTTTGGTAATTTCTAGTGTTATGAATTTGAGAAAACCCGTCTTTTTCGGCTTAATTACAAATTTCCCCTTTCTCTTAGCTCTTATACCCGTGAGCAAGGGAACAGAAACCCTAGGGTTACTAATCCAAATCCGACACGCGTCCCTCTACTCACTACATCAGCTACACCGGAAAGGGAACCAACAACAAGACAAAGAGCTACACCTTCCCTGGCTTGCCTAGCTTAACTAGCTTACCAGGCTTACCGGGCTTACCGGGCTGGCTACTGAATGGGAGAAGCACTACGGCCTATCAATAAGCGACTCCAGTAGGCTATATATATTAGTAGCCAACCAGCCGAGGGGCCAGTACCACTTGTTATAGCCAGTAGGGACCACTGGTAGGCAATTTCTTTTGGCAGGATGAGGCGCACGCCTTGTTGCCACTAGGCGCTTTCGCTAGTGCCGGTTATATTATTATTTGGCCCATCTCAGACAGGACTTTTCAATCTCCGACTTCGGGTCATCCAGTAGTAAGCCCATTCAGTGAGAAAACTTTTTCAACTACAGACTTAGAGGCAAGGGGCAATAAAGCTGACTAGCCTACATTTCCCCGACTCCCTACGCTACGGTCACACCGCCATAAGGCCGACCGCACTCCACCTTTCGGTGTCTATGGGTCTGGCTCATCTCCTACTGGTGCCTTTGCATAGCAATACTCTCTTTAGGCCCACTCTATTACTACTCCTCTCAACATTTCTACAACCACAATACTCATATACCATCTAATGTTCTCTGCTTCGATGTCAATCTAATCGAAGAAGATGAAAATTCCAGTTAGAAATCGGATCAAGAAAGCACCGCCTATAGTAGCTTTGCCAAGAGTGGATCAGGTCCTTTTAGGCGATCCCGTGAAGCAGGTCTCCGGTGTCTAAGATCTTATCTGACTATTGGGAGATCATCTAACGTAGATATCAAGATTGCTCGATTGTGAACATCAACACCAATGTGATTCCCATTAATACCAGCAAGTGAAGGATCGGAACTTGATAGAATGCCCCACCCAGGCTTCTCGATTGATAGAAAAGCCCCACTGATTTGTTTTCGATCGGAGCATCAAGCAGCGCAACCCGTGCTCGTCCAAGGAGGGAGTTTGCTTTACCCAACTTCCTTTTTGATAACAAGGCAGAAACCTCCGACCCGACATTCAAAAGTTTCGAATGAAGAATGAAGAGTGCCCTGCCCCAGTAAGCACCTACTCAATTCTAAATCAAAAAGCGTGACTTTACTAAACAAGCAATGGGTGGGTCCCACGGATTGCTGCCTGGGGCGAGGTGTGCCTACCACTTACTGTCTCTGACGGACAAAGGGGCCTACTCCAAGACCCGGGCAACACAATGTCTCCTCCACTCCGAAGGTCACACTTGCCCTCCGAAAGCCATTCGTGAGAGGCCGCCCACTATACTTCTCGCTTCGAGCCTTTATTCGCAGGAGGATGGCTTGAGACCAAGATCCCACCCCCAAAGGCCGATATCACGTAACAAAAAACCAACTGCCGGTCTGAGCCCGCCAGAAACCCAATTCGATTCCATTGCTTGATGTCCGAGATTTGGGCACTTGCCTTATTCCCCCAAAATAGTTATCCGTTCTGGATTGCTCATTTATTCCATAATAATCAATATTCCGGGATCGTCGAAAGAAGGATTCTTCCTTCCCTGCGGTGTAGTGGTAATATCCCAAGTCCATGGGTAGCTGACGCAGGAACGGATTCATGCTGTGGCACTTTCTTATAAGTTCTTTGACATAATGCCCCATTTCGGGACCTAGTCAGCTGCACATTCATCTCTAGAATAAGAAGGGCTTTCGGAAGAGAAGACGGCCTTTGATTGAAAGGCAACTAGTGAAGATGCATCGGAATGCCCAGGTGAATCCATATCCATAGAATCCGCAAAGTAACAAAGATGAGAAGAAGCGGTGAAAGGTCACTGATTTCCCGCAGCTAAATCTAAATAAGTTCAGATCTTGGCATCCATTTTCCCTGAATGCGACAATGTACCCTTCCTTAATCGGCAGACGTCTACCTGAGGCTCAACCAAACCTCCATCAAAAGGTGGGTTTGGCATTCAAGAAATCTTTCTCTCGAGTGTAACGCACTTTAGTGACTAGAGAACTTCTTTCTCTAGGAGAGGTGCTTTAGCAACTCGACTGAAAGGAGAGGTTGTGAACACAAACTCGACTGAAAGGAGAGGTCCAAGGTAATTTATTACTGGTGAATTTAGATATGAAAATGAAATCTCCTTTATTTAGAGGACCTCTGGTCAACAGTTCCACAGAAAATCCAATGAAGGTACTAACGCAAAAACCGAAACTTCGATTTCACATCACCATATGGATCAACTTGTAATACAGAATTTATACGCACACTTCGTAATAAGTTTCAAGATAGCTTATTCTCATCATCAGGATTAGATTGTTTGAAAAATGCTGGTGATTTTGTCATAAACAAGAATGTTTTGCATAGAGGATATCATAGTGTTCAGCAGATTTTCTCTAATGTGTTATCATTATCATCCCCCTTAAGTTCAGACACATCTTTATTCCTTTCTATACTGATAGGTGTTACATTTTTCGAAGAATTCTGTCCTGAACATATTCTGAATATACCAACAATATTGTTTTCAGATATGTTTCCTATTGTGAAAGAATATCTACGAGATGTGTATGTGAATCATGTTTGTATAACTCACAAAACTGTAAGTCCATGTGAGTGCGGTGAGCCAATCAATCATATTGTGAAAGAATTATATCCGCAAACGTCTTTTGACCCACTAGAAGAACATAACCATACACCCAATAAGTTGAAAAACATAACCTGCATGCTTGGTACTCTTCTTCTTGTAATCATATTAATAATGGATAAAGCTGGATCCTGTCAATTAGTTCAAATGTAGATGGAATGAAATTACACTAACCTCCATTTCCTATTCTGCCCTAGTTCTTTGATTCTAACCTCCTTCTCCTTTTCCTGTTCTGTCTTAGTTCTTTGTTTCTAACATTCTGAACTTACCGGGATAAGTCATTCAGTACCTATAAGATGAACTAAGGCATTGATGAGGGTGACTTCCTTTTTTTGCTGTTGAAAATTGTATTCTGCTTTGTACACTCTCAACCCTAAGAATTTCATTCCGCTTTGGACACTCTCAACCCTAAGAAAATGAATTCCGCTTTGGACACTCCCAACCCTAAGATTAGCAACCTATTGGGATGGGGTGAAAGAAATGTATCCATTCATTGCTGAAAGTCCCTAAGATTAGCTAGACAAAAAAGCCTAGCTAAGATGTACTCTGTCTATTAGTGAAAAGCTCTATTCCTCTGTATACAGTAGAAAAAGAGCCCTTCCCCTTACAAACTAGCTTTCACTTACCTTCCCGTACTAGTATGACTCTTCGGTCCTGGTCAGTATGCCTAGCAGCCTTTGCGGTTGAAGGAAGAAGCTATTCAGGCTATCTAGAGAAGCTACTGTTCTTCCTCCCGGGTACCTCACTTCAGTATAAACCTGGCTTGGTGTAAACTAGAACATCTCACCTATGCCCAGGCTTTGGAGACCTCTTCTCTGTCAGACCTCTCTTCCTCTGATCCAACCCTACTGTGAGAAGTGAGCTACTCCTTCGATTTCAGACCTTCCAAACCTCACCGGAATAGACTCTGTAGAACAACCTCCGAAGCTCTCTCTACTACGTCAAAAGCAGGACTCGAGAGACGTCGCTGACCTCTAGGTCATCTTCCTTTCCTAACTACACCGACCTCCGAGTCCGACCTGAGCTCTCCCAACCGGAATCCATCCGAAAACGTTCACTTTATACGTTTAATAGGTTGATCCATAACATAAGACCCAATCCATCACAAAGTCACTTCCTAAGAGGAATAAGAGCTAAACGGTCTCAGAGGTCCTAAATCAGCTTTCTTTCTTTTCAATGGAAGAAACCCTACCATCCCTGCTTTCAAACCCATAGAACACATAAATCATATCTCTGACTGAGCTTGAATCGGTATCAGACATCGTACATCTTAGCTGGGAGAGCTAGAGATAGTTCTTTTTAAGCTAACCCTCACATTCAGAAAGCCAGGAGAGCAAAGAAAGTAGGAAGAAGAGAAATCCGGGAAACCAGAAAGAAAAGAAAAGAGGAATGTGAGAACTAGTAATCCCAGGAATAGGAATATCAGAATCAAAGAACTAGGAAAGTAGGTTAGTTGGGAATGGTAGGAAAGCAAGGGAAGCAAGCGCGCCAATCTAAGAACAATTCAATACTCGTCTACTTTTTGAAAAAAGGAAGATTTTAGCTACCTTCGGAAAACAAGGTCAAAATGATCGGCTTTCGCGAAAGCTACTTTGAGCGGTGCTTCTCCTGTCGACTCATAGAAACTAGAACCAATCTGTTTTGTTCCACTTTGAAGTGAAGCACGACGGGAAAAAGATCAAATCCTTCCCGGCCTTTCTTACCATTATTCCATGCTAGGATCGGCTGCTTCCTCTCTTTTCAGTCGAGTTCCCTTGGACCTAGACTGAAAGCATTTGAGACTTCTCGTGCTGAAAAAGAGAATTTCATTGACCTACAGCACGGAAGGAAAGCACCGCTGCTAGCTCGCCTTGTCCACGGAACTTATCCTGTTGAGAATCCTATCTTGCTTGATTGTGCTGGGAAATCTTTCCTTAAAGCATTGATTTTACTTGGAGTATCCGCTTAAGTGAGAAAAGGAACTTGATTTAGCTTGAACCTTGAGCCGTAGAAGAGGACCTTTCAGAAGGACGGCTGGCTTTAGCCCTTGAGCATGGACGAGAGTGAACCTATTTAAAGGTTTACTGTATCATTTACTGGTGATGGGAATATGTAATATTGTTGTAGAAGTTTCCAGCCGCACAGGCTTTAGATTAAACTATGGAACCGAGCGAAGACCTTTGAGATTGAGATTCCCCAGTCCACTTATGAAATGGATCCGGATTAACCGCTTTCGACTGAGATGTAAAGTCACCTTCGCCTTTGCTTTTCGTATTCTATGCGGCTTTCTCCAACTCTAATCTCAGGTTTTTCCTTCTCTATGAACTCTATAGATTGATCCACAAAGAGATTATACCTACTTCAGTATAAGTTTATCCTGAACCCTATGGCACTTCGTTGCTTGCTCCAGTGAGCTACCTATTTAATGAAAGGGATATAATTCTCCTTTTTCAGTGTGTGTACACGCTTTCAAGTGGAAAAGATGAACTCAGACTAATAAAAGGAAATGGAACTTAGAAAACAAAACAACTAAGGATGGGCTCTCCGGTGGATGAAACGACCCCTAGGACTCCTTTCGATTGGGTGAGGGCGAAGCAAATCTACAATCCTTATGGGACGATGGGAGGCCTACCACAAATATGGGGATGAAACAGGCAAATGGTCTCATACGTCGTAAATAAGCATTCTTAATGTCAAGTTGGTAGATAGGCCATAGCTATCGCCAAGTCTATTAGAACCATCACAATTTCAAATTTAGTAAGCGAAGGTCTCTTTATCATCCTTCCCAATCACTTGCATCTACCCTTTAGCTACTAATGACGCTTTCTATCTCTCAATAGAACCATCAGGATGAGACTGGATCTTATACATTAGAGCCTATAAGCCTTTGTATTAGGTGGTAATGTCCGAAGTCTTCTTGGATTTGAGTGCACCAATTTATTTTTGCATGGCCTCTTTGGTCTCATTCTTTTTCTGAGAAGAAGGTTCAGAGACAGCAAGAAGATTGTTCAAAGAAGCTAGATAGTCTGCTTGGAATGTGTGTCTATTATGCAGAGGAATTGAAAGAGAATGTGAACAGAGAATCAACAGAAAGTTTCCCTTCTTCTTTGGTACCGTAGAAGCTTGGCGATGTGAAAAGATAGAATTCTTGAATGAGTGAAGAAGCAATCGGGGCAGCGTATAGCCTTAGTCACGCGCATCCCTTTCCTGCATAAAGATGAGCTAGTTAGCACGGCTTTGAAAGAAAGATATCTGAGGCAATTTTCCATTCAACTTTTCTTGCTGGTCAAGATAGTAAGAGACTTCAGTAGTAGTTGATTAGATAAGGAGTCAGTTGAAAGTGGTGAATAAGACCCGCCAATCCCCCTCTAAATGGTTGCCTTTTTTCATTTTCAATCTGTAAATTCATGAAGTCAAGAAGTGTAGCCGAATCAAATAGTTGGCTCTAGTCTAATTGACTACTTGGAAAGAAAAAAGTGATTTAGTGAAGTCTCTTTGATGCGCTACGAAGATCAAGCAGGAAACAGGGAAGCCCTTTCGACCTAAGCCAGGCTAATAGGTTGAGTGACCAGGAGAGTAGACCAGAGAAAGGTTATGTAATAGAGGCAATAGTGAGCCCCGAAGAGTGCTTTTTTATTCTTCCCCTTATTCGCTACATATTCCTTTCACTGGGATTTTTCATCGCTCTTAATACTACGACAAGGCTCGCTTATGGCTCGCTCCCATGGCTCTAGTAGTTCATTTTATTCAGAATTCTTCTTTCTTTTTGTTGATGGTGCGTTGGAAGGGACGAAAGGAGCTAGTGAGCAATGACATCCGTGCGGGGAATAGGCTTGCTTCTTCCTAGCGATCGGGCGGTCCTCCTTCTTCTTATTCACCGCCGGTTCGCCCACTGCTGCTTTCATAGATGTCATGCGAAGGGACAGAGCTAATGGATGCCTATTCCGTTCTCCTGCTCCTGCTCCAGCTCAAGAGTTCAAACGGACAGAAGAGAGTCCAGCTACCGAAAAAAAAAGTGCATAATAATGGATTCAAACAAAGGAGATTTATTCATGAATACGATTTCTATTGATTGAAAGCTTTCCTATTACTGATGGCAGACGGGCGAGACGGAGACCGTCGAAGAAGTGCCTTGACGCGCTGCAGCCACTACTTTGACTCCTTTTATGCAATTATGAACTCCACGGAACTTTCTCGATTCCAATGCAACTTATCCTTTTGGAGCTGACGTAACAAACTAGGCGAGCCTCCCAACGAAGCCAACATAAATCCTATCCGAATAAAAAAAATAAAAGGCAGTTTCATTATGGTGGTATACCAACCTCCTGTTCAGGAGACTGAATGAAAGTGTTGAACAATAAAAAGTAGTTTAAGCATGCTATCTAGGTGGAGAAGCACGTCAAAGTATGAAACAAGTATTATAGCTTATCCCACAGTTTTGTTTGTTCTTTGAATCTAATAGGAGATTCTAATAGTGAATTTTGGAGTTGTGGCAAGAAGACACATAAGGAGGCTGAAACAACACCTCATGATGTGAATATGAAGTATCAATGCTTTCATTTACAAGGATTTGACCACTTTTAAGCTGGAAATCCCAAAAACGGAGTTATGACTCTTTAAAATAGAAATGAGTGTGAATAGAAGTGCTAAAATGTCAAAAGTAGTATAAACATGCTACCAAGGTGGATAAGCATGTCAAAGTAAGAGACAAGTATTATAGCTTATCTCTTAGCTCTACTAGTTCTTTGAATCTTTATATGAGATTCTAATGTTGAATTTTGGTGTTGTAGCAAGAAAACACATATGGAGGATGAAACAACACCTCCTTATGTGAATATAAAGAATCAATGCTTTCATTTACAAGGATTTGACAATTTTCAAGTTGATAATCCTAAAAACGGAGTTATGACTCTTCAAGACAGAAATGAGAGTGAATATAAGTGATGAAGTGTAAAAAGAAGTTTAAGCATGCTACCAAGGTGGAGAACCATGTCAAAGTATGAAACAAGTATTATAGCTTATCCCACAGTTCTTCTAGTTCTTCCAATCTCATAGGAGGTTCTAATGGTGAAATTTGGAGTTGTAGCAAAAAGACACATATAGAGGCTAAAACAACACCTCCAGATGTGAATATGAAGAATCAATGCATTCATTTACAAAGATTTGACCATTTTCAAGTTGATAATCCCAAAAACGGAGTTATGACTCTTCAAGATAGAAATGAGAGTGAACAGAAGTGTTGAAGTGTAAAAAGTTGTTTCAGCATGCTACCAAGGTGGAGAAGCAAGTGAAAGTAAGAAACAAGTATTATAGCTTATCCCACAGTTCTGTCAGTTCTTTTAATCTCATAGGAGTTTCTAATGGTGAATTTTGGAGTTGTAGCAAGAAGACACATATGGAGACAGAAACACCACCTTCTGATGTGAATAGGAAGAATCAATGCTTTCATTTACAAGGATTTGACCATTTTCATGTTGATAATCCCAAAAACGGAGTTATGACTCTTCAAGATATAAATGAGAGTGAATAAAAGTGTTGAACTGTAAAAAGTAGTTTAAGCATGCTACTAAGGTGGAGAAGCACGTCAAAGTATGAAACAAGTATTATACCTTATTGATGTGACTATGGCTAGCAAGGAGGAGGAACCAATGCAACATGGAGACAACAATGAGGAGCAAAGGAAGCAGCTTGAACCGGAGCTACAAGGAACTGAAGATTTAAGCATTTCTCCGGGTCCTATCACTCGGTCTAAACAAGAGAAGCTCAAGACCACTTTGCAACATCTTCTCAACACCATTCCGGGCAGTTTAGTGTGTGCTAATCCAGCTACACTGGTTGTGATCCAAGCCACCTAAACATTTATCAAGAGAGGTGATATGACTTACACTCTTTTTCCCTTCATTTGGTTTTGTCCCATTGGGTTTTCCAAATAAGGTTTTTAATGAGGTAAGCCATATCACTCACTCATCAGCCTCTTGATAAAGCCTAAGCCCACTTCTATCTCTTATCACAAATGAAGCAGCCCAAGTCCAACAAGAAGATTCAGCCGAAAATTGGAAGACTTGAAGAGTTATTTTTATGTTCAACTTTGTTTTAATGTTATGTTATTTTCGAGATTTTTTCTTTACTCATTTGCTGATTTAAACTCATGTAAGGCTTCATTTCTAAGTTATCAAACTCTTTTCATATTCTCAAAACTCTCTGAAATCTGTTTGATCATTCCTTGCTTATAGTGATCAGATCTTCATCCTCACCAAAGCAAGTTCGATAGTCTTAGGGTCTTTCACAACTCCTAGGAAGTTTCACTTCGATCCACCCCTTGTTCATCACGTCTAGGGTCTTCACCCACGTACAGTACAAGTCTGAAAGTCTAAAGGTTCACCATCCCTTTGGAAGTTTTGCAACAATCCCCAAGATCCTTCGGATCTTACCCCTTGTGTCAACATCTTTTCATCTGTTCTGCATCACTCATCATCACTCAATCCATCACAACCTCTTGGAGAGTATTCAGGGACTTTATCCTCATCTAGAATCATATCAAGTGGTATCAGAGCTGATTCCAATCTATTACACCTCTTCACATTCTGATCTGTTTTGTCTGCTGACTGTTGGAATTTTCACAAATTCATTTTATCAGATAAAATCGTGAGATCTGTTGAATCTGCTTCAAAAAAGAGTCTAGTATTTGTTAAAATTAATTGTAGAATTTTTAAACATGTTTTGATAATTTTTCGAGGTTGATTTCGTCGAACAGTCAAAACTAGAGGTTATCGGAATTTGAAAAGTTATTTTTTTGTTAACTTGCTAGAATTTTTTAAACTCATTGGTTAATCCTAAAATCGTGAAATCTGTTGAATTGAAACCTAGATTGAGTCTAGTATTTGTTAAAATTGTCTCTGGAATTGTTGAACGTGATTTGATATTTTAGTCTGTTTGATCAGGTCAAGCTGTCGTTTAGGGTCTTGCCGAATTTTTCCTTGTTGTGTTTGAGCATTTTTACTTGTTTACTTGTTGGGATCTGAACAGGTACCATGGCGGAAACCAGCCATGATGAACAAGATTCTGCCAACTCCAACAAGCAACTTATGGACTCCTTCAAAGCTATGATGGTTGAGAGTATGGCCACTATGCAAGCCGATTTAGAAAGGTCCATCAACAACCGATTCCGAGAACATCAACAACCTGTTATGGAAGAACAACTTGGGAGGAACCTACGACCTCCTGATGCTGAGCACTACTATAGTCAGACTTCTCGATCAAATCGTTCTCGAAGAAGACAGCCAAGAGAAGACCGAACCGTTAGAAATCACCAAATCATTACTCGAGATCCTTTAGCCGGTGTGAAGATAGAAATTCCATTTTTCCATGGAACCAGTAACCCTGAAGAATATCTTGAGTGGGAAAAGAGGGTTGAAATTATCTTTGATTGCCGGGAATTTACTCAGGAGACTAACGTCAGACTCGCCCCAACCGCACTCAAGGATTATGCTCTAAGTTGGTGGGATCAGTTGGTGACGTCTAGAAGAAGGGCTGGAGATATACCGGTTGAGACTTGGACCCAACTAAAGATCATTATGAGGAAAAGGTTCTTACCGAGTCACTACCACAGAGAACTTCACCTTAAGCTTCGAAATTTGTCTCAAGGAAGTATATCCGTTGAAGATTATTTCAAAGAAATGGAAACCTTGTTACTTAGAGCCGATATTCAAGAAGACAATGAAGCTACTATGGCCAGATTCATGGGACGTCTTGACAAAGATATCATTGAAAAACTGGAGGTACATCATTATGTCGAGCTAGAAGAGCTTCTCCACAAAGCTATCATGTTTGAAAAACAACTTAAGAGGAAGAGCTCTAGGACCAGATACAACTCTACCAAGTTCAGCAAGGATTACAAGCCTAAGGATTACAACCCGCTTACCAAACCCAAGATAGACGAGTCTCCACTCAAGCGAATTGATCGAGGTTCAAGCACCAAAGCTAGAGAAATTCAGTGTTTTAAGTGTAAGGGTTTTGGTCATTACTCTAATGCTTGTACCAATAAGAGAATCATCGTTATTCTGGCTATTGGAGAGGTAGAGTCGGAAGATGACCGTTCAAAGGATGAACCTTTAGAGGAACCACTTAGAATGCCGGAGTTCGGACAACTTTTGGTCACTAGAAGAACCCTTAACTTACACACTCAGGCCGAGAAAAATGAGCAAAGAGAAAACCTCTTCCACACTCGTTGCCTTGTTGGAAACAAATTCTGCAGTCTAGTGATTGATGGTGGTAGCTGTACCAACATTGCCAGCCTGTCTATGGTTGATAAGCTTGGACTCACAATCACTAAGAGAGCTAAGCCTTATAAGTTGCAATGGCTTAACGATGACGGAGAATTGGAAGTCAAGAACCAGGTCATAGTTCCTTTGTCTATAGGGAAATATGAAGATGAGGTCTTATGTGATATTTTACCAATGGATGCTGGACATATCTTGCTTGGAAGACCTTGGCAATCTGATCAGAAAGTAACGCATGATGGATTTACCAACAGATATTCATTTGAGCTTAAGGGCAGAAAGAACATCCTTGTACCTTTAACTCCTCAAGAAGTTCATCTAGATCAAATGGCCTTGAAGAAAAGTAAACCCACTTCCGAAGCCAAGCTCAAAGAACCGTCCAACCTAATGATCACGCCTCGATAAGGGAGTTATTCCTCATCCCTCCTTTTTTTTGTTTAGAGAATGCTTTAATACTAACCAAACTGTGCAGGAAATTCCTAGCAAAATTCATTTTCTTTTACAGGAGTTCCAAGATGTTTTCCCGGAAGAACCTCCCCAAGGTTTGCCGCCAATCCGTGGCATTGAACACCAAATCGATTTCATACCCGGAGCGTCTCTTCCCAACAAACCAGCCTACAGAACCAACCCTCTAGAAACTAAGGAACTTCAACAACAAGTCACCGAGCTCATGGAAAAAGGACATATCCGTGAAAGCATGAGTCCATGTGCCGTACCCATTTTGCTTGTTCCGAAGAAAGATGGTAGCTGGAGGATGTGTGTCGATTGCCATGCTATCAACAATATCACTGTAAAGTATCAAAATCCCATACCTAGATTAGATGATATGCTTGATGAATTGCATGGTTCTAGCATCTTTTCTAAGGTAGATCTTAAAAGTGGATACCATCAAATTAGAATGCAAGAAGGGGATGAATGGAAAACTGCATTTAAAACTAAGCATGGTCTTTATGAATGGTTAGTCATGCCTTTTGGGTTAACAAACACACCTAGTACTTTCATGAGACTAATGAACCACGTTCTTAGATCATTCATAGGTCGTTTTGTGGTGGTATATTTTGATGACATTTTAATCTATAGCCGAAGCTTAGATGAACATGTGGAGCATCTTAGAAAAGTTTTAGAAGTGCTTAGGAAGGAAACCTTGTACGCTAATCTTAATAAATGTACTTTTGGAACGGATAACCTTGTCTTTTTAGGCTTTGTTGTGAGTACAGATGGTATCAAGATTGATGAAGAGAAGATACGAGCTATTAAAGATTGGCCGAGTCCAAAGACTGTTAGTGAAGTAAGAAGCTTCCATGGTTTAGCCGGTTTCTATCGGAGGTTTGTTATAGACTTCAGCACTTTAGCCGCCCCAATCACGGAGGTTATCAAGAAGAATGTTGGATTCAAGTGGGAACAAGCTCAAGAGAATGCATTTCAAACCTTGAAAGAGAAGCTAACAAATGCCCCGGTTTTATCTCTTCCTAACTTCGATAAAAAATTTGAAATTGAATGTGATGCCTCAGGAATTGGTATTGGTGCTGTTCTTATGCAGGAGATGAAGCCCATAGCTTATTTTAGTGAGAAGCTTGGAGGCGCCACACTCAATTACCCTACATATGATAAAGAGCTTTATGCACTCGTCCGAGCTCTACAAACATGGCAACACTACTTTTGGCCTAAAGAGTTTGTCATACACACTGACCACGAATCACTCAAGCATCTCAAGGGACAACAAAAGCTGAACAAGAGACACGCCAAGTGGGTTGAATTCATTGAGACGTTTCCGTACGTCATTAAGTACAAGAAAGGTAAGGAGAATGTAGTAGCCGATGCTCTTTCTCGGAGGTACGTTCTTTTGAATTCTCTTGAGGTTAAGTTATTAGGATTTGAACAAATCAAAGAACTGTATGATAGTGATGTTGACTTCAAGGAAACCTATGCTGCTTGTGTAAAATTTGGAGTTGGAAAATATTTTAGGAGTGATGGATTTTTGTTCTATGATAATCGCCTATGTGTACCTAACTCCTCCTTGCAAGATTTGTTTGTCCAAGGAGCTCATGCAGGTGGACTCATGGGACATTTTGGCATGGGAAAGATGTCAAGCGTGTTACGTGAGCACTTCTTTTGGCCGCACATGCAAAGTGACGTTGAGAAATGTTGTCAAAGATGTATAACGTGTAAGCAGGCTAAATCGACAATCCAGAATCACGGTTTGTATACCCCTCTTCCTATTCCCTTGCATCCTTGGCATGACTTATTCCATAAGCTTCCGGCCTTTGTTTGCATGCTTAGCGTACAACTTGGTCTTGTGCTCTATGTTGTTTCGAGCCTTCTCATGGATCTGTTTCACAAGCTCAGCTTTTTTCTTACCATCAAGACTTATCCTTTCATTCACGGGTAAAGGCATTAGATCCAAAGGTGAGATGGGATTGAACCCATAAACAATTTCAACTGGTGAATACTTAGATGCAGAATGTCTAGCATGATTGTAAGCAAATTCAACATGAGGTAGACATTCTTCCCAAGTCCTAAGGTTCTTTTTAATTATAGCACGCAACAAAGTGGATAAGGTTCTATTGACTACTTCGGTTTGGCCATCGGATTGTGGGTGACATGTGGTGGAGAAACAAAGCTTGGTTCCTAACTTAGACCAAAGTCCATGGATAAGTCATGCCAAAGATGCAAGGGAATAGGAAGAGGGGTATACAAACCGTGATTCTGGATTGTCGATTTAGCTTGCTTACACGTTATACATCTTTGACAACATTTCTCAACGTCACTTTGCATGTGCGACCAAAAGAAGTGCTCACGTAACACGCTTGAAATCTTTGCCCCGCCAAAATGTCCAATGAGACCACCTGCATGAGCTTCTTGGACAAAAAAATCTCACAAGGAGGAGTTAGGTACACATAGGCTATTATCATAGAACAAAAATCCATCACTCCTAAAATATTTTCCAACACCAAATTTTTCACAATCAGCATAGGTTTCCTTGAAGTCAACATCACTATCATACAATTCTTTGATTTGCTCAAATCCTAATAACTTAACCTCAAGAGAATTCAAAAGAACGTACCTCCGAGAAAAAGCATCGGCTACTACATTCTCCTTACCTTTCTTGTACTTAATGACGTATGGAAACGTCTCAATGAATTCAACCCACTTGGCGTGTCTCTAGTTCAGCTTTTGTTGTCCCTTGAGATGCTTGAGTGATTCGTGGTCAGTGTGTATGACAAACTCTTTGGGCCAAAGGTAGTGTTGCCATGTTTGTAGAGCTCGGACAAGTGCATAAAGCTCTTTATCATATGTAGGGTAATTGAGTGTGGCGCCTCCAAGCTTTTCACTAAAATAAGCTATGGGCTTCATCACCTGCATAAGAACAACACCAATACCAATTCCTAAGGCATCACATTCAATTTCAATGTTTTTATCGAAGTTAAGAAGAGATAAAACCGGGGCATTTGTTAGCTTCTCTTTCAAGGTTTGAAATGCATTCTCTTGAGCTTGTTCCCACTTGAATCCAACATTCTTCTTGATAACCTCCGTGATTGGGGCAGCTAAAGTGCTGAAGTGTATAACAAGCCTCCTATAGAAACCGGCTAAACCATGGAAGCTTCTTACTTCACTAACAGTCTTTGGACTCGGCCAATCTTTAATAGCTCGTATCTTCTCTTCATCAACCTTGATACCATCTGTACTCACAACAAAGCCTAAAAAGACAAGGTTATCCGTTCCAAAAGTACATTTATTAAGATTAGCGTACAAGGTTTCCTTCCTAACCACTTCTAAAACTTTTCTAAGATGCTCCACATGTTCATCAAGGCTGCGGCTATAAACTAAGATATCATCAAAGTACACAACCACGAAATGACCTATGAATGCTCTAAGAACATGGTTCATCAATCTCATAAAAGTGCTAGGTGCGTTTGTTAACCCAAAAGGCATAAATAACCATTCGTACAACCCATGCTTAGTCTTAAAGGCAGTTTTCCATTCATCCCCTTCTTGCATTCTAATTTGATGGTAACCGCTCCTAAGATTTATCTTAGAGAAAATACTAGACCCATGCAATTCATCAAGCATATCATCAAGTCTAGGGATAGGATGGCGATACTTTACCATGATATTGTTGATAGCACGACAGTCAACACACATCCTCCAACTACCATCTTTTTTTGGGACAAGTAGAACGGGTACGGCACAAGGACTCAAACTCTCACGAATATGTCCTTTCTTTATGAGATCAGCTACTTGTTGTTGAAGCTCCTTGGTCTCTAGAGGGTTGGTTCTGTAGGTGGGTTTGTTGGGAAGAGATGCTCCAGGCATAAAATTGATTTGATGTTCTATTCCACGGATTGGCGGTAATCCGGGTGTAAGTTTCTCCGGGAAAACATCCTTAAACTCCTGCAAAAGGAAGTGAAGTTTGCTAGGCAAGTCCTGCGTGTAGGGGTTAATATTATAGCACTCTTTAATCACAAAAAGTAAGTCTGGTAATTGACTCCCTGAGTGAGGCGTGATCATGAAGTTGACCGGCTGTTTGTTTTTAGCTTTGGAATCTACCCGTCTCTTTTTCAAGGCCACTTGATCAAGGTGAACTTCATGGGGAGTAAGCGGAACCAAGATGTTCTTCTTGCCTTTAAACTCAAACGAATATCTGTTGGTAAACCCATCATGCATTACTTTCCGATCAGATTGCCAAGGTCTTCCAAGCAAAATATGTCCAGCGTCCATGGGTAGAATGTCACATAACACTTCATCGTTGTATTCTCCAATGGATAGGGGAACTAGAACCTGGTTCTCAACCTCCATTTCTCCTTTATCATTAAGCCATTGCAGCTTGTAAGGTTTAGCTCTCTTAGTGAATGTGAGTCCAAGCTTATCAACCATAGACTGGCTGGCAACGTTGGTACAGCTACCACCATCAATCACGAGGCTGCAAACTTTGTTTTGAACAAGGCAACGAGTGTGGAAAAGGTTTTCTCTCTGCTCATTTTTCTCGGCCTAAGTGTGTAAGTTAAGGGTTCTTCTAGTGACCAAAAGTTGTCCAGACACTGGTATTCTAAGTGATTCTTCTACAGGTTCAGGTTCCGAATGATCTTCTTCTGATTCTATCTCGCCGTTGTTCCTAATAACTATGGTTCTCTGGTTGGAGCACGAATGGGAATAGTGACCAAAACCTTTGCACTTAAAACACTGAATTTCTCTAGCCTTGGTGCTTGATCCTTTATCAATTCCCTTGAGCGGAGACTCGTCTATCTTGAGTTTGGTAAGCGGTTTGTAATCCGTAGGCTTGTAATCTTTGCTGAACTTGGTAGAGTTGTATCCGGTTCTAAAGCTCTTCCTCTTAAGTTGTTTATCAAACATGATAGCTTTGTGGAGAAGCTCTTCTAGCTCGACATAGTGATGTACCTCCAGTTTTTCAATTATATCCTTATCAAGACCTCCCATGAATCTGGCCATAGTAGCTTCATTGTCTTCTTGAATATCGGCTCTAAGTAACAAGGTTTCCATTTCTTTAAAATAATCTTCAACGGATCTACTTCCTTGAGACAAATTCCAAAGCTTAAGATGAAGCTCTCTGTGGTAGTGACTAGGTACAAACCTCTTCCTCATAATGATCTTTAGTTGGGTCCAAGTCTCAACCGGTATATCTCCCGCCCTTCTTCTAGATGTCACCAACTGATCCCACCAGCTTAAAGCATAATCCTTGAATGCGGTTGGGGCGAGTCTGACCTTAGTCTCCTGAGTAAATTTCCGGCAATCAAAGATAATTTCAACCCTCTTTTCCCACTCAAGATACTCTTCAGGGTTACTGGTTCCATGAAAAAATGGAATTTCTATCTTCACACCGGCTAAAGGATCTCGAGTAATGGGTTGGTTATTTCTAGCGGTTTGATCTTCTCTTGGCTGTCTTCTTCGAGAACGATTTGATCGAGAAGTCTGACTATAGTAGTGCTCAGCATCAGAAGTTCGGAGGTTCCTCCTAAGTTGTTCTTCAATAACAGGTTGTTGATGTTCTCGGAGTCGGTCGTTGATGGACCTTTCTAAGTCGGCTTTCATAGTGGCCATACTCTCAACCATCATGGCTTTGAAGGAGTCCATAAGTTGCTTGTTGGAGTTGGAAGACTCTTGTTCGTCATGGCTGGTTCCCACTATGGTACCTGTTCAAATCCCAACAAGTAAACAAGTAAAATGCTCAAACACAACAAGGAAATACTTGGCAAGAAACCCTAATCGACAGTTTGACCTGATCAAACAGAATAAAATATTAAATCACGTTCAACAATTCCAGAGTCAATTTTAACAAATACTAGACTCAATATAGGTTTCAATGCAATAGATTTCACGATTTTAGGATTAACCAATGATTTTAAACAGTTCTAGCAAGTTAACACGAAACATAACTTTTCAAATTCCGAGAACCTCTAGTTGCGTTTGTTTGACGAAATCAACCTTGAACAATTATCAAAACATGTTCAAAAATTCTAGAATAAAGTTTTCTAGAAACTAGACTATTTCTAAGTTCAGACACAACAAATTTCGAATTTTTATCACACGCCAATATTTTATGAAAATTCAAGCAAAACGTGTGACAGACAGTGATTCCGGATTCGACACTAGCAGTTGAACAGTCACAAAAAAAATATCAAAACGTGCCGAACAATTCCAGAAACAATTTTATCAATTACTAGACTCAAACTAGGTTCAGATTCGATTGATTTCACGATTTTATATGACACCAAACAATTATGAAAATTCTAGCAATCAACAGACAAATCGATTCGGATGATCTGCAGAATATGAAAGGGTAAAACGTTTTGAATCAACACAACCTGGGTTGGAGCGAGCTCTGATACCACTAGATATGATCCTAGGTGAAGATAAACGTCCCTGAATGTCTCCAAGGGTTGTGATGAGTAGGATGATCGGGTATGAGTGCGGAAGTGATGAAAATGGCGAGAGAGTGATGATGCGGATTGAATGAGTGATGTTCCAAAGGAGATGAATGGCCTTTGAACACTCGGGCTTGCTCCACGAGTGGGTGAAGACTGAACTCGGCAAGAGCAAGGGATAGATCGATGTGAAACGTCAATGGACTATGAAGCGGTCCAAAGATTTCAAAAACTTGTCCAGGTGTGGATGATGATCCTTTACACCATAGAACAAGGCGATCAAACAAGAAAAGAGTTCTGAAAATAAGATGTTTGATAAAATTAAAAGTAGAGTTTTAGGTCAGAATATAAAGGAGAAGAAGGAGAAGACGAGGGGGTAGGCATCAAGACATGCCTCGAGACACCCACCTCGGAGCACAACAAAAATAAATACAAGTTTGAATAACTCATAGAAACAAAGATAGAGTTTGGGCCTAGTTTTATCAAGAGGCTGGGGTAGAGTAACCGGGCCTTACCTCATTAAAAACCTTGTTGGTAAACCCATTGGGAAAAACCCAACAAGGGAAAAAGATTATAAGTCAGATTACCTCTCTTGATAAAAGTGTAGGTGGCTTGGATCACAACCAGGGTGGTTGGATTAGTACACACTAAACTGCCCTGGATAGTGTTGAGAAGATGTTGCAAGGTTGTCTTGAGTTTAGCTTGTTTAGACCGAGTGATGACACCGAGTGGAACTTCCAAATCTCCATGCTACTCCGGTACAATCTCCTCTTTATCTCCATTGTCCTCAAGTTCATCTTTAAATTCCTCTTCGTGATCCTCTTCATGATTATGCTGTTCCAAGCTGGTTACACTCTCATCAGAATATGAAGAATCAATGCTTTCATTTACAAGGATTTGACAATTTTCAACTTGATAATCTCAAAATTGGAGTTATGACCCTCCAAGATAAAAATTAAAAATGAATATAAGTGTTAAAAGTGTAAAAATTAGTCTAGGCATGCTACCAAGGTGGAGAAGCAAGTCAAAGTAAGAAATAAATATTATAATTTATCCCACAATTCTGTTAGTTCTTTGAATATCATAGGCGTTTCTAATAGTGAATTTTGGAGTTGTAGCAAGAAGGCACATATAGAGGCTGAAACAACACCTCCTGATGTGAATATGAAGAATCAATGCTTTCTTTTCCAAGGATTTGACCATTTTCAAGTTGATAATCCAAAAAACGGAGTTATGACTCTTCAAGATAGAAATGAGAGTGAATATAAGTGATGAAGTGTAAAAAGAAATTTAAGCATGCTACCAAGGTAAAAACCATGTCAAAGTAGGAAACAAGTATTATAGCTTATCCCACAGTTCTTCTAGTTCTTCGAATCTCATAGGACGTTCTAATGGTGAATTTTGGAGTTGTAGCAAAAAGAAACATATAGAGGCTAAAACAACACCTTCTGATGTTAATATGAAGAATCAATGCATTCATTTACAAGGATTTGACCATTTTCAAGATGATAATCCCAAAAACGGAGTTATGACTCTTCAAGATAGAAATGAGAGTGAATAGAAGTGTTGAAGTGTAAAAAGTACTTTAAGCATGCTACCAAGGTGGAGAAGCAAGTCAAAGTAAGAAACAAGTATTATAGCTTATTCCACAGTTCTGTCAGTTCTATCAGTTCTTTGAATCTCATTGGAGTTTCTAATGGTGAATTTTGGAGTTGTAGCAAGAAGGCACATATGGAGACAAAAACACCACCTTCTGATGTGAATAGGAAGAATCAATGCTTTAATTTACAAGGATTTGACCATTTTCAAGTTAATAACCCCAAAAACGGAGTTATGACTTTTCAAGATATAAATGAGAGTGAATAAAAGTGTTGAACTGTAAAAAGTAGTTTAAGCATGCTACCAAGGTGGAGAAGCACGTCAAAGTATGAAACAAGTATTATAGCTTATCCCATAGTTTTGTTTGTTCTTTGAATCTAATAGGAGATTTTAATGGTGAATTTTGGAGTTGTGGCAAGAAGACACATAAGGACGCTGAAACAACACCTCATGATGTGAATATGAAGTATCAATGCTTTCATTTACAAGGATTTGACCATTTTCAAGCTGCAAATCCCAAAAACGGAGTTATGACTCTTTAAGATAGAAATGAGAGTGAATAGAAGTGCTAAAGTGTCAAAAGTAGTATAAACATGCTACCAAGGTGGATAAGCATGTCAAAATAAGCGACAAGTATTATAGCTTATCTCATAGCTCTGTTAGTTTTTGAATCTCATACGAGATTCTAATGGGGAATTTTGGAGTTATAGCAAGAAGACACATATGGAGGATGAAACAACACCTCCTTCGAAAGAAGACCCGGCCACTATTACCACAAAAAAGCCCTGCCCTTTTCCTTCACTACTAGGAAAGTAAGCAACCTCTATTAGTGCCGGACCCTGAGTCGAATTGATCGTGTCATGTGCAACGTTCATCAATGATGGTTCATTAATGTCCATAGATTTAGACTCCTTCCCCCTTCCCTACTACGAAAAAGATCGAGAGGAGCCCGAACCAAACCAAGAACGAAAACGGAAGCCTTTCGATTTGCTCCCCATTCTCTCTTAAATAAAGCTCGCCCTCGAGCCCTGGGCAGGTCGGCCGGGTCTTTCCCTGTTGTTCTGTTCCTGCCACGAGAAAGACGCACGGAAGAGGTATGCCCAGCGCGCAGAGGATCTGTTAAGAGTTTATCTTGTCTCGGTAGGGAACTGTACGATCTTTTCCCCTATTATATTGAATCAATAAAAAAAGAGGTCAGTGCTACGGCCCCTATTGCTTCTTTTGTTTGATCCAATATTGACCGGGGATGAGCCCCGACTTCCATAGGTCCTTGGTTTGACCTCCCGTAGTGGGTCCTTGCTTTTTATAAAGCCGAGCGGGGCCAATTTCTCGTACTTGCTCCGTGTGCCCCCTTTCGTCGAGTGCCCACTGGACTGTTGGCCTACCAAGTACTTGCCTACTGCTCCTGCCGCCCGCTTGACGGGCGGAGCACTTGTTATCCTTACGGTTCTGTTCTGTTCTCTCTGCTGGGGCCCCTCCTTGAGTACGACGGGATAGCTATTCAAAGCAAAAAGTTTGATTTTCTTTATGCCCATATCTCGGTTTTCAGTAACTGATGTCAGTGTATGGATGGAGGAAGAAGGTTATTCCAGATTGGAGATAAACTGACTAGTTCTTGTCTTCGCGCTACAGAAGCTCAGGCATTCTTTCTTAGAACAGAAGGTCAAACTCATGACGAAGTCTGAAACCCTACTTCTTTGTTGACTATAGAAGCAGTGCTTGGAAGTAAGGCTCGAGGGAGACTCATCTTCGGAGAATTCAATATCCAATCTATGAACCACAGAGCGCTAAATAGACAAGCACTTCGTCATCTAATGTCTTAGTTGCCTAGTAGAGTCAGGAACTCGGAGCCTATCACAAAAGAGCTCCCTGGGGTCCTCTCAAGTGCCGAGGGCTCGATACCCTATATGTGCTTACCGAAGGAGATGAGCTTTATTCTCATACAAACGTGCAAACAATTAAGAAGAAAGAAGAATACGATTCTAACTATCTACTTACCGGTTCCCGTATAGATCCACCTTGCTTCAAAATAAAGAGTAAAAAACGATTATCATGAAAAAGAAGGATTTTCTCACTACACGAGTAAGAAGTGACTAGCCGCCTATTCTATATCTATAAAGAGAGACGGATTTCGCCTGCCACTCTACCGAGCTAACCAGAGCAGATGAGCATCTCTTTCAATTAACGTACCGACTTCTCCGGAAGAGAAGAGAAGGACAAAGGACAGAAGAAAGAGACAGAGGATTACGTGAAAGTCAAGAGGGAGAAGAGAGTTATTCGAGGCTACTCGACTTGATGGGGAAGGGTGAAAGCTTCCCTGTAAAGGGAAGGGCTTGATTGTGGTGAGCGGAACCATCTTTTTGTGAAATACAGATGCAGTGGTCGATTGCCTAGAAAAAAGCCTTTTTCGAGTTACCCCAAAAGAATCTACTCCTTACTCAAGTTCTCAGTGAAGACCAAGCAACATTTCATTGATTCAATTCATTCTTCTTTTATTTTGATTTTATTCATTCTTTATTCAATTTCAAAAATTACGACAGAAAAGAAATGTGAAATTCTTGAGTAGTTTACTTCCCTTCGAATGCCGAATCTCCTTACTTAACTGAAATGACTGCCATAGAATGAATACGGGATTTACTTGTCTATGTATCGTTCCATTCGATCCACCACCCGAGGCCAGGCCGATCAAACCTATTCGTTTTTGAGTTCGATCCAGCAAATAATCCATAAGCACCAGTGGAAGCATATCCAGAAGCCAATACTAACAGCAGTAGAGAAAGCCCCTTGCTAATAGAAAAAAAGAGGCATATGTGCCGATGATAACGAGAGCAGTACCGATAGCACCAATAGCATCCCTTCCAGTTCCCTTTATTAGTAAGTATAGCCATCACCAGGTCCAACGATCCAACCCCATACCGAGAAGCCCTTAGGGAGTGGAGCATTTCATGATCTAATTTATATCTTGAAGAGTCATAACTCTGTTTTTGAGATTATCAACTTGAAAATGGTCATATCCTTGTAAATGAAAGCACAGATTCTTCCTATTCACATCTGAAGGTGGTGTTTCTGTCTCCATATGTGTCTTATTGCTACAACTCCAAAATTCACCATTAGAAACTGCTATGAGATTCAAAGAACTGACAGAACTGTGGGATAAGCTATAATACTTGTTTCTTACTTTGACTTGCTTCTCCACCTTGGTAGCATGCTTAAACTACTTTTTACACTTCAACACTTATATTCACTCTCATTTCTATCTTGAAGAGTCATAACTCCGTTTTTGGGATTATCAACTCGAAAATGGTCAAATCCTAGTAAATGAAAACGTTGATTCTTCATATTCACAACAGGAAGTGTTGTTTCAGCCTCCATATGTGTCTTTTTCTACAAATTAAAAATTCACCATTAGAATCTCCTATGAGATTCAAAGAACTAACAAAACTGTGGGATAAACTATAATACTTGTTTCTTACTTTGACTTGTTTCTCCACATTGGTAGCATGCTTAAACTACTTTTTACACTTCAACACTTCTATTCACTCTCATTTCTATCTTGAAGAGTCATAACTTTGTTTTAGGGATTACCAACTTGAAAGTGGTCAAATCCTTGTAAACGAATGCATTGATTCTTCATATTCACATCAGGAGGTGTTGTTTTAGCCTCTATATGTCTCTTCTTGCTACAACTCCAAAATTCACCATTAGAACCTCCTATGAGATTAGAAGAACTAGAAGAACTGTGGGATACGCTATAATACTTGTTTCCTACTTTGACATGGTTCTCCACCTTGGTAGCATTCTTAAACTTCTTTTTACACTTCATCACTTATATTCACTCTCATATCTATCTTGAAGAGTCATAACTCCGTTTTTGGGATTGTCAACTTGAAAATGGTCAAATCCTTATAAAAGAAAGCATTGATTCTTCATATTCACAACAGGAGGTGTTAATTCAGCCTCTATATGTGTCTTCTTGCTACAACTCCAAAATTCACTATTAGAAACTCTTATGATATTCAAAGAACTAACAGAACTATGGAATAAACTATAATATTTATTTCTTACTTTGACTTGCTTCTACACCTTGGTAGCATGCCTAGACTAATTTTTACACTTTAACACAATCGTTCTCAATTTTTATCTTGGAGGGTCATAACTCTAATTTTGAGATTATCCACTTGAAAATTGTCAAATACTTGTAAATGAAAGCATTGATTCTTCATATTCACATAAGGAGGTGTTGTTTCATCCTCCATATGTGTTTTCTTGCTACAACTCCAAAATTCACCATTAGAATCTCGTATGAGATTCAAAGAACTACCAGAGCTATGAGATAAGCTATAATACTTGTCTCTTACTTTGACATGCTTCTCCACCTTGGTAGCATGTTTATACTACTTTGACACTTTAGCACTTCTATTCACTCTAATTTCTATGTTAGAGAGTCATAACTCCGTTTTTGGGATTTGTAGCTTGAAAATGGTCAAATCCTTGTAAATGAAAGCATTGATACTTCATATGCATATCATGAGGTGTTGTTTCAGCCTCCTTATGTGTCTTCTTGCCACAACTCCAAAATTCACCATTAGAATCTCCTATTAGATTCAAAGAAATAACAAAACTGTGGGATAAGCTATAATACTTGTTTCATACTTTGACCTGCTTCTCCACCTTGGTAGCATGCTTAAACTACTTTTTACAGTTCAACACTTTTATTCACTCTCATTTATATTTTGAAGAGTCATAACTCCGTTTTTGAGATTATCAACTTGAAAATGGTCAAATCCTTGTAAATGAAAGCATTGATTCATCCTATTCACATCAGAAGGTGGTGTTTCTGTCTCCATATGTGTCTTCTTGCTACAACTCCAAAATTCACCGTTAGACACTCCTATGAGATTCAAAGAACTGACATAACTGTGGGATAAGCTATAATACTTCTTTCTTACTTTGACTTGCTTCTCCACCTTGGTAGCATGCTTAAACTGCTTGAAAATGGTTAAATCCTTGTAAATGAAAGCATTGATACTTCATATTCACATCATGAGGTGTTGTTTCAGCCTCCTTATGTGTCTTCTTGCCACAACTCCAAAATTCACTATTAGAAACTCCTATGATGTTCAAAGAACTAACTGAACTGTGGGATAAACTATAATATTTATTTCTTACTTTGACTTGCTTCTCCACCTTGGTAGCATGCCTAGACTAATGTTTACACTTTAACATAAATATTCTTTCTCAATTTTTATCTTGGAGAGTCATAACTCTAATTTTGAGATTATCAACTTGAAAATTGTCAAATCCTTGTAAATGAAAGCATTGATTCTTCATATTCACATAAGGAGGTGTTTTTCATCCTCCATATGTGTCTTCTTGCTACAACTCCAAAATTCACCATTAGAATCTCGTATGAGATTCAAAGAACTAACAGAGCTATGAGATAAGCTATAATACTTGTCTCTTACTTTGATATGCTTCTCCACCTTGCTAGTATGTTTATACTACTTTTGACACTTTAGCACTTATATTCACTCTCATTTCTATCTTGAAGAGTCATAACTCCGTTTTTGGGATTATCAACTTGAAAATGGTCAAATCCTAGTAAATGAAAGCGTTGATTTTTCATATTCACAACAGGAAGTGTTGTTTCAGCCTCCATATGTGTCTTCTTTCTACAAATTAAAAATTCACCATTAGAATCTCCTATGAGATTCAAAGAACTAGCAAAACTGTGGGATACGCTATAATACTTGTTTCTTACTTTAACTTGTTTCTCCACCTTGGTAGCATGCTTAAACTACTTTTTACACTTCAACACTTCTATTCACTCTCATTTTTATCTTGAAGAGTCATAACTTTGTTGTTGGGATTACCAACTTGAAAATGGTCAAATCCTTGTAAATGAATGCATTGATTCTTCATATTCACATCATGAGGTGTTGTTTTAGCCTCTATATGTGTCTTCTTGCTACAACTCCAAAATTCAACATTAGAACCTCCAATGAGATTCGAAGGACTAGAAGAACTGTAAGATAAGCTATAATACTTGTTTCCTACTTTGACATGGTTCTCCACCTTGGTAGCATGCTTAAACTTCTTTTTACACTTCATCACTTATATTCACTCTCATTTCTATCTTGAAGAGTCATAAATCCGTTTGTGGAATTATCAACTTGAAAATGGTCAAATCCTTTTAAAAGAAAGCATTGATTCTTCATATTCACATCAGGAGGTGTTGTTTCAGCCTCTAAATGTGTCTTCTTGCTACAACTCCAAAATTTACTATTATAAACTCTTATGATATTCAAAGAACTAACAGAACTATGGGATAAACTATAATATTTATTTCTTACTTTGACTTGCTTCTACACCTTGGTAGCATGCCTAGACTAATTTTTACACTTTAACTCATTTATTCATTCTCAATTTCTATCTTGGAGGGTCATAACTCTAATTTTGAGATTATCTACTTGAAAATTGTCAAATCCTTGTAAATGAAAGCATTGATTATTCGTATTCACATAAGGAGGTGTTGTTTCATTCTCCATATGTGTCTTCTTGCTACAACTCCAAAATTCACCATTAGAATCTCATATGAGATTCAAAGAACTAACAGAGCTATGAGATATGCTATAATACTTGTCTCTTACTTTGACATGCTTCTCCACCTTGCTAGCATGTTTATACTACTTTTAACACTTTAGCACTTTTATTCACTCTCATTTATATCTTAAAGAGTCATAACTCTATTTTTGGGATTTGCTGCTTGAAAATGGTTAAATCCTTGTAAATGAAAGCATTGATACTTCATATTCACATCATGAGGTGTTGTTTCAGCCTCCTTATGTGTCTTCTTGCCACAACTCCAAAATTCACTATTAGAAACTCCTATGATGTTCAAAGAACTAACCGAACTGTGGGATAAACTATAATATTTATTTCTTACTTTGACTTGCTTCTCCACCTTGGTAGCATGCCTAGACTAATGTTTACACTATAACATAAATATTCTTTCTCAATTTTTATCTTCGAAGGTCATAACTCTAATTTTGAGATTATCAACTTGAAAATTGTCAAATCCTTGTAAATGAAAGCATTGATTCTTCATATTCACATAAGGAGGTGTTTTTCATCCTCCATATGTGTCTTCTTGCTACAACTCCAAAATTCACCATTAGAATCTCGTATGAGATTCAAAGAACAAACAGAGCTATGAGATAAGCTATAATACTTGTCTCTTACTTTGATATGCTTCTCCACCTTGCTAGCATGTTTATACTACTTTTGACACTTTAGCACTTTTATTCACTCTCATTTCTATCTTGAAGAGTCATAACTCCGTTTTTGGGATTATCAACTTGAAAATGGTCAAATCCTAGTAAATGAAAGCGTTTATTTTTCATATTCACAACAGGAAGTGTTGTTTCAGCCTCCATATGTGTCTTCTTTCTACAAATTAAAAATTCACCATTAGAATCTCCAATGAGATTCAAAGAACTAGCAAAACTGTGGGATACGCTATAATACTTGTTTCTTACTTTAACTTGTTTCTCCACCTTGGTAGCATGCTTAAACTACTTTTTACACTTCAACACTTCTATTCACTCTCATTTTTATCTTGAAGAGTCATAACTTTGTTGTTGGGATTACCAACTTGAAAATGGTCAAATCCTTGTAAATGAATACATTGATTCTTCATATTCACATCAGGATGTGTTGTTTTAGCCTCTATATGTGTCTTCTTGCTACAACTCCAAAATTCAACATTAGAACCTCCTATGAGATTCGAAGGACTAGAAGAACTGTAAGATAAGCTATAATACTTGTTTCCTACTTTGACATGGTTCTCCACCTTGGTAGCATGCTTAAACTTCTTTTTACACTTCATCACTTATATTCACTCTCATTTCTATCTTGAAGAGTCATAACTCTAATTTTGAGATTATCTACTTGAAAATTGTCAAATCCTTGTAAATGAAAGCATTGATTATTCAGATTCACATAAGGAGGTGTTGTTTCATTCTCCATATGTGTCTTCTTGCTACAACCCCAAATTCACCATTAGAATCTCGTATGAGATTCAAAGAACTAACAGAGCTATGAGATATGCTATAATACTTGTCTCTTACTTTGACATGCTTCTCCACCTTGCTAGCATGTTTATACTACTTTTAACACTTTAGCACTTTTATTCACTCTCATTTATATCTTAAAGAGTCATAACTCTGTTTTTGGGATTTGCTGCTTGAAAATGGTTAAATCCTTGTAAATGAAAGCATTGATACTTCATATTCACATCATGAGGTGTTGTTTCAGCCTCCTTATGTGTCTTCTTGCCACAACTCCAAAATTCACTATTAGAAACTCCTATGATGTTCAAAGAACTAACTGAACTGTGGGATAAACTATAATATTTATTTCTTACTTTGACTTGCTTCTCCACCTTGGTAGCATGCCTAGACTAATGTTTACACTTTAACATAAATATTCTTTCTCAATTTTTATCTTGGAGAGTCATAACTCTAATTTTGAGATTATCAACTTGAAAATTGTCAAATCCTTGTAAATGAAAGCATTGATTCTTCATATTCACATAAGGAGGTGTTTTTCATCCTCCATATGTGTCTTCTTGCTACAACTCCAAAATTCACCATTAGAATCTCGTATGAGATTCAAAGAACTAACAGAACTATGAGATAAGCTATAATACTTGTCTCTTACTTTGATATGCTTCTCCACCTTGCTAGCATGTTTATACTACTTTTGACACTTTAGCACTTTTATTCACTCTCATTTATATCTTAAGGAGTCATAACTCTGTTTTTGGGATTTGCTGCTTGAAAATGGTTAAATCCTTGTAAATTAAAGCATTAATACTTCATGTTCACATCATGAGGTGTTTTTTCAGCCTCCTTATGTGTCTTCTTGCCATAACTCCAAAATTCACCATTAGAATCTCCTGTTAGATTCAAAGAACTAACAAAATTCTGGGATAAGCTATAATACTTGTTTCATACTTTGACGTGCTTCTCCACCTTGGTAGCATGCTTAAACTACTTTTTACAGTTCAACACTTTTATTCACTCTCATTTATATCTTGAAGAGTCATAACTCCTTTTTTGGGATTATCAACTTGAAAATGGACAAATCCTTGTAAATGAAAGCATTGATTCTTCCTATTCACATCAGAAGGTGGTGTTTCTGTCTCCATATGTGTCTTCTTGCTACAACTCAAAAATTCACTATTTGAAACTCCTATGATATTCAAAGAACTGACAGAACTGTGGGATAAGCAATAATACTTGTTTCTTACTTTGTCTTGCTTCTCCACCTTGGTAGCATGCTTAAACTACTTTTTACACTTCAACACTTTTATTCACTCTCATTTCTATCTTGAAGAGTCATAACTCCGTTTTTGGGATTATCAACTTGAAAATGGTCAAATCCTAGTAAATTAAAGCGTTGATTCTTCATATTCACAACAGGAAGTGTTGTTTCAGCCTCCATATCTTTCTTGTTTCTACAAATTAAAAATTCACCATTAGAATCTCCTATGAAATTCAAAGAACTAACAAAACTGTGAGATAAGCTATAATACTTGTTTCTTACTTTGACTTATTTCTCCACCTTGGTAGCAAGCTTAAACTACTTTTTTACACTTCAACACTTATATTCACTCTCATTTCTATCTTGAAGAGTCATAACTCTGTTTTTGGGATTATCAACTTGAAAATGGTCAAATCCTTGTAAAGAAAAAGCATTGATTCTTCATATTCACATTAGAAGGTGATGTTTTAGCCTCTATATGTGTCTTCTTGCTACAACTCCAAAATTCTCTATTAGAAACTCTTATGATATTCAAAGAACTAACAGAACTATGATATTTGTTTCTTACTTTGACTTGCTTCTACACCTTGGTAGCATGCCTAGACTAATTTTTACACTTTAACTCATATATTCGTTCTCAATTTTTATCTTGGACGGTCATAACTCTAATTTTGAGATTATCAACTTGAAAATTGTCAAATCCTTGTAAATGAAAGCATTGATTCTTCATATTCACATAAGGAGGTGCTGTTTCATCCTCCATATGTTTCTTCTTGCTACAACTCCAAAATTTACCATTAGAATCTGGTATGAGATTCAAAGAACTAACAGAGCTATGAGATAAGCTATAATACTTGTCTCTTACTTTGACATGCTTCTCCACCTTGGTAGCATGTTTATACTACTTTTGACACTTTAGCACTTCTATTCACTCTCATTTATATTTTAAAGAGTCATAACTCCGTTTTATGATTTGCAGCTTGAAAATGGTCAAATCCTTGTAAAAAAAAGCATTGATTCTTCATATTCACATCAGGAGGTGTTATTTCAGCCTCTATATGTGTCTTCTTGCTACAACTCCAAAATTCACTATTAGAAACTCTTATGATATTCAAAGAACTAACAGAACTATGGGATAAACTATAATATTTATTTCTTACTTTGACTTGCTTCTACACCTTGGTAGCATGCCTAGACTAATTTTTTACACTTTAACACATATTCGTTCTCAATTTTTATCTTGGAGGGTCATAACTCTAATTTTGAGATTATCAACTTGAAAATTGTCAAATCCTTGTAAATGAAAGCATTGATTCTTCATATTCACATAAGGAGGTGTTGTTTCATCCTCCATGTGTGTTTTCTTGCTACAACTCCAAAATTCACCATTAGAATCTCGTATGAGATTCAAAGAACTAACAGAGCTATGAGATAAGCTATAATACTTGTCTCTTACTTTGACATGCTTCTCCACCTTGGTAGCATGTTTATACTACATTGACACTTTAGCACTTCTATTCACTTTAATTTTTATGTTAGAGAGTCATAACTCCGTTTTTGGGGTTTGTAGCTTGAAAATGGTCAAATCCTTGTAAATGAAAGCATTGATACTTCATATGCATATCATGAGGTGTTGTTTCAGCCTCCTTATGTGTCTTCTTGCCACAACTCCAAAATTCACCATTAGAATCTCCTATTAGATTCAAAGAAATAACAAAACTATGCGATAAGCTATAATACTTGTTTCATACTTTGACGTGCTTCTCCACCTTGGTAGCATGCTTAAACTACTTTTTACAGTTCAACACTTTTATTCACTCTCATTTATATTTTGAAGAGTCATAACTCTGTTTTTGGGATTTGCTGCTTGAAAATGGTTAAATCCTTGTAAATGAAAGCATTGATACTTCATATTCACATCATGAGGTGTTGTTTCAGCCTCCTTATGTGTCTTCTTGCCACAACTCCAAAATTCACTAGTAGAAACTCCTATGATGTTCAAAGAACTAACTGAACTGTGGGATAAACTATAATATTTATTTCTTACTTTGACTTGATTCTCCACCTTGGTAGCATGCCTAGACTAATGTTTACACTTTAACATAAATATTCTTTCTCATTTTTTATCTTGGAGAGTCATAACTCTAATTTTGAGATTATCAACTTGAAAATTATCAAATCCTTGTAAATAAAAGCATTGATTCTTCAAATTCACATAAGGAGGTGTTTTTCATCCTCCATATGTGTCTTCTTGCTACAACTCCAAAATTCACCATTAGAATCTCGTATGAGATTCAAAGAACTAACAGAGCTATGAGATAAGCTAAAATACTTGTCTCTTACTTGGATATGCTTCTCCACCTTGCTAGCATGTTTATACTACTTTTGACACTTTAGCACTTTTATTCACTCTTATTTATATCTTAAAGAGTCATAACTCTGTTTTTGGGATTTGCTGCTTGAAAATGGTTAAATCCTTGTAAATGAAAGCATTAATACTTCATGTTCACATCATGAGGTGTTTTTTCAGCCTCCTTATGTGTCTTCTTGCCACAACTCCAAAATTCACCATTAGAATCTCCTGTTAGATTCAAAGAACTAACAAAATTGTGGGATAAGCTATAATACTTTGACGTGCTTCTCCACCTTGGTAGCATGCTTAAACTACTTTTTACAGTTCAACATTTTTATTCACTCTCATTTATATCTTGAAGAGTCATAACTCCATTTTTGGGATTATCAACTTGAAAATGGTCAAATCCTAGTAAATTAATACGTTGATTCTTCATATTCACAACAGGAAGTGTTGTTTCAGCCTCCATATCTGTCTTGTTTCTACAAATTAAAAATTCACCATTAGAAACTCCTATGATGTTCAAAGAACTAACTGAACTGTGGGATAAACTATAATATTTATTTCTTACTTTGACTTGCTTCTCCACCTTGGTAGCATGCCTAGACTAATGTTTACACTTTAACATAAATATTCTTTCTCAATTTTTATCTTGGAGAGTCATAACTCTAATTTTGAGATTATCAACTTGAAAATTGTCAAATCCTTGTAAATGAAAGCATTGATTCTTCATATTCACATAAGGAGGTGTTTTTCATCCTCCATATGTGTCTTCTTGCTACAACTCCAAAATTCACCATTAGAATCTCGTATGAGATTCAAAGAACTAACAGAGCTATGAGATAAGCTATAATACTTGTCTCTTACTTTGATATGCTTCTCCACCTTGCTAGTATGTTTATACTACTTTTGACACTTTAGCACTTATATTCACTCTCATTTCTATCTTGAAGAGTCATAACTCCGTTTTTGGGATTATCAACTTGAAAATGGTCAAATCCTAGTAAATGAAAGCGTTGATTTTTCATATTCACAACAGGAAGTGTTGTTTCAGCCTCCATATGTGTCTTCTTTCTACAAATTAAAAATTCACCATTAGAATCTCCTATGAGATTCAAAGAACTAGCAAAACTGTGGGATACGCTTATAATACTTGTTTCTTACTTTAACTTGTTTCTCCACCTTGGTAGCATGCTTAAACTACTTTTTTACACTTCAACACTGCTATTCACTCTCATTTTTATCTTGAAGAGTCATAACTTTGTTGTTGGGATTACCAACTTGAAAATGGTCAAATCCTTGTAAATGAATGCATTGATTCTTCATATTCACATCATGAGGTGTTGTTTTAGCCTCTATATGTGTCTTCTTGCTACAACTCCAAAATTCAACATTAGAACCTCCAATGAGATTCGAAGGACTAGAAGAACTGTAAGATAAGCTATAATACTTGTTTCCTACTTTGACATGGTTCTCCACCTTGGTAGCATGCTTAAACTTCTTTTTACACTTCATCACTTATATTCACTCTCATTTCTATCTTGAAGAGTCATAAATCCGTTTGTGGAATTATCAACTTGAAAATGGTCAAATCCTTTTAAAAGAAAGCATTGATTCTTCATATTCACATCAGGAGGTGTTGTTTCAGCCTCTAAATGTGTCTTCTTGCTACAACTCCAAAATTTACTATTATAAACTCTTATGATATTCAAAGAACTAACAGAACTATGGGATAAACTATAATATTTATTTCTTACTTTGACTTGCTTCTACACCTTGGTAGCATGCCTAGACTAATTTTTACACTTTAACTCATTTATTCATTCTCAATTTCTATCTTGGAGGGTCATAACTCTAATTTTGAGATTATCTACTTGAAAATTGTCAAATCCTTGTAAATGAAAGCATTGATTATTCGTATTCACATAAGGAGGTGTTGTTTCATTCTCCATATGTGTCTTCTTGCTACAACTCCAAAATTCACCATTAGAATCTCGTATGAGATTCAAAGAACTAACAGAGCTATGAGATATGCTATAATACTTGTCTCTTACTTTGACATGCTTCTCCACCTTGCTAGCATGTTTATACTACTTTTAACACTTTAGCACTTTTATTCACTCTCATTTATATCTTAAAGAGTCATAACTCTATTTTTGGGATTTGCTGCTTGAAAATGGTTAAATCCTTGTAAATGAAAGCATTGATACTTCATATTCACATCATGAGGTGTTGTTTCAGCCTCCTTATGTGTCTTCTTGCCACAACTCCAAAATTCACTATTAGAAACTCCTATGATGTTCAAAGAACTAACCGAACTGTGGGATAAACTATAATATTTATTTCTTACTTTGACTTGCTTCTCCACCTTGGTAGCATGCCTAGACTAATGTTTACACTATAACATAAATATTCTTTCTTAATTTTTATCTTCGAAGGTCATAACTCTAATTTTGAGATTATCAACTTGAAAATTGTCAAATCCTTGTAAATGAAAGCATTGATTCTTCATATTCACATAAGGAGGTGTTTTTCATCCTCCATATGTGTCTTCTTGCTACAACTCCAAAATTCACCATTAGAATCTCGTATGAGATTCAAAGAACAAACAGAGCTATGAGATAAGCTATAATACTTGTCTCTTACTTTGATATGCTTCTCCACCTTGCTAGCATGTTTATACTACTTTTGACACTTTAGCACTTTTATTCACTCTCATTTCTATCTTGAAGAGTCATAACTCCGTTTTTGGGATTATCAACTTGAAAATGGTCAAATCCTAGTAAATGAAAGCGTTGATTTTTCATATTCACAACAGGAAGTGTTGTTTCAGCCTCCATATGTGTCTTCTTTCTACAAATTAAAAATTCACCATTAGAATCTCCAATGAGATTCAAAGAACTAGCAAAACTGTGGGATACGCTATAATACTTGTTTCTTACTTTAACTTGTTTCTCCACCTTGGTAGCATGCTTAAACTACTTTTTACACTTCAACACTTCTATTCACTCTCATTTTTATCTTGAAGAGTCATAACTTTGTTGTTGGGATTACCAACTTGAAAATGGTCAAATCCTTGTAAATGAATACATTGATTCTTCATATTCACATCAGGATGTGTTGTTTTAGCCTCTATATGTGTCTTCTTGCTACAACTCCAAAATTCAACATTAGAACCTCCTATGAGATTCGAAGGACTAGAAGAACTGTAAGATAAGCTATAATACTTGTTTCCTACTTTGACATGGTTCTCCACCTTGGTAGCATGCTTAAACTTCTTTTTACACTTCATCACTTATATTCACTCTCATTTCTATCTTGAAGAGTCATAACTCTAATTTTGAGATTATCTACTTGAAAATTGTCAAATCCTTGTAAATGAAAGCATTGATTATTCGTATTCACATAAGGAGGTGTTGTTTCATTCTCCATATGTGTCTTCTTGCTACAACTCCAAAATTCACCATTAGAATCTCGTATGAGATTCAAAGAACTAACAGAGCTATGAGATATGCTATAATACTTGTCTCTTACTTTGACATGCTTCTCCACCTTGCTAGCATGTTTATACTACTTTTAACACTTTAGCACTTTTATTCACTCTCATTTATATCTTAAAGAGTCATAACTCTGTTTTTGGGATTTGCTGCTTGAAAATGGTTAAATCCTTGTAAATGAAAGCATTGATACTTCATATTCACATCATGAGGTGTTGTTTCAGCCTCCTTATGTGTCTTCTTGCCACAACTCCAAAATTCACTATTAGAAACTCCTATGATGTTCAAAGAACTAACTGAACTGTGGGATAAACTATAATATTTATTTCTTACTTTGACTTGCTTCTCCACCTTGGTAGCATGCCTAGACTAATGTTTACACTTTAACATAAATATTCTTTCTCAATTTTTATCTTGGAGAGTCATAACTCTAATTTTGAGATTATCAACTTGAAAATTGTCAAATCCTTGTAAATGAAAGCATTGATTCTTCATATTCACATAAGGAGGTGTTTTTCATCCTCCATATGTGTCTTCTTGCTACAACTCCAAAATTCACCATTAGAATCTCGTATGAGATTCAAAGAACTAACAGAACTATGAGATAAGCTATAATACTTGTCTCTTACTTTGATATGCTTCTCCACCTTGCTAGCATGTTTATACTACTTTTGACACTTTAGCACTTTTATTCACTCTCATTTATATCTTAAGGAGTCATAACTCTGTTTTTGGGATTTGCTGCTTGAAAATGGTTAAATCCTTGTAAATTAAAGCATTAATACTTCATGTTCACATCATGAGGTGTTTTTTCAGCCTCCTTATGTGTCTTCTTGCCATAACTCCAAAATTCACCATTAGAATCTCCTGTTAGATTCAAAGAACTAACAAAATTCTGGGATAAGCTATAATACTTGTTTCATACTTTGACGTGCTTCTCCACCTTGGTAGCATGCTTAAACTACTTTTTACAGTTCAACACTTTTATTCACTCTCATTTATATCTTGAAGAGTCATAACTCCTTTTTTGGGATTATCAACTTGAAAATGGACAAATCCTTGTAAATGAAAGCATTGATTCTTCCTATTCACATCAGAAGGTGGTGTTTCTGTCTCCATATGTGTCTTCTTGCTACAACTCAAAAATTCACTATTTGAAACTCCTATGATATTCAAAGAACTGACAGAACTGTGGGATAAGCTATAATACTTGTTTCTTACTTTGTCTTGCTTCGCCACCTTGGTAGCATGCTTAAACTACTTTTTACACTTCAACACTTTTATTCACTCTCATTTCTATCTTGAAGAGTCATAACTCCGTTTTTGGGATTATCAACTTGAAAATGGTCAAATCCTAGTAAATTAAAGCGTTGATTCTTCATATTCACAACAGGAAGTGTTGTTTCAGCCTCCATATCTTTCTTGTTTCTACAAATTAAAAATTCACCATTAGAATCTCCTATGAAATTCAAAGAACTAACAAAACTGTGAGATAAGCTATAATACTTGTTTCTTACTTTGACTTATTTCTCCACCTTGGTAGCAAGCTTAAACTACTTTTTACACTTCAACACTTATATTCACTCTCATTTCTATCTTGAAGAGTCATAACTCTGTTTTTGGGATTATCAACTTGAAAATGGTCAAATCCTTGTAAAGAAAAGCATTGATTCTTCATATTCACATTAGAAGGTGATGTTTTAGCCTCTATATGTGTCTTCTTGCTACAACTCCAAAATTCTCTATTAGAAACTCTTATGATATTCAAAGAACTAACAGAACTATGATATTTGTTTCTTACTTTGACTTGCTTCTACACCTTGGTAGCATGCCTAGACTAATTTTTACACTTTAACTCATATATTCGTTCTCAATTTTTATCTTGGACGGTCATAACTCTAATTTTGAGATTATCAACTTGAAAATTGTCAAATCCTTGTAAATGAAAGCATTGATTCTTCATATTCACATAAGGAGGTGCTGTTTCATCCTCCATATGTTTCTTCTTGCTACAACTCCAAAATTTACCATTAGAATCTGGTATGAGATTCAAAGAACTAACAGAGCTATGAGATAAGCTATAATACTTGTCTCTTACTTTGACATGCTTCTCCACCTTGGTAGCATGTTTATACTACTTTTGACACTTTAGCACTTCTATTCACTCTCATTTATATTTTAAAGAGTCATAACTCCGTTTTTATGATTTGCAGCTTGAAAATGGTCAAATCCTTGTAAAAGAAAGCATTGATTCTTCATATTCACATCAGGAGGTGTTATTTCAGCCTCTATATGTGTCTTCTTGCTACAACTCCAAAATTCACTATTAGAAACTCTTATGATATTCAAAGAACTAACAGAACTATGGGATAAACTATAATATTTATTTCTTACTTTGACTTGCTTCTACACCTTGGTAGCATGCCTAGACTAATTTTTACACTTTAACACATATTCGTTCTCAATTTTTATCTTGGAGGGTCATAACTCTAATTTTGAGATTATCAACTTGAAAATTGTCAAATCCTTGTAAATGAAAGCATTGATTCTTCATATTCACATAAGGAGGTGTTGTTTCATCCTCCATGTGTGTTTTCTTGCTACAACTCCAAAATTCACCATTAGAATCTCGTATGAGATTCAAAGAACTAACAGAGCTATGAGATAAGCTATAATACTTGTCTCTTACTTTGACATGCTTCTCCACCTTGGTAGCATGTTTATACTACATTGACACTTTAGCACTTCTATTCACTTTAATTTTTATGTTAGAGAGTCATAACTCCGTTTTTGGGATTTGTAGCTTGAAAATGGTCAAATCCTTGTAAATGAAAGCATTGATACTTCATATGCATATCATGAGGTGTTGTTTCAGCCTCCTTATGTGTCTTCTTGCCACAACTCCAAAATTCACCATTAGAATCTCCTATTAGATTCAAAGAAATAACAAAACTATGCGATAAGCTATAATACTTGTTTCATACTTCTGGTAGCATGCTTAAACTACTTTTTTACAGTTCAACACTTTTATTCACTCTCATTTATATTTTGAAGAGTCATAACTCTTTTTTGGGATTTGCTGCTTGAAAATGGTTAAATCCTTGTAAATGAAAGCATTGATACTTCATATTCACATCATGAGGTGTTGTTTCAGCCTCCTTATGTGTCTTCTTGCCACAACTCCAAAATTCACTAGTAGAAACTCCTATGATGTTCAAAGAACTAACTGAACTGTGGGATAAACTATAATATTTATTTCTTACTTTGACTTGATTCTCCACCTTGGTAGCATGCCTAGACTAATGTTTACACTTTAACATAAATATTCTTTCTCATTTTTTATCTTGGAGAGTCATAACTCTAATTTTGAGATTATCAACTTGAAAATTATCAAATCCTTGTAAATAAAAGCATTGATTCTTCAAATTCACATAAGGAGGTGTTTTTCATCCTCCATATGTGTCTTCTTGCTACAACTCCAAAATTCACCATTAGAATCTCGTATGAGATTCAAAGAACTAACAGAGCTATGAGATAAGCTAAAATACTTGTCTCTTACTTGGATATGCTTCTCCACCTTGCTAGCATGTTTATACTACTTTTGACACTTTAGCACTTTTATTCACTCTTATTTATATCTTAAAGAGTCATAACTCTGTTTTTGGGATTTGCTGCTTGAAAATGGTTAAATCCTTGTAAATGAAAGCATTAATACTTCATGTTCACATCATGAGGTGTTTTTTCAGCCTCCTTATGTGTCTTCTTGCCACAACTCCAAATTCACCATTAGAATCTCCTGTTAGATTCAAAGAACTAACAAAATTGTGGGATAAGCTATAATACTTTGACGTGCTTCTCCACCTTGGTAGCATGCTTAAACTACTTTTTACAGTTCAACATTTTTATTCACTCTCATTTATATCTTGAAGAGTCATAACTCCATTTTTGGGATTATCAACTTGAAAATGGTCAAATCCTAGTAAATTAATACGTTGATTCTTCATATTCACAACAGGAAGTGTTGTTTCAGCCTCCATATCTGTCTTGTTTCTACAAATTAAAAATTCACCATTAGAATCTCCTATGAAATTCAAAGAACAAACAAAACTGTGAGATAAACGATAATACTTGTTTCTTACTTTGACTTATTTCTCCACCTTGGTAGCAAGCTTAAACCACTTTTTACACTTCAACACTTATATTCACTCTCATTTCTATCTTGAAGAGTCATAACTCTGTTTTTGGGATTATCAACTTGAAAATGGTCAAATCCTTGTAAAAGAAAGCATTGATTCTTCATATTCACATAAGGAGGTGTTTGTTTATCCTCCATATGTGTCTTCTTGCTACAACTCCAAAATTCACAATTAGAACCTCGTATGAGATTCAAAGAACTAACAGAGCTATGAGATAAGCTATAATACTTGTTTCTTACTTTGAGAAGCTTCTCCACCTTGGTAGCATGCTTATACTTCTTTTGACACTAGCACTTCTATTCACTCTCATTTCTATTTTAAAGAGTCATAACTCCGTTTTTATGATTTGCAGCTTGAAAATGGTCAAATACTTGTAAATGAAAGCATTGATACTTCATATTCACATCATGAGGTGTTGTTTCAGCCTCCTTATGTGTCTTCTTGCCACAACTCCAAAATTCACTATTAGAAACTCCTATGATGTTCAAAGAACTAACTGAACTGTGGGATAAACTATAATATTTATTTCTTACTTTGACTTGCTTCTCCACCTTGGTAACATGCCTAGACTAATGTTTACACTTTAACATATATATTCTTTCTCAATTTTTATCTTGGAGGGTCATAACTCTAATTTTGAGATTATCAACTTGAAAATTGTTAAATCCTTCTAAACGAAAGCATTGATTCTTCTTATTCACATAAGGAGGTGTTGTTTCATGCTCCATATGTGTATTCTTGCTACAACTCCAAAATTCACCACGAGAATCTCGTATGAGATTCAAAGAACTAACAGAGCTATGAAATAAGCTATAATACTTGTCTCTTACTTTGACATACTTCTCCACTTTGGTAGCATGTTTATACTAATTTTGACACTTTGGCACTTCTATTCACTCTCATTTCTATTTTAAAGAGTCATAACTCCGTTTTTATGATTTGCAGCTTGAAAATGGTCAAATCCTTGTAAATGAAAGCATTGATACTTCATATTCACATCATGAGGTGTTGTTTCAGCCTCCTTATGTGTCTTCTTGCCACAACTCCAAAATTCACTATTAGAAACTCCTATGATGTTCAAAGAACTAACTGAACTGTGGGATAAACTATAATATTTATTTCTTACTTTGACTTGCTTCTCCACCTTGGTAGCATGCATAGACTAATGTTTACACTTTAACATATATATTCGTTCTCAATTTTTATCTTGGAGGGTCATAACTCTAATTTTGAGATTATCAACTTGAAAATTGTTAAATCCTTGTAAACGAAAGCATTGATTCTTCTTATTCACAGAAGGAGGTGTTGTTTCATGCTCCATATGTGTATTCTTGCTACAACTCTAAAATTCACCATTAGAATCTCGTATGAGATTCAAAGAACTAACAGAGCTATGACTCTTTAGCACTTCTATTCACTCTCTTTTCTATTTTAAAGAGTCATAACTCCGTTTTTGGGATTTGCAGCTTGAAAATGGTGAAATCCTTGTAAATGAAACCATTGATACTTCATATTCACATCATGAGGTGTTGTTTCAGCCTCTTTATGTGTCTTCTTGCCACAACTCCAAAATTCACTATTAGAAACTCCTATGATGTTCAAAGAACTAACTGAACTGTGGGATAAACTATAATATTTATTTCTTACTTTGACTTGCTTCTCCACCTTGGTAGCATGCATAGACTAATGTTTACACTTTAACACATATATTCGTTCTCAATTTTTATCTTGGAGGGTCATAACTCTAATTTTGAGATTATCAACTTGAAAATTGTTAAATCCTTGTAAACGAAAGCATTGATTCTTCTTATTCACATAAGGAGGTGTTGTTTCATGCTCCATATGTGTATTCTTGCTACAACTCCAAAACTCACCATTAGAATCTCGTATGAGATTCAAAGAACTAACAGAGCTATTGATATGATCATGGACAGCATGATACAAACACAAGAAGAGCTTGTAGCTGAGGAGTATGAAACAACACAAGAAGAGCTTGTAGCTGAGGAATCTAAGCCTATCCCAACGGGACCAATGACACGAGCAAGGACTAAGGAGCTCAAGGAAGCTGTTGCCGGCATTCTTAACCAAATCCAGAACCAACCAAGCTATTTGAACCAAGACAACACAACTCCAACACTCAACCTAATCAGAGTACAAGATGGCTAGTGAACAGTGGTCTATTCTTGCACTCTTTTTCCCTATATTTGTTTTTATCCCATTGGGTTTTTCAAGTGTAGGTTTTTAATGAGGCAAAGATAGATCACCACATCTAGTTCACTAGCCAAGTATGAAGCTTAAGATGCACCATCGACCAGCATAAGCTTCAGCTTTGTCTAATTTTCCTTTTTCTTTATTTGCGCAAAAGACACCCTATTTTGTGCCTTTCGTTTATTTTCTTTCTTTTGGGTTATTTTTGCAATTCTTTGAACTTAAGGGTTTTATTTTCTCTTTATATTCTCTTGTAAGTCGATGGACAGAAGGGTTATCTTTGAATAAAAAAAAACCTAAGAGGGCAGTCTTCTTCTTTTGAGAGTTCATCGAGTTTTCTTCTCTTTACCTCTCAGATTCGCTTGGTGTGTTATATCCAGGCTCTTGATCTATTCAAGTGTGTCATATCTTGATAGATCCTTGCATATCAGAAGCTTTCCACCACTTCTGTGCGACGCAACTCACCCCCCCACGCCTTGAAGCTCAGCTTGCAAGGATTATCCTTCAGTCTACCAACCTTGGAGTGTCAGATCTAGGGAGAATCATGTCATGTGGTATCAGAGCAACGCTCTAAGTCACTTGGTAATCTCGTTCTAAGTCTGAAACTTAAAGTTCTTATTTGTTTCAGTAGTTTTGCTTCAGTTTTTTTTTGGAATTAGGGTTTCTGCGATTTATTTTTTTTTTTTTTTCCATTTTTTTTTCGTTGGTTTTGCTAGATTTTTATAAAATCGAAAACTGGTCAAAAATTTTAATTTCTTTTTGTGTCTGCTTTATTAGGGTCTTGAAAACCAATAAAAATTTTATCCCAGAATTTAGAAGTTTGTTTGGTATTTGTTTGAGAATTAAATCTCAGACATATCAAAAATCGCTTCTGGATTTTGATCTGTTTTGTTTGAGTCGTATAAAATCCGAAAATTTCCAAAAAAAAAAAATATTTTTTCTTTTGTTTTCGTTAGTTTAACCTCTTAAGAAGATTTTTCAACTGGAATTTCAATTTTTGGAGTTTATTTGATATTTTTCCCGAATTTGTTTTCCAAACTGTTGAAATCTGTTCTTATAGGGTTCAATTGTGAGTGTGTGTTGAGCTTTCAAAGGAACTAGTTACTGGGTTTTGTTTTCGGTTGTTACTTGCAGGATGATGCAGGAGGAGGAAGAGACAAGCACCATGAAGGATAACAAACGACTGATGGAGGCTATGCTTGCCAGTTTGGGACAGATGATGGATGCAAGGTTTGAAACTTTCCGTCGAGAACAACAGCCACCACCAGCACGTGAAGTGCAACAACCTGGAGGGGCTCGCAGGGGCAGGAACCATCAGAGGCAATTTGTTGAAGATGATGAAACTGCAAGTTACTATAGTGAAGAAAGCGAATCAGCTAGAGGCAGCCAGAGGCGACGTAGGCGTGGTGAAGAAGGCAGAGACAGTTTCAGAGATCTAAAGCTTAGGATACCACCTTTCAATGGCACGAGTGATCCTGATGCCTACTTGGAGTGGGAGAAGAAGATAGAGCTGGTTTTTAATTGTCAAAACTATTCCGAGCTGAACAAGGTGAGAGTAGCTGCAACAGAGTTTAGTGATTATGCTCTCAGTTGGTGGGATCAGCTTGTTACCTCTAGGAGACGCAGTGGAGAAGGACCAGTGCGTACTTGGACAGAGATGAAGAGAGTAATGAGAAAAAGGTTTGTACCCAGCCACCATCACCGTGAGTTGCACCATAGCTCAGAAAACTTGCTCAAGGAAGCAGAAGTGTAGAGGAGTATTATCAAGAGCTTGAAACGCTTCTGATCAGAGCTGATATATTAGAAGATAGGGAAGCTGCTATGTCTCGTTTCTTAGGGGGACTAAACCGAGACATTCAAGACAGATTGGAAATGCAGAACTACGATGAGTTAGAGGAGATGTTGCACAAGGCCATCTTGATAGAACAACAACTCAAGAGGAAGAGTCCTACACGGTTTAACTATGGGGGTGGACAAGTTGTTTCGAAACCGAACTATCAAAGGGAAGACAGAGTGAACACTTCTCAGCGTGATGGCAAGCAAGTAGTGACGCCACGGCCCGAGATGAAACCGTATCTGAATAATCAAGGAGACAAAGGCAAAGGCACAGTTGAAACAAAAGCAAGGAACAGGGATGTTAAGTGTTTCAAGTGTCAGGGAAGAGGTCACTACGCTAATGAGTGCATCAACAAGAGAGTGATGGTTCTGTTAGACAGCGGTGAGTTCGAAACAGAAGATGAAAAAGAAACAGAGCTAGAGTACTTGTCCGAGTGTGAAGAACAAGCGGCACAAGGGCCCTTACTAGTCACAAGGAGATCGCTAAGCTTACAAACTACTACAACTGATCAAGAACAGAGAGAAAACTTGTTCCACACGCGATGCTTGGTTCACGGAAGGGTTTGCAGCCTGATCATCGATGGAGGAAGTTGTACCAATGTAGCAAGTGAAACCATGGTCAGCAAACTGAGTTTAAAAACAAAGAAGCACCCTAAACCATACCCGCTGCAATGGTTGAATGAAGGTGTTGAGATGAAAGTGAGCACGCAGGTGCTGGTGCCTATCACCATTGGCGCATACCACGATGAAATACTGTGTGATGTACTCCCAATGGCTGCTGGACACATTCTTCTTGGGCGACCTTGGCAATTTTATCGAAGAGTAGTACATGATGGCTTCACAAACCGTCATTCATTTGAGTACAAGGGGAAGAAGACCATTCTGATTCCTTTAACGCCACAAGAAGTGCATCAAGACCAGGTGACTCTCAAACAGAGGATGAGGCAGGGCATTAATGCTCCTGAGTTACAGCCACGAGAGCCGAGCTCGGAAAATAAACTGTACGCTAACTTCATTGCCAAGTCAGGTGATATTAAGCATGCTGTAGCTACTACGCAACCCTTGATTCTGATTATTTTTAAAGAGGCTCTTAGCAGCCTAACTAACCTCACACCGGTGCTACCGAGTGAAATGGAGACTCTTTTGCAGGATTATGGAGATGTATTTCCAGAAGATAACCCAACGGGACTGCCACCAATTAGAGGCATCGAGCACCAGATTGATTTAGTGCCTGGAGCATCACTACCAAACCGTCCAGCATACAGAACCAACCCTATGGAGGCTAAAGAGTTACAAAAACAGGTTGATGAGCTCATAGGGAAAGGACACATCGAGAGAGCATGAGTCCATGCGGTACCAGTTCTGCTCATGCCTAAGAAGGATGGGAGTTATGATGCGTTGATTGCAGGGCTATAAACAATATCACGGTGAAGTATCGACACCCTATTCCTAGGCTAGATGACATGTTAGACGAATTGCATGGTTCTAGGATGTTTTCTAAGATAGATTTAAGGAGTGGTTATCATCAGATTAGGATGAAAGAAGGAGATGAATGGAAAACTGCATTTAAAACGAAACATGGGTTATATGAATGGTTAGTTATGCCTTTTGGACTCACAAATGCACCTAGTACATTCATGAGGTTAATGAATCATGTCCTGAGATCGTTCATAGGAGTTTTCGTGGTAGTATATTTCGATGACATTCTGATTTATAGTAAAGACTTAGAAGAGCATATAGGACATTTGCAATCTGTTTTAAATGTACTCCGAAAGGAGAAGCTCTATGCCAACCTTAAGAAGTGCACATTTTGCACAGATCACGTGGTGTTTTTAGGTTTCGTTGTGAGTGCAGATGGTGTTCAGGTTGATGAAGAGAAGGTGAAGGCAATAAGAGAATGGCCCAGTCCGAAGACAGTAGGCGACGTGCGAAGTTTTCATGGTCTTGCTGGGTTCTATAGGCGCTTTTTTAAGGACTTCAGCACCATTGCTGCCCCACTCACTGAAGTGATCAAGAAGGAAGTTGGATTTCGATGGGGAACAGCACAAGAAGAAGCATTCCAGACTCTGAAAAACAAACTCACTCACGCCCCACTCTTATCTTTACCGAATTTCCTTAAAACCTTTGAGATTGAGTGTGATGCTTCAGGTGTTGGTATTGGAGCTGTTCTTATGCAGGATAAGAAGCCCGTCGCTTTCTTCAGTGAGAAGCTTGGAGGATCCACCCTCAACTACCCAACCTATGACAAAGAATTATATGCATTGGTGAGAGCTCTACAAACGTGGCAGCATTACTTCTGGCCCAAGGAGTTCGTTATTCACACAGACCACGAGTCACTCAAACATCTAAAAGGCCAGCATAAGCTCAACAAGAGACACGCCAGGTGGGTAGAGTTCATTCAGACATTCCCATATGTCATCAAGTTCAAAAAGGGTAAGGAAAACATAGTTGCTGATGCACTATCGCGAAGGTACGCATTGCTTTCTACCCTTGATCTGTAAACTGCTTGGGGTTTGAACAACTTAAACACTTATACGATTCTGATTCTGATTTTCAAGAATTGTTTAAGTCATGTGAAAAGTTTGCTGCTGGTTCTTATTTTCGGAGTGAAGGATTTTTTTCTTTGGTAATAGTGTATTCCTAACTGCTCTGTCCGAGATTTGCTTGTTAGAGAGGCTCATGGAGGCGGGTTGATGGGTCATTTTGGCGTTGCTAAGACGTTAAAGGTGATGCAAGACCACTTTTATTGGCCTCACATGAGAAGAGATGTAGAACGAATCTGCAACAGGTGCAGTACATGTAAGCAAGCTAAGTCTACGGTCCAACCCAACGGTTTGTATACTCCTCTCCCTATTCCCTCGCATCCCTGGACTGATTTATCAATGGATTTTGTTTTAGGGCTGCCTAGAACTAAGACAGGGAAGGATTCAATCTTTGTTGTAGTCGATTGTTTTTCTAAGATGTCTCACTTCATTGCTTGCAACAAAACAGATGATGCATCTCATGTAGCTCACTTGTTCTTTAAAGAGGTTGTTAGATTGCATGGCATACCTAAGACTATAGTCTCTGATCGTGATACTAAGTTTCTTAGCTACTTCTGGAAAACGTTATGGTCTAAGTTAGGTACTAAGCTTCTATTTTCTACAACATGTCACCCCCCAAACTGATGGGCAAACTGAAGTTGTTAATAGGACTCTAGGGACATTACTTTGCGATGTTTAATCAAAAAGAACCTTAGAACATGGGAAGAATGCTTACCACATATAGAATTTGCTTATAACCATGCTGGCATTCTACATCTAGGTTCTCGCCATTTCAGATTGTTTATGGCTTTAACCCATTGTCACCTTTGGATCTAACGCCTTTACTTGTGAGTGAAAGATTAAGCTTAGATGGAAAACAGAAAGCAGAGTTTGTGCAACAGATACATGAAAAAGCCAAAGCAAACATAGAAGAGAAGACAAAGGAGTATCTAGACACGCCAACAAAGGAAGACGCAGGCTGGTATTTGATGAGGGAGATCTCGTATGGGTGCACTTGAGGAAGGAGAGATTTCCAGACCAGAGGAAGTCCAAACTCATGCCTAGAATCGATGGTCCCTTTCAGATCACAAAGAAGATCAATGATAATGCCTATCAGCTGGATCTTCAAGGTAAGTATAATGTAAGTAATAGCTTCAATGTGTCTGATTTAGCTCCATTTCTTGCAGATGAACCAGATTTGAGGTCAAATCCTTTTCAAGAAAGGGGGGATGATATGATCATGGACAGCATGATACAAACACAAGAAGAGCTTGTAGTCGAGGAGTGTGAAACAACACAAGAAGAGCTTGTGGTGAGGAATCTAAGCCTATCCCAACGGGACCAATGACACGAGCAAGGACTAAGGAGCTCAAGGAAGCTGTTGCCGGCATTCTTAACCAAATCCAGAACCAACCAAGCTATTTGAACCAAGACAACACAACTCCAACACGCAACCTAATCAGTACAAGATGGCTAGTGAACAGTGGTCTATTCTTGCACTCTTTTTCCTATATTTGTTTTTATCCCATTGGGTTTTTTCAAGTGTAGGTTTTTAATGAGGCAAAGATAGATCACCACATCTAGTTCACTAGCCAAGTATGAAGCTTAAGATGCACCATCGACCAGCATAAGCTTCAGCTTTGTCTAATTTTCCTTTTTTCTTTATTTGCTAAAAGACACCCTATTTTGTGCCTTTCGTTTATTTTCTTTCTTTTGGGTTATTTTTGCAATTCTTTGAACTTAAGGGTTTTATTTTCTCTTTATATTATCTTGTAAGTCGATGGACAGAAGGGTTATCTTTGAATAAAAAAAAACCTAAGAGGGCAGTCTTCTTCTTTTGAGAGTTCATCGAGTTTTCTTCTCTTTACCTCTCAGATTCGCTTGGTGTGTTATATCCAGGCTCTTGATCTATTCAAGTGTGTCATATCTTGATAGATCCTTGCATATCAGAAGCTTTCCACCACTTCTGTGCGACGCAACTCACCCCCCCACGCCTTGAAGCTCAGCTTGCAAGGATTATCCTTCAGTCTACCAACCTTGGAGTGTCAGATCTAGGGAGAATCATGTCAGCTATGAAATAAGCTATAATACTTGTCTCTTACTTTGACATGCTTCTCCACCTTGGTAGCATGTTTATACTAATTTTGACACTTTAGCACTTCTATTCACTCCCTTTTCTATTTGAAAGAGTCATAACTCCGGTTTTGGGATTTGCAGCTTAAAAATGGTGAAATCCTTGTAAATGAAACCATTGATACTTCATATTCACATCATGAGGTGTTGTTTCAGCCTCTTTATGTGTCTTCTAGCCACAACTCCAAAATTCACTATTAGAAACTCCTATGATGTTCAAAGAACTAACGGAACTGTGGGATAAACTATAATATTTATTTCTTACTTTGACTTGCTTCTCCACCTTGGTAGCATGCATAGACTAATGTTTACACTTTAACATATATATTCTTTCTCAATTTTTATCTTGGAGGGTCATAACTCTAATTTTGATATTATCAACTTGAAAATTGTCAAATCCATGTAAATGAAAGCATTGATTCTTCATATTCAAATAAGGAGATGTTGTTTTATCCTCCATATGTGTCTTTTTGCTACAACTCCAAAATTCACCATTAGAATCTCGTATGATATTCAAAGAACTTACAGAGCTATGAGACAAGCTATAATACTTGTCTCTTACTTTGACATGCTTCTCCACCTTGGTAGCATGTTTATACTACTTTTGACACTTTAGCACTTCTATTCACTCTCATTTCTATTTTAAAGAGTTATAACTCCGTTTTTGGGATTTGCAGCTTGAAAATGGTGAAATCCTTGTAAATGAAAGCATTGATACTTCATATTTACATCATGAGGTGTTGTTTCAGCCTCCTTATGTGTCTTCTTGCCACAACTCCAAAATTCACTATTAGAAACTCCTATGATGTTCAAAGAACAAACTGAACAGTGGGATAAACTATAATATTCATTTCTTACTTTGACTTGCTTCTCCACCTTGGTGGCATGCCTAGACAAAAGTTTACACTTTAACATATATATTCTTTCTCAATTTTTATCTTGGAGGGTCATAACTCTAATTTTGAGATTATCAACTTGAAAATTGTAAAATCCTTGTAAATGAAAGCATTGATTCTTCATATTCACATAAGGAGGTGTTGTTTTATCCTCCATATGTGTCTTTTTGCGACAACTCCAAAATTCACCATTAGAATCTCGTATGAGATTCAAAGAACTTAAAGAGCTATGAGATAAGCTATAATACTTGTCTCTTACTTTGACATGCTTCTCCACCTTGGTAGCATGTTTATACTACTTTTGACACTTTAGCACTTCTATTCACTCTTATTTCTATTTTAAAGAGTCATAACTCCGTTTTTGGGATTTGCAGCTTGAAAATGGTCAAATCCTTGTAAATAAAAGCATTGATACTTCATATTCACATCATGAGGTGTTGTCAGCCTCCTTATGTGTCTTCTTGCCACAACTCCAAAATTCACTATTAGTGTAACGCCCGTGTCCTGGAAATTAATTATCGGTTAATTAATTGGGATGTCCTTTCGAGTTTATGAACCTTAGACAAGTCTCAAGAAATTAATTATAGGGTTGAAATAATTAATTTGGATTTGTCCCAGGGGTGTCATAAATTGTTTCGAAAGTTTTGGGGTTTTTCTCAAAAGTTGGAAGGTTTGGTTGACTTTTCTTCTTCTTCTTCTTCTTCTTCTTCTTCTCCATCGTGAGTTTGGCTAAGTGGGGAGAAGCTTTTGAGCTGAATTTTCCGAGTGAGAAAGAGAGAGAGAGAAGAGAGAGAAGGGTTGGAAAAGCTTTGTGAAGCTTAGTTCTTGTGAGTTCTTGCTAGTGTGTAGCTGGAGGAGCTTGGGCAAGGTTGTGGCTGAAGCTTGTAGAGCTTGGCATGAGCTTGGGTGAGTTGGTGTGAGCTTGCCATCAGGACAGACCGATGGGTCGTGTGGCAGTGTTCCTGGCATTTCGCAAGGACACTCGCAGCGGTCAGGACAGACCGCTAGGACCTAGCGGTCAGGTCCATCGGTCAGGTTGGACCGATGAGTTGGTTGTAGCATTTCTTGGCAATTCACCAGGATAGTTGCAGCGGTCAGGACAAACCGTTGGGGTTCATCGGTCAGGTTGAACCGATGGTCGTCCTTGTGTGGTTATCTTTGTGTGTCTCCTGGTTAGCTTTCGTGTGTGTCGAATTGCTATGGTGCTAGACATGTTTTGCTATTGATTGCCTTGCATGTGTTGATGTTAGGAATTGATAGGGCCTTTGTGGTGAATCTTGTTCATGCGTGAATTGTGATTGTGGTTGTATGCCTTGCTTGTGGGTTTTCGCATACCTGTTGTTGGGAGGATCAATCTCACTCAGCATTTGGTTTCCAAATGTTGATGCATCACCTTTGTCGATGCAGATAAAGATAAGGTGTGATCGTGGAATCGAAGGTTCGGAGGGAGAGGATGATTAGGACCCGGGGTTGTTTGCTTTACTGTATTGTATTGTATTTTCTGCTGTATTGTAGAATTACATATTCTGTGCTTGGTATTGTATTGTGGTTTTTGTATAAGTACTTGGAGAGTATTTAAAATGTATGGGCATTTTAAATACTAAGTATTTATGTTGTAAAAAAAAAAAAAAAAAAAAAAAAAAATCGGGTCGTCACAGTTTTGGTATCAGAGCCTAAACGGTTATAAGAGCCTGGGTGGCTCAGGGTTAGTTGGGTATTGCATGGGGTCTTAGAATCATCCTCTTCGAGCCTTGTGCGATTCCACGGTAACTTATCTTTATCGTGATGATTGTGTTTCAGTGTCCTTAGTCTTTGTTTCTTGCAAGTGCAGATGGTTAGAGGGCGTGGTAGAGGCCGTGGCCGTGGCCGGGGTCGTGTTGTGGAGGAGCGGGTCGAGGATTCGCTTGCGAGTCAGGTGGCGTCTGATGGTGTGTCTGGCATGCGTGCTGGAGTGGCTGGTGTTCCAGCTGGTGCTGCGGGTATACATACGGGTATAGCAGCGGGTGCTGCGAGAGTGGCAGCGGGTGATGTTCAGGCTCCTATTGATCGCTTGGCTAATCTCTTGACGGTGTTGTTGGAGCAGTTACCGGAGAGGGTACCGGCTCAGGCTCCTGTGGCTCCAGTGGGTGTTGAGGTTCAGCCTCAGGTAGCAGCTGTGGTTGCTGAGGAGCTCCCATCCTACCGTAGGATGATAGAGCAGATGCAGAGGATAGGCACGGGGTTTTTCCCTGGAGGTGCTAATCCTGAGGACGCTGATGCGTGGTTGAGGAGGTTAGAGAGGAATTTCCTCTCGAGTAGGTTCCCGTGGGATACCAAGTGGACATTGCGGTCCATTATCTAGAGGGTCATGCACATCTCTGGTGGAGGGGTGTGGCAGCCTGGAGAGTTCAGGCCGAGATGGCTTGGGCGGATTTTGTGGAGGAGTTTAACTCCAAGTTTTTCCCTCAGGAGGCGTTCAACCGGTTAGAGTCGAGGCTTGCGAGATTGACTCAAGGGGATCGGTCAGTACGTGAGTATGAGGTGGATCTTTTGAGCAGAGTTCGGCTGGCTCAGGAAAAAGATGAGGGCTTGGTTAAGGCTTCGAGAGAATTGGGTTCTAAGTATCAGGTATCTCCGAATGACACTATCCTTGTGAGTGGGAGGGTATGCGTACCTTTGGATGAGGATTTGAGGTGTGAGATCCTGAGTGACGCTCATGCGAGTATGTTTTCGATTCATCCAGGAGCGACTAAGATGTACCGAGATCTTAAGCGGTATTATCATTGGGTCGGGATGAAGAAGGATGTTGCTAACTGGGTTGTGGCATGCAACGTGTGCCAGTTAGTGAAGGCAGAGCATCAGGTTCCGAGTGGTTTGTTGCGGAGTTTACCCATTCCAGAGTGGAACTGGGATATGATCACGATGGATTTCATGGTGGGATTACCACTTTCTCGGACCAAGGATGCTATTTAAGTCATCGTTGATCGATTGACTAAGTGTGCGCGTTTTCTGACCATTAAGAAGACCGATGGGTGTGCAGTTTTGGCTAGGAAGTATGTGCAGGAGATTGTGAGACTCTATGGAGTACTAGTGAGCATTGTCTCGGACCGGGATCATAAGTTCACATCTGAGTTCTGGAATGCGTTTCAGACGGAGATGGGCACGAGGGTGCACATGAGTACGGTGTATCATCCTCAGACAGATGGGCAGTCTGAGAGGACCATCCAGACTCTGGAGGATTTGTTGATGATGTGCGTGCTGGATTGGGGTGGTCATTGGGTGGATCACTTAAACTTGGTAGATTTTGCGTATAACAATAGCTACCAGGCGAGTATTGGGATGGCTCCATACGAGGCTCTGTATGGGAGGCCATGTCGTACACCTTTGTGTTGGACTCAAGTGGGGGAGAGGAGCACATTGGGTGCGAGTTTTGTTCAGGAAACCACGGAGAGGATCCGGGTTTTGAAGCTAAACATGAAAGAGGCCCAGGATCGGCAAAAGAGTTATGCCGATAAGAGGCGGAAAGACCTGGTGTTTGAGGTGGGAGATAGAGTGTATCTCAAGATGGCTTTGCTGAGAGGTCCGATCAGGTCCATTAGTGCGACTAAGTTGAGTCCGAGGTATATGGGACCGTTCCGGATTGTATAGCGTGTTGGACCGGTAGCGTATCGGTTGGAGTTACCCGAGATTATGCATGCATTTCATAAGGTCTTCCATGTGTCGATGCTGAAGAAGTGTTTGCATAGGGGTGATGAGGTATTGGGTGAGATTCCGTCAGATCTCCAGCCCAATATGACCGTTGAGGCGAGACCTTTGAGAGTTCTCGAGCGGAGGGTCAAGGAGCTTCGTCGGAAGAAGATTCCGATGATGTGAGTTCTGTGGGACTATGATGGGGTACAGGAGGAAACTTGGGAGCCAGAGGCTCGGATGGAAATCGTTGGATTAGGGTTCGAAGCGAGCTGCGGCTTGAGTTCCATCGAGTGGTTCCAGTTTCGATTTGTACCTACATGCTATGTTTAATTCATTTTGTATTGCCGTTATGTATGATGATGTTACATTATGGTGTTTAATAATAAGATGTGAGTTTTCCTTATTATTATTTGACTTGCGAGTCTTGGATTGCTTTCGTTTTGGTGTTCAAAAAGCGTTAAAGCATGTGAGTAATAAGATAGTGGTTCTTATTGGTAATGGCACGAGTGCCATGGGAAAAGTTTTTAAGAGAGTTTAAAAGCTTGGTTCATAATCGGGAAAAGATTATGGGGTGCCGTAATGTTGGGTACCGGTGCTATAGCCTTGGTTGGTTATGCACGGCAGATATTCCGAGTGTGGAATATGGGTGATACCAGTGTTACCTTGCGAGGATACACGAATCACGGGAGGTAGATCAGTCGGAGATGCTTATAGATATGTGGCATATTGCTTAGTAAAAGGACTAGTACCTCTAGTGCCATTAACTCGAAGGACTGCGGGCCTAAGAGTGTAACTGGCAATGTATCCAGACTCGTGTGGAGTATAGCCTAGAGTGATATGTGATACTGTGGATTCGGAGGGTATATAACCAAGAGTGATGTACGATACTGTGGATTCGTAAGGTGTATAACCTAGACGTAGGTTATATTGCCCAGAATTGTGGGGTAAAAAGTATATCGGAGACTGAGGAAGGTTATATGGCCAAGAATTGAGAGGTATGGGATATCGGAGACTCATGAAGGTTATATTGCCCCGAGGAGAGTGGTACGGCAGATACCCAGAACTCAGAGATGCTGCGGTGTCTTGGGTGTTGTGATATGGGTTATACCTTGTGAGGTATAAAGGATATCCTGCGACGTATGTTAGAGCCTAGAGTTCGGAGATGCAGCGGTGTCTTGAGCCGTGGGATGAGCAATAAGTACATATGATGCTGGGTGTTATAAGCATAGAGAGACTGAGTGGGAAACCTCGGAGGTTAGTTATAGGCCTCGTGTGTACATGCGTGTACCTGTGTGTGTGTTGGCCGGGTTGGCCAATGTTTGAGTAATCGTTGCGACGATTTGAGTTCATTGGAGATGAACGGTAAAGTAGATTCGAGGTTGAATCTATGTTAGTGGGGGAGAATTATAACGCCCGTGTCCCAGAAATTAATTATCGGTTAATTAATTGGGATGTCCTTTCGAGTTTATGTACCTTAGACAAGTCTCAAAAAATTAATTATAGGGTTGAAATAATTAATTTGGATTTGTCCCGGGGGTGTCATAAATTGTTTCGGAAGTTTTGGGGTTTTTCTCAAAAGTTGGAAGGTTTGGTTGACTTTTCTTCTTCTTCTTCTTCTTCTTCTCCATCGTGAGTTTGGCTAAGTGGGGAGAAGCTTTTGAGCTGAATTTGCCGAGTGAGAAAGAGAGAGAGAGAAGGGTTGGAAAAGCTTGGTGAAGCTTAGTTCTTGTGAGTTCTTGCTAGTGTGTAGCTGGAGGAGCTTGGGCAAGGTTGTGGATGAAGCTTGTAGAGCTTGGCATGAGCTTGGGGGAAATGGTGTGAGCTTGCCTTGAGCTAAGGGAGCAAAAGGAAGGGTTCTAGGGAGTTCTTGAGCTCGGATCTGTTGCATGTGAGCTTGGGAGAAGCTTGTAAGAGGAGCTCTTGGAGCTTGGTGTTTCACGGAAAGGCTAGGGAAGAAGGAGGAGTCTTCTTGAGCTTGGGGAGTTCAATCTTGGCTTGATTCTTCCTTTTGCTAAGCTGAGTTGTGACCAAAGGTTGCTTAAGCTTTGTTTGGGGGCTTATGGGGTTTAAACAAGCTTTGAGGGTGTGCCTAGGTTGCTTAGAGGCCTTGTGGTCTTGTTGTTAAGCTTAATCTAGGGTGTTTACGCTTGTGTATTGATTTGTGAAGCTTGTTTGTTGTGCTTGGTGCTTGTTAAGCTTGGTTTAAGTCAAGTTTAGGGGTTCTGTGGGTTCCATCGGTCGTGCCAGACCGATGGGTAATGTTGCAATGTTCCTGGCATTTCGCAAGGACACTTGCAGCGGTAAGGGCAGACTGATGGGGTTCATCGGTTAGGTCCATCGGTCAGGACAGACCGATGGGTCGTGTGGCAGTGTTCCTGGCATTTCGCAAGGACACTCGTAGCGGTCAGGACAGACTGCTGGGACCTAGCGGTCAGGTCCATCGGTCAGGTTGGACCGATGAGTTGGATGTAGCGTTTCCCGGCAATTCACCAGGACAGTTGCAGCGGTCAGGTTAGACCGTTGGGGTTCATCGGTCAGGTCCATCGGTCAGGTTGGACCGATGGCCATCCTTGTGTGGTTGTCTTTGTGTGTCTCCTGGTTAGCTTTCGTGTGTGTCGAATTGCTATGGTGCTAGACATGTTTTGCTATTGATTGCCTTGCATGTGTTGATGTTAGGAATTGATAGGGCCTTTGCGGTGAATCTTGTTCATGCGTGAATTTAATTGTGGTTGTATGCCTTGCTTGTGGGTTTTCGCATACCTGTTGTTGGGGGGATCAATCTCACTCAGCATTTGGTTTCCAAATGTTAATGCATCACCTTTGTCGATGCAGGTAAAGATAAGGTGTGATCGTGGAATCGAAGGTTCGGAGGGAGAGGATGATTAGGACCCGGGGTTGTTTTTTACCGTATTGTATTGTATATTCCTCTGTATTGTAGAATTGCGTATTCTGTGCTTGGTATTGTATTGTGGTTTTTGTATAAGTACTTGGAGAGTATTTAAAATGTATGGGCATTTTAAATACTAAGTATTTATGTTGCAAAAAAAAAAAAAAAAAAAAAATCGGGTCGTCACAATTAGAAACTCCTATGATGTTTAAAGAACTAATTGAACTGTGGGATAAACTATAATATTTATTTCTTACTTTGACTTGCTTCTCCACCTTGGTAGCATGCCTAGACTAATTTTTACACTTTAACACATATATTCATTCTCAATTTTTATCTTGGAGGGTCATAACTCTAATTTTGAGATTATCAACTTGAAAATTGTTAAATCGTTGTAAATGAAAGCATTGATTCTTCTTATTCACATAAGGAGGTGTTGTTTCATCCTCCATATGTGTATTTTTGCTACAACTCCAGAATTCACCATTAGAATCATGTATGAGATTCAATGAACTAACAGAGCTATGAAATAAGCTATAATACTTGTCTCTTACTTTGACATGCTTCTCCACCTTGGTAGCATGTTTATACTACTTTTGACACTTTAGCACTTCTATTCACACTCATTTCTATTTTAAAGAGTCATAACTCCGTTTTTGGGATTTGCAGCTTGAAAATGGTCAAATCCTTGTAAATGAAAGCATCGATACTTCATATTCACATCATGAGGTGTTGTTTCAGCCTCCTTATGTGTCTTCTTGCCACAACTCCAAAATTCACTATTAGAAACTCCTATGATGTTCAAAGAACTAACTGAACAGTGGGATAAACTATAATATTTATTTCTTACTTTGACTTGCTTCTCCACCTTGGTAGCATGCCTAGACTAATGTTTACACTTTAACATATATATTCTTTCTCAATTTTTATCTTGGAGGGTCATAACTCTAATTTTGAGATTATCAACTTGAAAATTGTCAAATCCTTGTAAATGAAAACATTGATTCTTCATATTCACATAAGGAGGTGTTGTTTTATCCTCCATATGTGTCTTTTTGCTACAACTCCAAAATTCACCATTAGAATCTCATATGAGATTCAAAGAACTAACAGAGCTATGAGATAAGCTATAATACTTGTCTCTTACTTTGACATGCTTCTCCACCTTGGTAGCATGTTTATACTAGTTTTGACACTTTAGCTCTTCTATTCACTCTCATTTCTATTTTAAAGAGTCATAACTCCGTTTTTGGGATTTGCAGCTTGAAAATGGTCAAATCCTTGTAAATGAAAGCATTGATACTTCATATTCACATCATGAGGTGTTGTTTCAGCCTCCTTATGTGTCTTCTTACCACAACTCCAAAATTCACTATTAGAAACTCCTATGATGTTCAAAGAACTAACTGAACTGTGGGATAAATTATAATATTTATTTCTTACTTTGACTTGCTTCTCCACCTTGGTAGCATGCCTAGACTAATGTTTACACTTTAACATATATATTCTTTCTCAATTTTTATCTTGGAGGGTCATAACTCTAATTTTGAGATTATCAACTTGAAAATTGTCAAATCCTTGTAAATGAAATATTGATTCTTCATATTCACATAAGGAGGTGTTGTTTTATCCTCCATATGTGTCTTTTTGCTACAATTTCAAAATTCACCATTAGAATCTCGTATGATTCAAAGAACTAACAGAGCTATGAGATAAGCTATAATACATGTTTCCTACTTTGACATGGTTCTCCACCTTGGTAGCATGCTTAAACTTCTTTTTACACTTCATCACTTATATTCACTCTCATTTCTATCTTGAAGACTCATAACTCCGTTTGTGGGATTATCAACTTGAAAATGGTCAAATCCTTGTAAAAGAAAGCATTGATTCTTCATATTCACATAAGGAGGTCTTGTTTCATCCTCCATATGTGTCTTCTTGCTATAACTCCAAAATTCACCATTAGAATCTCGTATGAGCTTCAAAGAACTAACAGAGCTATGAGATAAGCTATAATACTTGTCTCTTACTTTGACATGCTTGTCCACCTTGGTAGCATATTTATACCACTTTCGACACTTTATCACTTTTATTCACTCTCATTTCTATTTTAAAGAGTCATAACACTGTTTTTGGGATTTGCAGTTTGAAAATGGTCAAATCCTTGTAAATGAAAGCATTGATACTTCATATTCACATCATGAGGTGTTGTTTCAGCCTCCTTATGTGTCTTCTTGCCTGATATGATCCTCCTAGAATCGGCACTTTCGAGGGGTAAGAAGAAAGGAATAGATAGATAGATAGATGTGGAGTGAATGGATCGCACCAAGGTTGCAGAAGGCCTTGGATATTTCCTCAATGACTTTTCCAAGATATGACACACTTGAAATCGCCAAGGTTTGAATCGGGGATATGACACACCTTGATTCGATCGATTGATGGATATGACTCACCAACAATCAGTTTTGTTCTTCAAAGAACACAAGAGAAAACACTCTCAATTTTTAATAAAAAAACTTGGTTGAATCCGAAAATGATCCTAACAAAAGAGTTTTAAAGAAAAAAGAAGTAAAGAAAAACTAGAATTAATTCATAGGAACTTAAGAAAACATTAACTAGTTGAAAATATCTCTTGGAGTCTCCCAAGCCACCTCTTCCACTCCCTTGGCCGAAATTAATCAGGTAATTTAGTGAGCTGGGCTGACTTTAATCTCTTCTTTGGGCTTGAGACTTCAAAAGATAAATCCAAAAATTATTAGACTTGAACTTGGACCAAACTTGTTTAACTCTTGTGGACTAAGATGGATTAGAGTGACCCATTTGCCTCATTAAAACCTTCCTTTGGAAAACCCATTGGAAAAAAACCAAAGGCTAGGAAAAAGAGTACAAACGAATCACCCGCTATTAGTCCACTCGAGCAACCAAGACGGTTTGATTTTCCTTGTTCTCGAACAGAACTTTAGTCGGTTGAACTTGAGTGAGTAATGCGGAGATGGCGCTCTGAAATTCTTTGGCTCTCAATCTTGTCATTGGTCCACTTAGTACGGCCAAAGCATCCTCGGGTTCAAGCTGCTTCTGTGAGCTATCCATGATCACATCATCCCCTCCCTCTTGAAAAGGATTTGTACTCAAATCTGGAACATCTGCAACAAAAGGGATTAAGTCAGCAACGTTAAAGCTTGAACTCACATTGTACTTACCTTGGAGATCGAATTGGTAAGCATTATCGTTGATCCTCTTTGTGACTCGGAATGGACCGTCAATCCTAGGCATCAACTTAGACTTCCTCTCAGCCGGAAATCTCCCCTTCCTTAGATGTAACCAAACGTGATCTCCTTCCTCAAAAATCATCTTGCGCCTGCCCTTGTTAGCTTGTTTAGCGTACAGCTTCGTCTTCTCCTCTATGTTGTGCTTTACTTTCTCATGAATCTGTTTAACAAGTTCAGCTTTCTTTTTCCCATCCAAGCTTACTCTTTCACTCAAAGGCAATGGGGTTAGATCCAAAGGAGATAAAGGATTAAAGCCGTAAACAATTTCAAAAGGAGAAAACTTGGTGGCGGAATGCACAGATCGGTTATAAGCAAATTCAACATGTGGTAAGCATTCTTCCCAAGTTTTTAAATTCTTTTTAATCAAGGCACGCAGCAAGGTAGACAAAGTTCTATTAACTACTTCAGTTTGGCCGTCGGATTTAGGATGACAAGTAGTTGAGAACAGCAACTTAGTACCTAGCTTAGACCAAAGCGTCTTCCAAAAATAACTCAAGAATCTTGTATCCCTGTCACTGACTATAGTCCTAGGCATTCCATGCAAATGAACTATTTCTTTAAAGAACAATTCAGCAATATGGGAAGCATCGTCAGTTTTGTGACAAGCAAGAAAATGTGCTATTTTAGAGAACCTATCGACAATAACAAAGATTGAATCTTTTCCAATCCTAGTTCTAGGTAATCCAAGCACAAAATCCATAGAAATGTCAGTCCAAGGCTGATCAGGAATAGGCAAAGGTGTGTACATACCTTGGGACTGTACCTTCGATTTGGCTTGTTTGCACATGACGCATCGCCCACAAATTCTTTCGACGTCTCTCTTCATTTGCGGCCAGTAGAAGTGTTCTTGCATCACTTTTAAAGTTTTAGAGATTCCAAAATGCCCCATCAAGCCTCTCCATGCGCTTCCCTAACTAACAAATCTCTCACGGAACAATTAGGCACACATAACCGATTTTCATAGAAAAGAAATCCGTCATGCCTAAAATATTTCCCAAAAGCAAACTTATCACACGACTTAAAAATCTCTTGAAAATGAGAATCAACTTGATAAAGATCTTTAAGGTGTTCAAATCCCAGAAGTTTAGCATCCAAAGTAGAAATCAAGGCGTACCTTCGAGATAAGGCATCAACAACTATATTTTCATTACCTTGTTTGTACTTGATCACATAGGGAAATGTTTCGATGAATTCTACCCACCTAGCATGCCTCTTGTTGAGCTTTTGTTGACCCTTTAGATGCTTCAAAGACTCGTGGTCAGTATGAATAACAAACTCCTTCGGCCAGAGGTAGTGCTGCCATGTTTGTAATGCTCGGACAAGCGTGTACAACTCCTTGTCGTAGGTTGGATAGTTCAATGTAGCTCCTCCAAGCTTCTCACTGAAAAAGGCAATGGGCTTCTTTTCTTGCATCAAGACAGCTCCAATACCTACACCAGATGCATCACACTTAATTTCAAAAGTTTTAAGAAAGTTCGGTAAAGATAAAAGTGGTGCATTGGTGAGTTTATCCTTTAACACTCGGAATGCTTCTTCTTGTGCTTCTTCCCATTTAAGTCCGACATTTTTCTTGATCACTTCAGTGAGAGCAGCAGCTATGGTACTGAAGTCCTTCACAAATCTCTGATAGAATCCTGCAAGTCCATGGAAACTTCTCACTTCTCCTACGGTTTTCAGACTGGGCCATTCTCGGACAACTCTTACCTTTTCTTCGTCCATTTTGATGCCATCTGCACTTATGACAAAACCTAGAATCACAAGGTTATCCATACAAAAGGTGCATTTCTTCAGATTAGCATAAAGTTCCTCTTTCCTAAGTACTATCAAAACCGCTTCTAGATGATTAACATGCTCTTCTAAATTTTTGCTATAAACTAAGATATCATCAAAGTAAACAACAACAAAAATTCCAAGGAAGCTCCTTAAAACATGATTCATCAACCTCATAAAAGTACTAGGCGCGTTGGTTAATCCAAATGGCATAACTAACCATTCATACAAGCCATGTTTCGTTTTAAACGTAGTTTTCCATTCGTCACCCTCTTTCATCCTAATCTGGTGGTATCCACTCTTAAGATCTATTTTCGAAAATATGCTAGAACCATGCAGCTCATCTAACATATCATCTAAACGAGGAATAGGGTGGCGATACTTTAGTGTGATATTGTTGATGGCTCGACAATCAATACACATCCTCCAAGTCCCGTCCTTCTTCGGAACAAGCAACACCGGCACAGCACAAGGGCTCATGCTCTCTCGTATGTATCCTTTGTCCATCAGCTCACTCACTTGCTTTTGAATCTCCTTAGTCTCCACCGGATTGGTTCTGTATGCTGGCCTGTTGGGAAGTGAAGCTCCTGGCATGAAATCGATCTGGTGCTCAATCCCCCGGATAGGCGGCAATCCCTTAGGGTTTTCCTCCGGAAAGACGTCTTCAAAATTCTGCAAAATAGAAGAGATTTTACTCGGCAATTCCGGTACGGGGTTAGTAAGGTTCAGCAATGCTTCTTTGTAAACAAATAATAGAACGGGTTGTTTAGAGAACAGAGCTCTCTTAACCACATTTGACCTCACAAAGAAATTTGAATGCCTCACGGGTTTACTCTCACAAGCTTTTTTCTTGGGTTTTCTCAAACTCTCATTTTTATTTTGAGGTGGCGTGTTTAGGGGTTCACTCACAATGGTTTTTCCTTGTTGCTGCAGCTGAAGTTGGTCTTGATGAACCTCATGTGGCGCCAAAGGAGCAAGTATCGTCTTTCTGCCATTGAACTCAAAAGAGTAACGGTTAGTAAAGCCATCATGTAAGACCCTTCTATCGAACTGCCATGGTCTTCCAAGTAGTATATGGCCAGCCTCCATAGGTAAAACATCGCATAATATCTCATCCTCATACTTGCCTATGGTTAAAGGAACCAATACTTGGCGGCTCACCGTCATCTCACCAGCATCATTAAGCCATTGAAGCTTAAATTGTTTCGGATGCTTCCTAACTTCCAGTCCAAACTTCTTCACCATTGTTTCACTCGCCACATTAGTACAACTTCCACCATCAATAATAAGGCTGCAGACCTTACCTTGTACCAAACATCTCGTGTGAAACAAGTTTTCCCGCTGCTCTTGGACAGAATCTTTAACTTGAATACTCAAGGAACGTCTTGTTACCAATAATTCTCCGATGGCTGGTAATTCTATGTCCTCCTCGGTTTCAACATCACTTTCAAGTTTTTCCTCCTCAGTTTCAATCTCGCCATTATCCAATAGAATCATAGTTCTCTTATTGGTGCACTCGTTGGCGTAGTGTCCTCTCCCTTGACACTTGAAACACTTAACGTCCCGATTTCTAGACGTAGTAACTACAGCTTTACCCTTGACGTCTTCAGCAATGGCGTGGGGTTTAGGGTCCGGTCTTGACTTGGAAACAGTTTTATCCTCTCGGCTGTAACCCGTCCTAGTATTAGCCGCTCTAGCTCCATAGGAAAGTCTAGAAGTACTTCTCCTTTTAACTTACTGTTCAACCAACACAGCCTTATGAAGCATTTCTTCCAAATCTTTATAAGTTTGAAGCTCTATTCTATCTTGAATATCACGAGCTAAACCACTCAAAAATCTGGCCATCGTCGCCTCAACATCTTCATCTATATCGGCCTTAAGCATTAGAGATTCCATCTCTTGGTAATAGTCCTCTACACCCTTACTTCCTTGAGTTAAACGCCTAAGCTTTTGATGCAACTCCCGATGATAGTGGCTTGGAACAAATCTTTTGCTCATCAGATTTTTCAACTCTTCCCAAGTGACTACGGCCGGTTCTTGGTTACGTCTTCGACTCGTCACAATCTGATCCCACCAATTAATTGCATAATCAGAAAATTCCGTTGCCGCTACTTGAACTTTCTTTTGCTCCGAATAATTTTGACAATCAAACATGAGCTCAATTTTTTCTCCCACTCCAAGTAGACATCCGGATCATTTTTCCCATGGAAAGGTGGTATCTTCAACTTAAGTCCACCGAGATTATCTTCATTTCGACCCCTAGCTTCTCTTACTCGTCTCGGCCTTTTTTCACTTTGATTAGAAGCTTGGCTACCTCTGCTGTAATAATGCAAGTCTTCCCCATCAGTTTCATCTGGAGGGCGTGCTCTTCTTCTTCTAGCAACAGTATTCGGCAATAGTCCTTGATTAACGGACTCTTGAATCGTATCGATCCTTGCATTGACTACACCCATTTCTTCCCTCACCATCCGCCTCATTTCTACCAATAAGGTCTGCATGTCCAGAGTGTTATTTCTTCTTCTTTGAGCTCGGTTGGTGTTCTCAACTTCTTCAGTGGAATGATTTAACATATTGATCTTGTTTTCCCTGCACACTTAACAAACGTTAGCAATAAAAAGTCGACCCTCACAAGTGTTTCTCTCCTTTTTATTCACTCAATCACTCAGCACTCAAGATGTTCTCTCTCAGCGATTTTCTCAATGGTTCGTATGGAACAAAACCGATCAAATCGGATGAACAACTCCAACAACACAAATTCGAAACAAATGATTTGAGATAGAAAGAAAAGAGAAAAGTTTAGTATTTTTTTTTTTTTTTTAAACAGATCAAGGATCAGAAAATTAAGAGAAATAATTAGAAAAATTAAAACCCCCCCTAAGTAATTAATTTTCGGACTGATTATATATATATATATTTTTTTCTCTTTTTTGGTCCGATCAACTTCTTCTTTTTTTTTTTTTTTTTTAAAAACTCAGAATTAAAACTAGAACTAAATAGAGATCAAAAAGAAAATTATGATCAAAATAAAAATAAATTGACTAATCCCCCAAACTATTGATCCGATCAAATAGAAAAGAAAGACTAGAGAAGATAAAAGAAATTGAAAAAGAAAAGATAGAGGATATAAGAAGATGGAAAAGGTGAGAAGATGATAAGACAAATACCAAACCCGAAAGTGTGCTCTGATACCACTTGATATGATCCTCCTAGAATCGGCACTTTCGAGGGGTAAGAAGAATGGAATAGATAGATAGATAGATGTGGAGTGAATGGATCGCACCAAGGTTGCGGAAGGCCTTGGATATTTCCTCAATGACTTTTCCAAGATATGACACACTTGAAATCGCCAAGGTTTGAATCGCGGATATGACACACCTTGATTCGATCGATTGATGGATATGACTCACCAACAATCAGTTTTGTTCTTCAAAGAACACAAGAGAAAACACTCTCAATTTTTAATAAAAAAACTTGGTTGAATCCGAAAATGATCCTAACAAAAGAGTTTTAAAGAAAAAAGAAGTAAAGAAAAACTAGAATTAATTCATAGGAATTTAAGAAAAACATTAACTAGTTGAAAATATCTCTTGGAGTCTCCCAAACCACCTCTTCCACTCCCTTGGCCGAAATTAATCAGGTAATTTAGTGAGCTGGGCTGACTTTAATCTCTTCTTTGGGCTTGAGACTTCAAAAGATAAATCCAAAAATTATTAGACTTGAACTTGGACAAAACTTGTTTAACTCTTGTGGACTAAGATGGATTAGAGTGACCCTTTTGCCTCATTAAAACCTTCCTTTGGAAAACCCATTGGGAAAAAACCAATGGCTAGGAAAAAGAGTACAAACGAATCACCCGCTATTAGTCCACTCGAGCAACCAAGACGGTTTGATTTTCCTTGTTCTCGAACAGAACTTTAGTCGGTTGAACTTGAGTGAGTAATGCGGAGATGGCGCTCTGAAATTCTTTGGCTCTCGATCTTGTCATTGGTCCACTTGGTGCGGCCAAAGCATCCTCGGGTTCAAGCTGCTTCTGTGAGCTATCCATGATCACAGCATTGCCACAACTCCAAAATTCACTATTAGAAACTCCTATGATGTTCAAAGAACTAACTGAACTGTGGGATAAACTATAATATTTATTTCTTACTTTGACTTGCTTCTCCACCTTGGTAGCATGCCTAGACTAATGTTTACACTTTAACATATATATTCTTTCTCAATTTTTATCTTGGAGGGTCATAACTTTAATTTTGAGATTATCAACTTGAATATTGTCAAATCCTTGTAAATGAAAGCATTGATTCTTCATATTCACATAAGGAGGTGTTTTTTCATCCTCTATATGTGTCTTCTTGCTACAACTCCAAAATTCACCATTAGAATCTCGTATGAGATTCAAAGAACTAACAAAGCTATGAGATAATCTATAATACTTGTTTCCTACTTTGACATGGTTCTCCACCTTGGTAGCATGCTTAAACTTCTTTTTACACTTCATCACTTATATTCACTCTCATTTCTATCTTGAAGAGTCATAACTCCGTTTTTGGGATTTGCAGCTTGAAAATGGTCAAATCCTTGTAAATGAAAGCATTGATACTTCCTATTCACATCATGAGGTGTTGTTCAGCCTCCTTATGTGTCTTCTTGCCACAACTCCAAAATTCACTATTAGAAACTCGTATGATGTTCAAAGAACTAACTGAACTGTGGGATAAACTATAATATTTATTTCTTACTTTGACTTGCTTCTCCACCTTGGTAGCATGCCTAGACTAATGTTTACACTTTAACATATATATTCTTTCTCAATTTTTATCTTGGAGGGTCATAACTCTAATTTTGAGATTATCAACTTGAAAATTGTCAAATCCTTGTAAATGAAAGCATTGATTCTTCATATTCACATAAGGAGGTGTTGTTTTATCCTCCATATGTGTCTTTTTGCTACAACTCCAAAATTCACCATTAGAATATTGTATGAGATTCAAAGAACTAACAGAGCTATGAGATAAGCTATAATACATGTTTCCTACTTTGACATGATTCTCCACCTTGGTAGCATGCTTAAACTTCTTTTTACACTTTATCACTTATATTCACTCTCATTTATATCTTGAAGAGTCATAACTCTGTTTGTGGGATTATCAATAAAACGACCGCACTTTTTTTTTTTATAAAAAAAACAGATAATAATATTCCCTTAAATATTAAAATTCCTCAATTTCAATTAAATTAAATAATTCAATTTAACCAACTTAAACCATCAAATAATCACACAAAAACTCAACCATAAATTAATTCATTGATTAAACATGATTAAAATCACCACAATTAATTACCCAAATTTAGAAACTTAAGTCACACTACTTCCAAAATTATTTAAATAATTTAACCAAATTTCTAACATGATTTTAACTCCAAAAATCCTAAAAATAAATAATTCGCAACAATTCAATAATTATTCGAATTAAACAAAATGAACCATAAAAACCTCAACCGAGTTCTAGATCATCCCCTCTTCTTCGCCATGATCCCACGGTCACACTTTTTATTTTCCTGCATCAAATAAAAGGAGATGCATAAGTATTTCGATAAATACTTAGTGAGGCAATCCTCCCATCTACAAGCTATACACACAAACGATTTAAAAATATTTAATGTATTAAAACACAAAATAGCACATTAAATCAACCATTTCACGAACACTCGATCTAGATCCACCCGAAATCATACACGACCTATATTCATGCAAAACACATTAAATATTTAAATCATTTAGATAAGCTTATGGTCCTGCACTCACCTTAGCCAAGCACAAAAATTTCCGCGACAAAATATGCAATTTTCCGAAACTCTCCGGGACGAATAAACCCTAAGTTTCCCAAACGCAGACCTAGAAAGATAATAAAATATTAAGACTTAATCACCAAGCAACTAAAAACTAACTACACCACTTCAATAATCACATAAGGACAAAAGTCACATATCTTCTTCTTCGTGACCAAAACCTACAACTCCAACACCACCAATGTCGCCACCGACTCTCCGATCACGATCAACACACCGACACAACAACTTCAGCCAACACATCCAACACCCCGCCTCAACGTCTCACATCACACGATCACCGATCATCAATGCGTCACCACCGCCGTACTTTTCACGTCTCACGCCACACCGCCGTGACTTACGTCACACCACCCCGACATCGCGTCTCCGGTCTGACACCTAACCACCACCTCCCAACGCGATGACAACGCCACCGATCAGCTCTGATCAACACGGCGACGACGAAACCATCACCACCCAAAACCCCCATCATGCCTCCGTTCTACGTTCATCACCGCCGCAGCCTCCGTGAAGTCACCCACAAGACGTGGCGATCACGGATCTGATCCAAACGATAACGACAATAAAAAGGAACAGTTCCTTACAGAGTTGGCGAGAGAGAGAGAGATCTGCACCGTGAGAGATGAAGTGCGACTCAAGCTTCTCACACACGGCAACGAACTCCAATGACGGCACGATCAACGATCAACGCCACCAACTCCGTCTTCTCTCTTGCTCTCCACACTAACCTTCACGTCAATGGTACCTCAAAAACTCAGCCTTCTTTTCTTTCCACTTCAGAGGCGGCTAGGTTTCATCGAAGGAGACGATACACACGCACATACATATATGTGTATCGAACTTTCCTTATTACACCGACCAGTCCTCCAATTTCTGCCACTTTTGCAATTGACCCAAAACTATTAATCCGATCAATTTAACCCCTCCGAAAAACTTTCAATTCGATCAATTTGATCCTTAACTTTCCGAAATCACAATTTGGCCCCAAACTTCCAAAATTATCAATTAAACCTGACTGCAACTTCTGGATTTAATCAAATCAACCCTTAACTTCTGAATTCAACGATTACACCCCAAACAACTTTCTGATTTATCAGAACCAACCCCAACCCGAGTTTGCGGATGTTACAATTCTCCCCCACTAACATAGATTCATCCTCGAATCTAGCGCTCCAGTCCATCCGTATTAACCTCAACCCACGATTACCACAACCCTTGACCAACCTGGCCAACACACACCGATCACGAGATCAAACACTATTGATCTCTGAGGTCATAAACTCATTGCTCACAACTCAAAACTCATACCTCTCCACTCTAAAACACCAAGTCTTATGAGTTCTGGGTATCCATACCACTCCGCTCTCAGGCCACAAAGTCCTTCGAGCTCTCGGTATCAACTCATGCCACTCCACTCTAGGTAATATAACCTTACGAGTTCTCAGTAATCATATACCACTCCACTCTGGCCTATACACCTTACAAATTCTCGGCATCACACTCATACCACTCCACTCTGGGCAGTATAACCTTACGGGTTCTCAGTATCGTATACCACTCCACCCTAGGCTATATACCTTACGAGTTCTAGGTATCACATTTATACCACTCCAGTCTAGGCAGTATAACCTTACGGGTTCTCAGTATCACATACCACTCCACCCTGGGTTTATATACTTTACGAGTTCTGGGTACCAGAGGAACTATCCATCCTCCCTAGAGTTGTACAGGACCAATCCCGTCCTTTGAGCAATCATGACCCCCTATACGTCTAGAAGCACTCCCGACTAAAACTACCTCCCATGATCCGCATACGACCCTACAAGGTAATGCTGGCATCATCCATATTCTAAACCTAGAATATCAACCTTCCATAACCAATACTCAGGTTATCTATCACATATCCAGTCATTCAGGGTACTCATATAATCTTTTTCCGATTATAAATCAAGTTTTTAACTCCCCATAAAAACTATTTCCAAAAATTCATGTTTACTTAACTCTCATGACAATACTAGTCATCAACAATAAGAAATACTCATCTTATTAGAAATCATAAAGTATTAATCGTCTACACCACCAACGGAATACATAGTGATCAACATAATATAATACTAAACTCGAAACTCGAAACCATCGATGAAAACTCAAGCCTCTGATTGCTTCTCAACCCATTTCTTGAATCTTGCTTTCATCCTCGCCTCTGGTTCCCAAGTTTGCTCCTCCACCCCATCACAATCCCACAAAACCTTGATCATCGGAACTTTCTTCCGACGGTCCTGCTTGACTCTCTTCTCGAGAATCCGTACTGGTCTTGCATCTACGGTCATATTAGGCTGAAGATATGACGGAATCTTAGCCACAATCTCATCATCCTTATGCAAACACTTCTTCAGCATCGACACATGGAAGACCTTATGAAATGCTCGCATAATCTCAGGTAACTCTAACCGATACGCAACCGGTCCAATCCGCTCAACAATCTTGAACAGACCCATATACCTCGGACTCAACTTAGTCTCTCTAATGGACATGTTAGGACCCCGTAACATAGCCATCTTGAGATACACAAAATCTCCCACTTTAAACTCGATCTCTTTCCTCCTCTTATCGGCATAACTCTTTTGCCGATCTTGTGCTTCTTTATTGTTCAGCTTCAAAACCCGGATCTTCTCCGTAGTTTCCTGAACAAAATTAGCACCATATATGCTTCTCTCCCCCACTTGGGTCCAGCATAATGGTGTACGACATAGCCTCCCATACAGCGCCTCATATGGAGCCATTCCAATACTCGCCTGGTAACTGTTATTATAAGTAAACTCCACCAAGCTCAGATAATCAAACCACTGACCTCCCCAGTCAAGTACGCACATCCTCAGCAAATCCTTTCCCATCCGTCTGAGGGTGATAAGCCGTACTCATGTGTACCTTAGTGCCCATCTCAGCTTGAAAAGCCTTCCAAAATGCCGAAGTAAACTTGGAATCACGATCTGACACTATACTTACCGGTACCCTGTGATACCTCACCACCTCATTCACATATTTCTTAGCCAAAACTGCAGCCCCATCTGTCTTCTTAATGGCCAGAAAATGTGCCGACTTGGTCAAACGATCAACAATGACCCAAATAGCATCTTTGGTCCGTGAAACGGGTAACCCAACAACGAAATCCATCGTAATCATGTCCCACTTCCACTCTGGAATAGGTAAACTCCTTAACAACCCACTCGGAACCTGATGCTCGGCCTTCACTAACTGACACACATCGCAAGCCGCAACCCAGTTAGCCACATCTTTCTTCATCCCGACCCAATGATAGTACCTTTTTAAGTCCCGGTACATCTTGGTCGCCCCTGGATGAATCGAAAACATACTCGCATGGGCCTCACTCAATATCTCATGTCTCAGATTCTCATCCTTGGGTACACATACCTGCCCATGCACCAGTATAGTCCCATTCGCAGAAACTTGATACTCGGAACCCACATCACGGGAAGCCTTAACCAGACCCTCATCTTTCTCCTGAGCCAACGGAACCCTGCTCAAAAGATCAGCCTGATTCACTGCCTCTAAGCCCAACGGCTCCTGAGATATAGCACACAATCTCAACGTGCTAACCTGACTCACTAAGGACTCTATATCCCGCTCATTAGCCGAAGCTACCCGCTTGTGACTCAATGCATCTGCAACCAAATTTGCCTTCCCGGGATGGTAGGTTATCTCCAGATCATAATCTGCCACTAATTCCATCAAACGTCTCTGCCTCAAATTGATATGATCCTAGGTGAGGATCAAGTCCCTGAATGCTACTCCAAGAGGTTGTGAGGATTGGTGACAAGGTGAGTGATGCGGAAGAGATGAAAGGTGAAGAACTAGGAATGGATCCGATGAGTTTGGGGAGTTGATGCGAAACTTCCAAAGGGGATGGAGTACCTTCGGACTTTCTGGCTTGCTCTAACGTGGGTGAAGACCCTAGACGAGGTGAACAAGGGGTGGATCGAGATGAAACTTCTTAGGAGTGTGAAAGATCCTAAGACTTTCGGCTTACTTGGTGTGAAGGATGAAGATCCGAACACTTTAAGTAAGGATGAACAAACAAGTTTCAGAGAGTTTAAGAAGTTGAAAAGATGTTTGATAATTAGAAAATGAAGCCTTACATGAGTTTAAATCAACAAGAGAGTAAAGGAAAAATCTCGAAAATTACAAGCATTAAAACCAAAGTTGATAAAGAAAATAACTCTTCATGTTCTTCAAGTTTTTCGGTTGAACTCTTATTGGACTTGGGCTGTGCTTCACTTGGATAGTAGATAGAAATGGGCTTGAGCTTTATCAAGAGGCTGATGAGTGAGTGATATGGATTACCTCATTAAAAACCTTATTTGGAAAACCCATTGGGACAAAACCAAATGAAGGGAAAAAGAGTATAAGTCATATCACCTCTCTTGATAAATGTTTAGGTGGCTTGTATCACAACCAATGTGACTGGATTAGCACACACCAAACTGCCCAAGATGGTGTTGAGGAGATGTTGCAAGGTGGTCTTGAGCTTCTTTTGTTTAGACCGAGTGATAGGACCCGGAGAATTGAATAAATCTTCAGCTCCTTGTAGCTCCGGTTCAAGCTGCTGCCTTTGCTCCTCTTTGGCGTCTCCATGTTGCATAGGTTCTTTTTCCTTGCTGGCCATAATCATATCACAAATTCAACTCTGGCTGCGTAAAAATGTACTTCAAGCTCTTATGATCTGTGAACACCTGAACTTTCCCGCCATAAAGATAAGATCTCCAAATCTTCAAGGCAAAAACCACTGCAGCCATATCAAGATCATGGGTAGGATAGTTGCTTTCATGCTTCCTCAACTGTCGCGAAGCATAAGCAATAACCTTCCCCTGCTGCATCAACACGCAACCGAGACCCAATCTCGAAGCGTCCGTGTACACCGCAAAAGGCTCACTCGGCTCCGGTAAATCTAACATTGGTGTACTCGTCAACATCGTCTTCAGATTCGCAAAACTTTCCTCACACTCTGGAGACCACACAAACGGAACATCTTTTCCCATCAAATTTGTCATAGACTGAGCCATACTCGCGAATCCGTTGACAAATCTCCGATAATATCCCACTAGACCAAGAAAACTTCTAATCTCAGTGGCATTCCTTGGCCTTGGCCATTCCCTGATAGCCCTAATCTTCTCTGGATCAACTGAAACTCCCTTCTCCGAAACAATATGACCCAAAAACCCAATCTCTCGCTGCCAGAAACTGCACTTGCTTAACTTGGCGAACAGCTTCTGTTCCCGCAGCTTCTCCATAACATTCCTCAAATGAACCTCGTGCTCCTCAGGACTCTTCGAATACACCAAGATGTCATCTATAAAAATGATCACAAACTCATCCAGATATTCCTGAAACACTCCGTTCATCAATCTCATGAACGCTGCTGGTGCATTCGTCAACCCAAATGGCATCACTACAAACTCATAATGCCCATATCTGGTCCTGAAAGCCATCTTCCGGATATCCTCCTCAGCAATCGGAATCTGATGGTATCCCGACGCCAAGTCTATCTTGGAGAACCAAGTAGCCCCTCTCAGCTGATCCAACAACTCATCAATCCGTGGTAGAGGGTATCGGTTCTTCACCGTAACCCGGTTAAGCCCCCGGTAATCGATACATAACCGGAAACTTCCATCCTTTTTCTTCACAAACAACACCGGCGCTCCCCATGGTGAACTACTCGGACGGATAAAACCCTTACCCAACAACTCCTCTAACTGCCTCTTGAGCTCTGCCATCTCAGCTGGAGCCATCCTGTACGGAGCTTTAGATAACGGCATGGTTCCCGGTTCTAACTCAATCGTAAAAGGATCTGACCGAGATGGTGGTAGCCCCTGCAACGACTGAAAAACATCCTCAAACTCCTGAACAACCGAAATATCCTGAACTACAACCTTTCCAACCATTTCTGGGGTGATAATAGTTGCTAGATAAGCTTCACAACCCCGCTTAATCATTTTCTCTGCCTGCATAGCCGAGATCACTAGACTCCCAGAAGTCGGTCTCACTCCCTGATAAACCAACATCCCATTTTCTCTTTCGAACACAACGCGTCCCCGATGACAATCCAGATGCGCTCTGAATTTACTGAGCCAATCCATATCCAAGATAACATCATACAGTTCCACGGAACAAATGATCAAATCTGCTGGCATAGACTCCCCGGCCACCTCAACGTCCACACCCTCAACTCGACCAAGCATGCTCAGAAAGTTCCCTCCAGCGACCTTAACGAATCCTAATTGCTCACCTGGTTCACCCCGGATACCGCCTCTCTCAGTCCATTCCGGAGTAGCAAAGCAATGCGATGCTCCGGAATCAAACAAAACGTGAGATTCAATCCCTCCCACGATTAAGGTCCCTACATATTTCTCATATGCTAAGAACCCTAACACAACATCATAAGGCAAATGACTTGAACTAACAAGAACTTAACTCGAGTAAGTCTAGAAATTTACCAGTGATCGGTCTGGAACTCGGCTCTCCTGACTCCACCATGGTGTACACTCGGGGCATCACTGCAGCCGGCCTAGCTGGCTGCGCCCCTGCTACCACTCCCTTCTGCAACTTGGGACATTTTGGTTTGATATGTCCTACCTCCTTGCAGTGATAGCATACTCGAGTTTCCCTCTATGTCCCGCCCTTCTGAGGACAACTCGCAACTCTATGGTCCTTGCTCCCACACCCGAAGCATCCCTGACCACCTTGGTTGAACTTGGGAGTACCCTCCCACTTGCGTTTCTGCACCTGCACTGGCTTGTCGCCCTTAACACACCATAGGACAAAGCACAATAAACATAAGGTTAGCAATTCCAATAATTACTTTAAATCTAACACCTCATAGGAATAAATTTGCTAACCTTGCTTGAACCGGGCTGATATTGAGGCTTTTTTGCCTGAAGGTTCGGGCTGACTACCACAACCTCGCTCCTCAGACCCTCCTCAATCAACGCGGCCTTTTCGACCAATTCTGAAACCGTGCCAAACGATCTCACCAAGCAAAGGTTCCTCAACTCGGACCGAAGGCCTCTCATGAACCGTCACACCTGGGCCTGCTCATCCTCCATAGCCCGACCCGCATACACTTTGAGACGGTTGAACTCTGTCTCGTACTCTCGAACCGTCCGGTTCCCCTGAGACAACTCCAAAAACTGACTCTCCAACCGGTCTAAAGCCTCCTGAGGAAAATACTTGGAGTTAAACTCTGCCACAAAATCCCCCCAAGACATCTCGGCTTGGACCCTTCTGGCTACAACACCTCTCCACCAGAGATGTGCATCCCCTTCCAGATAGTGGACTGCGAGATCAACCCGGTATCCCTCGGGACACCTAATAGAACCAAAATTCCTCTCCATCCGCATCCTCCACTCATCTGCATCTTCAGGCTTGGCACCACCTGGGAAAAATCCCGTGCCAATTCTCTGCAACTGCTCCATCATCTTAAGGTATGACGGAGGCTCTCCTGCAACCACAACCCTTGGCTGCCCCTCGACTACCGGTGGTACACCTGGAGCCTGCACCGGTACCCTCTCTGGTAACCGCTCCAACACCAAGGTCAAGAGCTCCGCAATCCGATCATCACGAGCCTGAGCAGCACCCGCTGCATCACCCGCAGCACCCACTGGCACTCCAGCTACCCCGGCACCCACACCGGCCACACCCCCAGGCCCTCCCTGATCTGCCTGTGACCCCACGACCTGCTACACCGTAGCACTCCGTGCTACACTCTCCTCAACAACAGGAGCCCTCGCGTTCCTCTGAGCGCGACCCCGACGTCCACCAATACCGCGACCACGTCCTCGACCACGACCTCTACCTCTGTTATCCATCTACACTTCCAGAACAAAAAGTTAAGATACACAAACACTTAACAGAAGCAAAAATAACTCACCGTGGAATCTCATTGAAGGCTTGAAGAGGACGATCTAGAACTCCCTGCCCAAACAATTGACAACGGTTTAACACATGCATCACACAGCACCAAATTAAATTAACTTCTAATTTAATTCTCCTAACCGTCCTAGAACCGTAATTGCTCTGACACCAAATTAAAACGACCGCACTTTTTTTTTTTTTTATAAAAAAACAGATAATAATATTCCCATAATTATTAAAATCCCTTAATTTCAATTAAATTAAATAATTCAATTTAACCAACTTAAACCATCAAATAATCACACAAAAACTCAACCATAAATTAATTCATTGATTAAACATGATTAAAATCACCACAATTAATTACCCAAATTTAGAAACTTAAGTCACATTACTTCCAAAATTATTTAAATAATTTAACCAAATTTTTAACATGATTTTAAATCCAAAAATCCTAAAAATAAATAATTCGCAACAATTCAACAATTATTCGAATTAAACAAAATGAACCATAAAAACCTCAACCGAGTTCTAGATCATCCTCTCTTCCTCGCCATGATCCCACGGTCACACTTTTTATTTTCCTGCATCAAATAAAAGGAGATGCATAAGTATTTTGATAAATACTTAGTGAGGCAATCCTCCCATCTACAAGCTATACACACAAACGATTTAAAAATATTTAACGTATTAAAACATGAAATACCACATTAAATCAACCATTTCACGAACACTCGATCTAGATCCACCCGAAATCATACACGACCTATATTCATGCAAAACCCATTAAATATTTAAATCATTTAGATAAGCTTATGGTCCTGCACTCACCTTAGCGAAGCACAAAAATTTCCGCGACAAAATATGCAATTTTCCGAAACTCCCCGGGACGAATAAACCCTAAGTTTCCCAAACGCAGACCTAGAAAGATAATAAAATATTAAGACTTAATCACCAAGCAACTAAAAACTAACTACACCACTTCAATAATCACAAAAGGACAAAAGTCACATGTCTTCTTCTTCGTGACCAAAACCTACAACTCCAACACAACCAATGTCGCCACCGACTCTCCGATCACGATCAACACACCGACACAACAACTTCAGCCAACACATCCAACACCCCGCCTGCAACTTATGGATTTAATCAAATCAACCCTTAACTTCTGAATTCAACGATTACACCCCAACAACTATCTGATTTATAAGAACCAACCCCAACCCGGGTTTGCGGATGTTACAATCAACTTGAAAATGGTCAAATCTTTGTAAATGAAAGCATTGATTCTTCATATTCACATAAGGAGGTGTTGTTTCATCCTCCATATGTGTCTTCTTCCTACAACTCCAAAATTCACCATTAAAATCTCGTATGAGATTCAAAGAACTAATAGAGCTATGAAATAAGCTATAATACTTGTCTCTTACTTTGACATGCTTGTCCACCTTGGTAGCATGTTTATACCACTTTCGACACTTTATCACTTCTATTCACTCTCATTTCTATTTTAAAGAGTCATAACTCTGTTTTTGGGATTTGCAGCTAGAAAATGGTCAAATCCTTGTAAATGAAAGCATTGATACTTCATATTCACATCATGAGGTGTTGTTTCAGCCTCCTTATGTGTCTTCTTGCCACAACTCCAAAATTCACTATTAGAAACTCCTATGATGTTCAAAGAACTAACTGAACTGTGGGATAAACTATAATATTTATTTATTACTTTAACTTGTTTCTCCACCTTGGTAGCATGCCTAGACTAATGTTTACACATATATATTCTTTCTCTTTTTATCTTCGAGGGTCATAACTCTAATTTTCAGATTATCAACATGAATATTGTTAAATCCTTGTAAATGAAAGCATTGATTCTTCATATTCACATAAGGAGGTGTTTTTTCATCCTCCATATGTGTCTTCTTGCTACAACTCCAAAATTCACCATTAGAATCTCGTATGAGATTCAAAGAACTAACAAAGCTATGAGATATGCTATAATACTTGTCTCCTACTTTGACATGCTTCTCCACCTTGGTAGCATGTTTATACTACTTTTGACACTTTAGCACTTTTATTCACTCTCATTTATATCTTAAAGAGTCATAACTCTGTTTTTGGGATTTGCTGCTTGAAAATGGTCAAATCCTTGTAAATGAAAGCATTAATACTTCATGTTCACATCATGAGGTGTTGTTTCAGCCTCCTTATGTGTCTTCTTGCCACAACTCCAAAATTCACCATTAGAATCTCCTATTAGATTCAAAGAACTAACAAAATTGTGTGATAAGCTATAATACTTGTTTCTTACTTTCACTTGTTTCTCCACCTTGGTAGCATGCTTAAACTACTTTTTACACTTCAACACTTCTATTCACTCTCATTTCTATCTTGAAGAGTCATAACTTTGTTTTTGGGATTACCAACTTGAAAATTGTCAAATCCATGTAAATGAATGCATTCATTCTTCATATTCACATCAGGAGGTGTTGTTTTAGCCTCTATATGTGTCTTCTTGCTACAACTCCAAAATTCACAATTAGAACCTCCTATGAGTTTCGAAGAACTCGAAAAACTGTGGGATAAGCTATAATACTTGTTTCCTACTTTGACATGGTTCTCCACCTTGGTAGCATGCTTAAACTTCTTTTTACACTTCATTACTTATATTCACTCTCATTTCTATCTTGAAGAGTCATAACTCTGTTTTTGGGATTATTAACTTGAAAATGGTCAAATCCTTGTAAAAGAAAGCATTGATTCTTCATATTCACATCAGGAGGTGTTGTTTTAGCCTCTATATGTGTCTTCTTGCTACAACTCCAAAATTCACTATTAAAAACTCTTATGATATTCAAAGAACTAACAGAACTATGGGATAAACTAGAATATTTATTTCTTACTTTGACTTGCTTCAACACCTTGGTAGCATGCCTAGACTAATTTTTACACTTTAACTCATATATTCCTTCTCAATTTTTATCTTGAACGGTCATAACTCTAATTTTGAGATTATCAACTTGAAAATGGTCAAATCTTTGTAAATGAAAGCATTGATTCTTCATATTCACATAAGGAGGTGTTGTTTCATCCTCCATATGTGTCTTCTTGCTACAACTCCAAAATTCGCCATTAAAATCTCGTATAAGATTGAAAGAACTAACAGAGCTATGAAAGAAGCTATAATACTTGTCTCTTACTTTGACATGCTTGTCCACCTTGGTAGCATGTTTATACCACTTTCGACACTTTAGCACTTCTATTCACTCTCATTTCTACTTTATAGAGTCATAACTCTGTTTTTGGGATTTGCAGCTTGAAAATGGTCAAATCCTTGTAAATGCAAGCATTGATACTTCGTATTCACATCACGACGTGTTGTTTCAGCCTCCTTATGTGTCTTCTTGCCACAACTCCAAAATTCACTATTAGAAACTCCTATGATGTTCAAAGAACTAACTGAACTGTAGGATAAACTATATAATATTTATTTCTTACTTTGACTTGCTTCTCCACCTTGGTAGCATGCCTAGACTAATGTTTACACTTTAACATATATATTCTTTCTCAATTTTTATCTTGGAGGGTCATAACTCTAATTTTGAGATTACCAACTTGAATATTGTTAAATCCTTGTAAATGAAAGCATTGATTGTTCATATTCACATAAGGAGGTATTTTTTCATCCTCTATATGTGTCTTCTTGCTACAACTCCAAAATTCACCATTAGAATGGCGTATGAGATTCAAAGAACTAACAAAGCTATGAGATATGCTATAATACTTGTCTCCTACTTTGACATGCTTCTCCACCTTGCTAGCATGCTTATACTACTTTTGACACTTTAGCATTTTTATTCACTCTCATTTATATCTTAAAGAGTCATAACTCTGTTTTTGGGATTTGCTGCTTGAAAATGGTCAAATCCTTGTAAATGAAAGCATTAATACTTCATGTTCACATCATTAGGTGTTGTTTCAGCCTCCTTATGTGTCTTCTTGCCACAACTCCAAAATTCACCATTAGAATCTCCTATTAGATTCAAAGAACTAACAAAATTGTGAGATAAGCTATAATACTTGTTTCTTACTTTGACTTGTTTCTCCACCTTGGTAGCATGCTTAAACTACTTTTTACACTTCAACACTTCTATTCACTCTCATTTCTATCTTGAAGAGTCATAACTTTGTTTTTGGGATTACCAACTTGAAAATGGTCAAATCCTTGTAAATGAATGCATTGATTCTTCATATTCACATCAGGAGGTGTTGTTTTAGCCTCTTTATGTGTATTCTTGCCACAACTCCAAAATTCACTATTAGAAACTCCTATGAGTTTCGAAGAACTAGAAAAACTGTGTGATAAACTATAATACTTGTTTCCTACTTTGACATGGTTCTCCACCTTGGTAGCATGCTTAAACTTCTTTTTACACTTCATCACTTATATTCACTCTCATTTCTATCTTGAAGAGTCATAACTCTGTTTTTGGGATTATCAACTTGAAAATGGTCAAATCCTTGTGAAAGAAAGCATTGATTCTTCATATTCACATCAGGAGGTGTTGTTTTAGCCTCTATATGTGTCTTCTTGCTACAACTCCAAAATTCACTATTAAAAACTCTTATGATATTCAAAGAACTAACAGAACTATGGGATAAACTAGAATATTTATTTCTTACTTTGACTTGCTTCTACACCTTGGTAGCATGCTTAGACTAATTTTTACACTTTAACTCATATATTCCTTCTCAATTTTTATCTTGGACGGTCATAACTCTAATTTTGAGATTATCAACTTGAAAATGGTCAAACCTTTGTAAATGAAAGCATTGATTCTTCATATTCACATAAGGAGGTGTTGTTTCATCCTCCATATGTGTCTTCTTGCTACAACTCCAAAATTCACCATTAAAATCTCGTATGAGATTCAAAGAACTAACAGAGCTATGAAATAAGCTATAATACTTGTCTCTTACTTTGACATGCTTGTCCACCTTGGTAGCATGTTTATACCACTTTCGACAGTTTAGCACTTCTATTCACTCTTATTTCTATTTTAAAGAGTCATAACTCTGTTTTTAGGATTTGCAGCTTGAAATGGTCAAATCCTTGTAAATGCAAGCATTGATACTTCATATTCACATCATGACGTGTTGTTTCAGCCTCCTTATGTGTCTTCTTGCCACAACTCCAAAATTCACTATTAGAAACTCCTATGATGTTCAAAGAACTAACTGATTTGTAGGATAAACTATATAATATTTATTTCTTACTTTGACTTGCTTCTCCACCTTGGTAGCATGCCTAGACTAATGTTTACACTTTAACATATATATTCTTTCTCAATTTTTATCTTGGAGGGTCATAACTCTAATTTTGAGATTACCAACTTGAATATTGTTAAATCCTTGTAAATGAAAGCATTGATTGTTCATATTCACATAAGGAGGTATTTTTTTATCCTCTATATGTGTCTTCTTGCTACAACTCCAAAATTCACCATTAGAATGTCGTATGAGATTCAAAGAACTAACAAAGCTATGAGATATGCTATAATACTTGTCTCCTACTTTGACATGCTTCTCCACCTTGCTAGCATGTTTATACTACTTTTGACACTTTAGCATTTTTATTCACTCTCATTTATATCTTAAAGAGTCATAACTCTGTTTTTGGGATTTGCTGCTTGAAAATGGTCAAATCCTTGTAAATGAAAGGATTAATACTTCATGTTCACATCATTAGGTGTTGTTTCAGCCTCCTTATGTGTCTTCTTGCCACAACTCCAAAATTCACCATTAGAATCTCCTATTAGATTCAAAGAACTAACAAAATTGTGAGATAAGCTATAATACTTGTTTCTTACTTTGACTTGTTTCTCCACCTTGGTAGCATGCTTAAACTACTTTTTACACTTCAACACTTCTATTCACTCTCATTTCTATCTTGAAGAGTCATAACTTTGTTTTTGGGATTACCAACTTGAAAATTGTCAAATCCTTGTAAATGAATGCATTGATTCTTCATATTCACATCAGGAGGTGTTGTTTTAGCCTCTATATGTGTCTTCTTGCTACAACTCCAAAATTCACAATTAGAACCTCCTATGAGTTTCGAAGAACTAGAAAAACTGTGGGATAAGCTATAATACTTGTTTCCTACTTTGACATGGTCGCCACCTTGGTAGCATGCTTAAACTTCTTTTTACACTTCATCACTTCTATTCACTCTCATTTCTATCTTGAAGAGTCATAACTCTGTTTTTGGGATTATCAACTTGAAAATGGTCAAATCCTTGTAAAAGAAAGCTGATATGATCCCGGCTAGCTCTACGGACATGGAACAAGGAGCACGGATGGACCTTGAGGATACGCAGCTTGGAGCTAAAGAATTGGAAGCTAAGGAGCTGGAGCTTGAAGATTATGGAGCTCAAGACATGAAGTACGAGTACACGCCACCCGTTACTCGCTCACGGATTAAGAAGCTCACCAAGGAGATTACCGTACTACTCACGAAAGTTACATCTCAAGGCGACCACTTGGGACTTGGATGTGTCAAGACTATTCTGGTTTTGATACATGCCCGAGACGGATGATAAGTGGAGGTGTGGCCTTAGTGCTCTTTTCCTTACTCTCGGTTTTGTCCCATTGGGTTTTCCGGAGAAGGTTTTTAACGAGGCTAAGTCCCACACTCGATTCATCATTTTTACCCACTTATCTTCCATGGTTTTGGGCCTGGCCCATTTCTTTTCTTTCTCTTCTCTTTAGGCACTTTCTTTTGAATTTGAATGGTTGTGTTTTGTTCACACTCTGTCTTTAATTATGTTGTCAGTTTCGAGTGTGTGTTTTCCCGAGGCCTGTCTCGAAACACACCACTCGCCTCCCCCTTCTTCTCTTTATATTCTGCATCTGAACCTCATTATAATTCATCCAACCTTTCTTATTCTCAATCATCTTTGAAACTGTTTGATCATGTTCGATTAGTGTATTCGGAAATCTCCTTGCACTACGAACGCCCTTGAAAGTCTAAGAGTGATTCCGCAACTCTTAGAAGTTTCATTCAATCCATTTTCGTGGTTACTCATCCATTTGAACCGATCTGTTCCCCTTCTCACTCGCCAATCATCATCAAACCGGTACATCGGAGGGTTTCCTTGCTTCAAAGACTTCACCTAGCATTTGGAGAGCATTCAGGGACGTGATCCTCCCCCAGGATCACATCAAGTGGTATCAGAGCAGACTCCATCTCAGGTTGTGTCTTTTCAAATCGATTATACCCTTTCATATTCTTCATAACCTTTGAATCGATTTACCTGTTGATTGTCGGAATTTTCATAAATATTTGTTAATAGATAAAATCGTGAAATCAGTTTTCAAAGCACATATTATGAGTCTAGTTTCTGTGAAAATTGATTTCGGAATTTTTGGACACGATTTGATATTTTAATCTGACCGATCATCTTCAAGTGATTTTGAGAAGAGATTTTCTGCGATTTTCAGTGTTTTAATTTTCATAAATCCGTTTTAATTGCTAAAATGGTGAGATCGGTTGGATATATTTCTAAAATGAGTCAGGTATTTTAGAAAATTGTTTCTAGAATTTTTGAACGTGTTTTGTTAATTTTTCAAGGGCAATTTCATCAGACAGTCGCAATTAGGGTTATTGGGCATACCAACGGTTAATTTGTTTTCTTGTGTGTGAGATCGATTTGCTTTCAAATGGACTAGCTGCTGGTGATCTCTTTGTTACTTGTTCCAGGTACAGCAATGTCTAATCACAAAGGAGAGGATATGTTCTACACAAGGTGCCAGGTTCAAAGCAAGATATGCAGCCTTATGATTGATGAAAGGAGTTCCAACAACGTGGCAAGTGAATATATGGTCAAGAAGCTTGGACTGACAGTGAAGGAGCACCCATGGCTCGATGAAGATTACAGATTAAGAGTGAGTCACCAAGTGAAGATTTCCATAACCATTGGAAAGTATGAAGACGAGATTCTGTGTGATGTTCAACCAATGGAAACCTGTCACATCCTTCTTGGAAAATCATGGCAGAATGAGCGAAGAGCAATCTATGATGGTCTCAAGAACCGATATTCATTCAAGTACAAAAGAGGCAAGATCCATCTGGTTTCGTTGACACCACATGAGATTCAAGAAGATCAGCTCATCGTAAAGCAAAGAGTAAGACAGTTTGTAAAAGAATCTCTAAACTCTCTTCCTCCAAAAGAAAAGATTCTTGCGATTGATAAAGAAACTCCTATGAGTTTAACTAACGTTGAACTGGAGCTACCATCTCCGAGTAAGCATTCTTCTCATTTGCAGGATCATAAGGACACCACAGAAGGTCCAAAGGAGTTATCAACCACCCTGAACTACCTGGAGGTAATGAGAAGAAAAGCTAGTTCGAGCTCTAGGCATGCAGACACTGAGAAGCATCACATGTGTGACAAGCTGAAACGAATTCCAAAGGTCCTCACGGTTCAAAAAGAAAATATGCCTAGCAAGGAACTTATAACTATTCACTCTAACTCTGCAAAGGCTGGTGAGATGAAACAAACTTTACTCTCTAAACCACATGTGCGTAAGTTTGTCTATAGAGAAACTCTTTTGAGTTTTACTAACCTTGCACCGGTGCTGCCGAGTGAGATATCTTGTAATGTTCAGGATTTCAGAAGTACTGTTCAAAAAGAAGAATCTCGTGACTTGTTACTTCCAGTCCGTGACACAGAACGACCAGAACTTCATTCACAAATTCACATCCAAGGAGAAGCACTCGCTCTGCTCAAAACTTCATCAATGGATGCAGGAAGTGTCAATAACACCTTGATGATCAAAGAAAGAATTTTCCCATTGATCCGCCGAAAGAAGCATCAGATCGTATTTGATCCAGGATCCCTATTTAAAATTTTAATTCATGGCATCCGAAACAAACAAGGTAAGGAAATTATTGTGGTTGATGCAATAATTCCAAGGTATGCAATTCTTTCTATTTTTAATGATAATTTGCTAGATATGTTTCAATCTAGTGAGAAATTTATCCTTGGGCAGTTCTTTTAAACGAAAAGGTTTTCTATTTGATAAACATGAAACGTGGTACCCTTGTTACTTCTTGATTAATTCTGTTTTGATGAGTATTGATAAATTCACTACTGGTGCTACTGCTTCGAATGATGCTGAACTGTTCTTTGGAGAGATTGTTTACTATGATAGTTGTCTGAATTTTAATAGACACTTAGATGATCATGCTGAACATGTGAATTTTATTTTAGATGATCTAAGTAATAAAATGTTTGCTGCAACAGAGAAGTTTGCATTTGATGTGTTTGATCTTGTGTTCCAAGTTATTGTTGTGAAAGCACAGGGTATACAGGACAAAGAGTTGCACCTTCATTCACCAAAATTATGGCTCTTCCATGTTTGGCTTAAGAAGATCTTTGTTCAAGCTGATCTTGAACTGATGAAGTATTTAAACGAGCAGCACGCAAAGAAAAGGCAATGCCAACTGAACTTTGACCCTGGTAGAATTTTTAGGATTCAAATGAAGAGAGGACGTTTTCCAGCCCACACAAAGATCAATGCCTGCAAAACCTGCTCGCAAGGTAAGTACAACGTAAGTTCAAGCTTCAACATAACTGATCTAGTTCCTTTTTGCGCAGATGAAACGGATTTGAGGTCAAATCCTTCTCAAGTGGGAGAGGATGATGAGATCCTAACCAGCAGCCTGTTTGAGGGAGCTAAGGAGATAGAGGAGCAGCTTGAACCAGAGCTTAAGGGAACTATGGAGAATGAGAATGACAAAGCTGAAGGAACCATAAAAGAGAAGAATCCACATTCGGTGTCAACCACTTCACAAGCTTTCCGAGATAACAAGTGTGAGCAAATTAATTATGAAAACCGTGTGGTGTCTAAACCATGTCCAGCACCAGCTACCTGTGAATTAGATTTCACCATCTTCAAAGCTGAAAAGTTACCAAACATCTTACATGGTACTAAGGTAAGTTTAGCTAGCGAGTCTGTTCGATACTGGAATAATTCTACATTCACTCGTAGCATCAAACAACCTGTTTTGAATATTAAAATTTCAAGTATAATGCACTTGATTTTTCCTTTAAGTGCCAAGGAAGATGCAGGTACCTTAGATGTGCGCAAAGACCTAAAAGAAAACACATCGACATGGAGCTTAACAACGGAGCAAACGGAGAAAATAACAAAGTGCAATGACATGCCATCAAACTCAGAGCTCTTGACGTGTTTTCCTGCCAATAAACAAAGAGAGGATGTCACCAACCTCATAGAGATCAAAGAGAAACCACCCGATGCTCAGCCACCAATTCAAACCCGAGGTAACTATCTAGACTCGCAAAAACGAATGAGAGCTAACCTTCTTTCTCTTGGTGCAGATTGTACAATTTTGAGGTCACAACTTTGTCAAAGAAAAGGGTATGATACATCCATCCCAACCACACCATCCCATGAGAAAACCAATCTAGCTGTCGCATGTGTCAAACTGGATCCAAAATCACTTCCATTTGCCGTGACAATTACATGCACCGAATACATCAAGGACCTTCTTCAGGTAAGTAACTCTTTAACTCAATTTGATTCTCATGATTCCAAGGTTGTGAGTAAGAGTTTATCATCTCCAGAAACTATTAAGAAAAATTTAGGTGTATTCAAAGAATATTTGGAACCAAACTCTGGTCTTAGGACGCAAATAAAAGAGGCCCATGATAAAGAAAATTCTGGGGTCCAAAATGAAACTTGCGTACTTGTTTATAGTGACTCTATGACTGTGATAATACGCTTGTTCTTTGCCAAAGGTGTTGGAAACATTGCAGGTCTAAAAGAGGAGCCACCGGACTTAGAAGTTCTCTCGACCCATTTCTTTGTGAGGACTGGAATTGGAGTTTACTTGAGAAAGGAGTTGAAAACCTTTCAAAGCTATCAAGACACGGAGCATGGAGCTTTGCCTAGAAGGAAACTCCAAGAATTGTCGCCGACCATCTCCGAGGATATGTTCCGAACTGGTCCAATTTTCGATTTTCTTGTCACTAACAAACTTCGTGGAGATTTTTATCTTAAAAACAGGTTTGGAGAGGGAAACGATGGAGCTTACAAGGAACAGCCGTTTAAGTCGAAAAATAGAAACTCAACTAAAGGAAATTGGCGAAGAAGCTTGAGTTGTTTCCATGACGAAAACCAAATGATGGGCTCTTCTAGGAATTACGGCTACAAGTTCTATCCTTTTGGATACCAAGGTATGATGTTTAAGATTATTGTTTATGATGATATTAACTTGTTCCTTTTTGTTGCAGATTGTCCGGATTTGAGGACAAATCCTTTTCAAGAGAGGGGGAATGATATGATCCCGGCTAGCTCTACGGACATGGAACAAGGAGCACGGATGGACCTTGAGGATACGCAGCTTGGAGCTAAAGAATTGGAAGCTAAGGAGCTGGAGCTTGAAGATTATGGAGCTCAAGACATGAAGTACGAGTACACGCCACCCGTTACTCGCTCACGGATTAAGAAGCTCACCAAGGAGATTACCGTACTACTCACGAAAGTTACATCTCAAGGCGACCACTCGGGACTTGGATGTGTCAAGACTATTCTGGTTTTGATACATGCCCGAGACGGATGATAAGTGGAGGTGTGGCCTTAGTGCTCTTTTCCTTACTCTCGGTTTTGTCCCATTGGGTTTTCCGGAGAAGGTTTTTAACGAGGCTAAGTCCCACACTCGATTCATCATTTTTACCCACTTATCTTCCATGGTTTTGGGCCTGGCCCATTTCTTTTCTTTCTCTTCTCTTTAGGCACTTTCTTTTGAATTTGAATGGTTGTGTTTTGTTCACACTCTGTCTTTAATTATATTGTCAGTTTCGAGTGTGTGTTTTCCCGAGGCCTGTCTCGAAACACACCACTCGCCTCCCCCTTCTTCTCTTTATATTCTGCATCTGAACCTCATTATAATTCATCCAACCTTTCTTATTCTCAATCATCTTTGAAACTGTTTGATCATGTTCGATTAGTGTATTCGGAAATCTCCTTGCACTTCTGAACGCCTTGAAAGTCTAAGAGTGATTCCGCAACTCTTAGAAGTTTCATTCAATCCATTTTCGTGGTTACTCATCCATTTGAACCGATCTGTTCCCCTTCTCACTCGCCAATCATCATCAAACCGGTACATCGGAGGGTTTCCTTGCTTCAAAGACTTCACCTAGCATTTGGAGAGCATTCAGGGACGTGATCCTCCCCCAGGATCACATCAAAAGCATTGACTCTTCATATTCACATCAGGAGGTGTTGTTTTAGCCTCTATATGTGTCTTCTTGCTACAACTCCAAAATTCACAATTAGAAACTCTAATGATATTCAAAGAACTAATAGAACTATAGGATAAACTAGAATATTTATTTCTTACTTTGACTTGTTTCTACACCTTGGTAGCATGCCTAGACTAATTTTTACACTTTAACTCATATATTCCTTCTCAATTTTTATCTTGGACGGTCATAACTCTAATTTTGAGATTATCAACTTGAAAATGGTCAAATCTTTGTAAATGGAAGCATTGATTCTTCATATTCACATAAGGAGGTGTTGTTTCATCCTCCATATGTGTCTTCTTGCTACAACTCCAAAATTCGCCATTAAAATCTCGTATGAGATTCAAAGAACTAACAGAGCTATGAAATAAGCTATAATACTTGTCTCTTACTTTGACATGCTTGTCTACCTTGGTAGCATGTTTATACCACTTTCGACAGTTTAGCACTTCTATTCACTCTCATTTCTATTTTAAAGAGTCATAACTCTGTTTTTAGGATTTACAGCTTGAAAATGGTCAAATCCTTGTAAATGCAAGCATTGATACTTCATATTCACATCATGACGTGTTGTTTCAACCTCCTTATGTGTCTTCTTGCCACAACTCCAAAATTCACTATTAGAAACTCCTATGATGTTCAAAGAACTAATTGAACTGTAGGATAAACTATATAATATGTATTTCTTAGTTTGACTTGCTTCTCCACCTTGGTACATGCCTAGACTAATGTTTACACTTTAACATATATATTCTTTCTCAATTTTTATCTTGGCGGGTCATAAGTCTAATTTTGAGATTATCAACTTGAATATTTTTAAATCCTTGTAAATGAAAACATTGATTCTTCATATTCACATAAGGAGGTATTTTTTCATCCTCCATATGTGTCTTCTTGCTACAACTCCAAAATTCACCATTAGAATCTCGTATGAGATTCAAAGAACTAACAAAGCTATGAGATATGCTATAATACTTGTCTCCTACTTTGACAACTTCTCCACCTTGGTAGCATGTTTATACTACTTTTGACACTTTAGCACTTTTATTCACTCTCATTTATATCTTAAAGAGTCATAACTCTGTTTTTGGGATTTGCTGCTTGAAAATGGTCAAATCCTTGTAAATGAAATCATTAATACTTCATGTTCACATCATGAGGTGTTGTTTCAGCCTCCTTATGTGTCTTCTTGACACAACTCCAAAATTCACCATTAGAATCTCCTATTAGATTCAAAGAACTAACAAAATTGTGAGATAAGCTATAATACTTGTTTCTTACTTTGACTTGTTTCTCCACCTTGGTAGCATGCTTAAACTACTTTTTACACTTCAACACTTCTATTCACTCTCATTTCTATCTTGAAGAGTCATAACTTTGTTTTTGGGATTACCAACTTGAAAATTGTCAAATCCTTGTAAATGAATGCATTGATTCTTCATATTCACATCAGGATGTGTTGTTTTAGCCTCTATATGTGTCTTCTTGCTACAACTCCAAAATTCACAATTAGAACCTCCTATGAGTTTCGAAGAACTAGAAAAACTGTGGGATAAGCTATAATACTTGTTTCCTACTTTGACATGGTTCTCCACCTTGGTAGCATGCTTAAACTTCTTTTTACACTTCATCACTTATATTCACTCTCATTTCTATCTTGAAGAGTTATAACTCTATTTTTGGGATTATCAACTTTAAAATGGTCAAATCCTTGTTAAAGAAAGCATTGACTCTTCATATTCACATCAGGAGGTGTTGTTTTAGCCTCTATATGTGTCTTCTTGCTACAACTCCAAAATTCACTATTAAAAACTCTTATGATATTTAAAGAACTAACAGAACTATAGGATAAACTAGAATATTTATTTCTTACTTTGACTTGCTTCTACACCTTGGTAGCATGCTTAGACTAATTTTTACACTTTAACTCATATATTCCTTCTCAATTTTTATCTTAGACGGTCATAACTCTAATTTTGAGATTATCAACTTGAAAATGGTCAAATCTTTGTAAATGAAAGCATTGATTCTTCATATTCACATAAGGAGGTGTTGTTTCATCCTCCAGATGTGTCTTCTTGCTACAACTCCAAAATTCGCCATTAAAATCTCGAATGAGATTCAAAGAACTGACAGAGCTATGAAATAAGCTATAATACTTGTCTCTTGCTTTCACATGCTTGTCCACCTTAGTAGCATGTTTATACCACTTTCGACAATTTAGCACTTCTATTCACTCTCATTTCTATTTTAAAGAGTCATAACTCTGTTTTTGGGATTTGCAGCTTGAAAATGGTCAAATCCTTGTAAATGAAAGCATTGATACTTCATATTCACATCATGAGGTGTTGTTTCAGCCTCCTTATGTGTCCTCTTGCCACAACTCCAAAATTCACTATTAGAAACTCCTACGATGTTCAAAGAACTAACTGAACTGTGGGATAAACTATAATATTTATTTCTTACTTTGACTTGCATCTCCACCTTGGTAGCATGCCTAGACTAATGTTTACACTTTAACATATATATTCTTTCTCAATTTTTATCTTGGAGGGTCATAACTCTAATTTTGAGATTATCAATTTGAATATTGTCAAATCCTTGTAAATGAAAGCATTGATTCTTCAAATTCACATAAGGAGGTGTTTTTTCATCCTCCATATGTGTCTTCTTGCTACAACTCCAAAATTCACCATTAGAATCTCGTATGAGATTAAAAGAACTAACGAAGCTATGAGATATGCTATAATACTTGTCTCCTACTTTGACAACTTCTCCACCTTGGTAGCATGTTTATACTATTTTTGACACTTTAGCACTTTTATTCACTCTCATTTATATCTTAAAGAGTCATAACTCTGTTTTTTGGGATTTGCTTCTTGAAAATGGTCAAATCCTTGTAAATGAAAGCATTAATACTTCATGTTCACATCATGAGGTGTTGTTTCAACCTCCTTATGTGTCTTCTTGCCACAACTCCAAAATTCACCATTAGAATCTCCTATTAGATTCAAAGAACTAACAAAATTGTGAGATAAGCTATAATACTTGTTTCTTACTTTCACTTGTTTCTCCACCTTGGTAGCATGCTTAAACTACTTTTTTACACTTCAACACTTCTATTCACTCTCATTTCTATCTTGAAGAGTCATAACTTTGTTTTTGGGATTACCAACTTGAAAATTGTCAAATCCTTGTAAATGAATGCATTGATTCTTCATATTCACATCAGGATGTGTTGTTTTAGCCTCTATATGTGTCTTCTTGCTACAACTCCAAAATTCACAATTAGAACCTCCTATGAGTTTCGAAGAACTAGAAAAACTGTGGGATAAGCTATAATACTTGTTTCCTACTTTGACATGGTTCTCCACCTTGGTAGCATGCTTAAACTTCTTTTTACACTTCATCACTTATATTCACTCTCATTTCTATCTTGAAGAGTCATAACTCTATTTTTGGGATTATCAACTTGAAAATGGTCAAATCCTTGTAAAAGAAAGCATTGATTCTTCATATTCACATCAGGAGGTGTTGTTTTAGCCTCTATATGTGTCTTCTTGCTACAACTCCAAAATTCACTATTAAAAACTCTTATGATATTTAAAGAACTAACAGAACTATAGGATAAACTAGAATATTTATTTCTTACTTTGACTTGCTTCTACACCTTGGTAGGATGCTTAGACTAATTTTTACACTTTAACTCATATATTCCTTCTCAATTTTTATCTTGGACGGTCATAACTCTAATTTTGAGATTATCAACTTGAAAATGGTCAAATCTTTGTAAATGAAAGCATTGATTCTTCATATTCACATAAGGAGGTGTTGTTTCATCCTCCATATGTGTCTTCTTGCTACAACTCCAAAATTCGCCATTAAAATCTCGAATGAGATTCAAAGAACTGACAGAGCTATGAAATAAGCTATAATACTTGTCTCTTGCTTTCACATGCTTGTCCACCTTAGTAGCATGTTTATACCACTTTCGACACTTTAGCACTTCTATTCACTCTCATTTCTATTTTAAAGAGTCATAACTCTGTTTTTGGGATTTGCAGCTTGAAAATGGTCAAATCCTTGTAAATGAAAGCATTGATACTTCATATTCACATCATGAGGTGTTGTTTCAGCCTCCTTATGTGTCCTCTTGCCACAACTCCAAAATTCACTATTAGAAACTCCTCCGATGTTCAAAGAACTAACTGAACTGTGGGATAAACTATAATATTTATTTCTTACTTTGACTTGCATCTCCACCTTGGTAGCATGCCTAGACTAATGTTTACACTTTAACATATATATTCTTTCTCAATTTTTATCTTGGAGGGTCATAACTCTAATTTTGAGATTATCAATTTGAATATTGTCAAATCCTTGTAAATGAAAGCATTGATTCTTCAAATTCACATAAGGAGGTGTTTTTTCATCCTCCATATGTGTCTTCTTGCTACAACTCCAAAATTCACCATTAGAATCTCGTATGAGATTAAAAGAACTAACGAAGCTATGAGATATGCTATAATACTTGTCTCCTACTTTGACAACTTCTCCACCTTGGTAGCATGTTTATACTATTTTTGACACTTTAGCACTTTTATTCACTCTCATTTATATCTTAAAGAGTCATAACTCTGTTTTTGGGATTTGCTTCTTGAAAATGGTCAAATCCTTGTAAATGAAAGCATTAATACTTCATGTTCACATCATGAGGTGTTGTTTCAACCTCCTTATGTGTCTTCTTGCCACAACTCCAAAATTCACCATTAGAATCTCCTATTAGATTCAAAGAACTAACAAAATTGTGAGATAAGCTATAATACTTGTTTCTTACTTTCACTTGTTTCTCCACCTTGGTAGCATGCTTAAACTACTTTTTACACTTCAACACTTCTATTCACTCTCATTTCTATCTTGAAGAGTCATAACTTTGTTTTTGGGATTACCAACTTGAAAATTGTCAAATCCTTGTAAATGAATGCATTGATTCTTCATATTCACATCAGGATGTGTTGTTTTAGCCTCTATATGTGTCTTCTTGCTACAACTCCAAAATTCACAATTAGAACCTCCTATGAGTTTCGAAGAACTAGAAAAACTGTGGGATAAGCTATAATACTTGTTTCCTACTTTGACATGGTTCTCCACCTTGGTAGCATGCTTAAACTTCTTTTTACACTTCATCACTTATATTCACTCTCATTTCTATCTTGAAGAGTCATAACTCTATTTTTGGGATTATCAACTTGAAAATGGTCAAATCCTTGTAAAAGAAAGCATTGATTCTTCATATTCACATCAGGAGGTGTTGTTTTAGCCTCTATATGTGTCTTCTTGCTACAACTCCAAAATTCACTATTAAAAACTCTTATGATATTTAAAGAACTAACAGAACTATAGGATAAACTAGAATATTTATTTCTTACTTTGACTTGCTTCTACACCTTGGTAGGATGCTTAGACTAATTTTTACACTTTAACTCATATATTCCTTCTCAATTTTTATCTTGGACGGTCATAACTCTAATTTTGAGATTATCAACTTGAAAATGGTCAAATCTTTGTAAATGAAAGCATTGATTCTTCATATTCACATAAGGAGGTGTTGTTTCATCCTCCATATGTGTCTTCTTGCTACAACTCCAAAATTCGCCATTAAAATCTCGAATGAGATTCAAAGAACGACAGAGCTATGAAATAAGCTATAATACTTGTCTCTTGCTTTCCCATGCTTCTCCATCTGAGTAGCATGTTTATACCACTTTCTGACACTTTAGCACTTCTATTCACTCTCATTTCTATTTTAAAGAGTCATAACTCTGTTTTTGGGATTTGCAGCTTGAAAATGGTCAAATCCTTGTAAATGAAAGCATTGATACTTCATATTCACATCATGAGGTGTTGTTTCAGCCTCCTTATGTGTCCTCTTGCCACAACTCCAAAATTCACTATTAGAAACTCCTACGATGTTCAAAGAACTAACTGAACTGTGGGATAAACTATAATATTTATTTCTTACTTTGACTTGCATCTCCACCTTGGTAGCATGCCTAGACTAATGTTTACACTTTAACATATATATTCTTTCTCAATTTTTTATCTTGGAGGGTCATAACTCTAATTTTGAGATTATCAATTTGAATATTGTCAAATCCTTGTAAATGAAAGCATTGATTCTTCAAATTAACATAAGGAGGTGTTTTTTCATCCTCCATATGTGTCTTCTTGCTACAACTCCAAAATTCACCATTAGAATCTCGTATGAGATTAAAAAGAACTAACGAAGCTATGAGATATGCTATAATACTTGTCTCCTACTTTGACAACTTCTCCACCTTGGTAGCATGTTTATACTATTTTTGACACTTTAGCACTTTTATTCACTCTCATTTATATCTTAAAGAGTCATAACTCTGTTTTTGGGATTTGCTTCTTGAAAATGGTCAAATCCTTGTAAATGAAAGCATTAATACTTCATGTTCACATCATGAGGTGTTGTTTCAACCTCCTTATGTGTCTTCTTGCCACAACTCCAAAATTCACCATTAGAATCTCCTATTAGATTCAAAGAACTAACAAAATTGTGAGATAAGCTATAATACTTGTTTCTTACTTTCACTTGTTTCTCCACCTTGGTAGCATGCTTAAACTACTTTTTACACTTCAACACTTCTATTCACTCTCATTTCTATCTTGAAGAGTCATAACTTTGTTTTTGGGATTACCAACTTGAAAATTGTCAAATCCTTGTAAATGAATGCATTGATTCTTCATATTCACATCAGGATGTGTTGTTTTAGCCTCTATATGTGTCTTCTTGCTACAACTCCAAAATTCACAATTAGAACCTCCTATGAGTTTCGAAGAACTAGAAAAACTGTGGGATAAGCTATAATACTTGTTTCCTACTTTGACATGGTTCTCCACCTTGGTAGCATGCTTAAACTTCTTTTTACACTTCATCACTTATATTCACTCTCATTTCTATCTTGAAGAGTCATAACTCTATTTTTGGGATTATCAACTTGAAAATGGTCAAATCCTTGTAAAAGAAAGCATTGATTCTTCATATTCACATCAGGAGGTGTTGTTTTAGCCTCTATATGTGTCTTCTTGCTACAACTCCAAAATTCACTATTAAAAACTCTTATGATATTTAAAGAACTAACAGAACTATAGGATAAACTAGAATATTTATTTCTTACTTTGACTTGCTTCTACACCTTGGTAGGATGCTTAGACTAATTTTTACACTTTAACTCATATATTCCTTCTCAATTTTTATCTTGGACGGTCATAACTCTAATTTTGAGATTATCAACTTGAAAATGGTCAAATCTTTGTAAATGAAAGCATTGATTCTTCATATTCACATAAGGAGGTGTTGTTTCATCCTCCATATGTGTCTTCTTGCTACAACTCCAAAATTCGCCATTAAAATCTCGAATGAGATTCAAAGAACTGACAGAGCTATGAAATAAGCTATAATACTTGTCTCTTGCTTTCACATGCTTGTCCACCTTAGTAGCATGTTTATACCACTTTCGACACTTTAGCACTTCTATTCACTCTCATTTCTATTTTAAAGAGTCATAACTCTGTTTTTGGGATTTGCAGCTTGAAAATGGTCAAATCCTTGTAAATGAAAGCATTGATACTTCATATTCACATCATGAGGTGTTGTTTCAGCCTCCTTATGTGTCCTCTTGCCACAACTCCAAAATTCACTATTAGAAACTCCTACGATGTTCAAAGAACTAACTGAACTGTGGGATAAACTATAATATTTATTTCTTACTTTGACTTGCATCTCCACCTTGGTAGCATGCCTAGACTAATGTTTACACTTTAACATATATATTCTTTCTCAATTTTTATCTTGGAGGGTCATAACTCTAATTTTGAGATTATCAATTTGAATATTGTCAAATCCTTGTAAATGAAAGCATTGATTCTTCAAATTCACATAAGGAGGTGTTTTTTCATCCTCCATATGTGTCTTCTTGCTACAACTCCAAAATTCACCATTAGAATCTCGTATGAGATTAAAAAGAACTAACGAAGCTATGAGATATGCTATAATACTTGTCTCCTACTTTGACAACTTCTCCACCTTGGTAGCATGTTTATACTATTTTTGACACTTTAGCACTTTTATTTCACTCTCATTTATATCTTAAAGAGTCATAACTCTGTTTTTGGGATTTGCTTCTTGAAAATGGTCAAATCCTTGTAAATGAAAGCATTAATACTTCATGTTCACATCATGAGGTGTTGTTTCAACCTCCTTATGTGTCTTCTTGCCACAACTCCAAAATTCACCATTAGAATCTCCTATTAGATTCAAAGAACTAACAAAATTGTGAGATAAGCTATAATACTTGTTTCTTACTTTCACTTGTTTCTCCACCTTGGTAGCATGCTTAAACTACTTTTTACACTTCAACACTTCTATTCACTCTCATTTCTATCTTGAAGAGTCATAACTTTGTTTTTGGGATTACCAACTTGAAAATTGTCAAATCCTTGTAAATGAATGCATTGATTCTTCATATTCACATCAGGATGTGTTGTTTTAGCCTCTATATGTGTCTTCTTGCTACAACTCCAAAATTCACAATTAGAACCTCCTATGAGTTTCGAAGAACTAGAAAAACTGTGGGATAAGCTATAATACTTGTTTCCTACTTTGACATGGTTCTCCACCTTGGTAGCATGCTTAAACTTCTTTTTTACACTTCATCACTTATATTCACTCTCATTTCTATCTTGAAGAGTCATAACTCTATTTTTGGGATTATCAACTTGAAAATGGTCAAATCCTTGTAAAAGAAAGCATTGATTCTTCATATTCACATCAGGAGGTGTTGTTTTAGCCTCTATATGTGTCTTCTTGCTACAACTCCAAAATTCACTATTAAAAACTCTTATGATATTTAAAGAACTAACAGAACTATAGGATAAACTAGAATATTTATTTCTTACTTTGACTTGCTTCTACACCTTGGTAGGATGCTTAGACTAATTTTTACACTTTAACTCATATATTCCTTCTCAATTTTTATCTTGGACGGTCATAACTCTAATTTTGAGATTATCAACTTGAAAATGGTCAAATCTTTGTAAATGAAAGCATTGATTCTTCATATTCACATAAGGAGGTGTTGTTTCATCCTCCATATGTGTCTTCTTTACTAACTCCAAAATTCGCCATTAAAATCTCGAATGAGATTCAAAGAACTGACAGAGCTATGAAATAAGCTATAATACTTGTCTCTTGCTTTCACATGCTTGTCCACCTTAGTAGCATGTTTATACCACTTTCGACACTTTAGCACTTCTATTCACTCTCATTTCTATTTTAAAGAGTCATAACTCTGTTTTTGGGATTTGCAGCTTGAAAATGGTCAAATCCTTGTAAATGAAAGCATTGATACTTCATATTCACATCATGAGGTGTTGTTTCAGCCTCCTTATGTGTCCTCTTGCCACAACTCCAAAATTCACTATTAGAAACTCCTACGATGTTCAAAGAACTAACTGAACTGTGGGATAAACTATAATATTTATTTCTTACTTTGACTTGCATCTCCACCTTGGTAGCATGCCTAGACTAATGTTTACACTTTAACATATATATTCTTTCTCAATTTTTATCTTGGAGGGTCATAACTCTAATTTTGAGATTATCAGTTTGAATATTGTCAAATCCTTGTAAATGAAAGCATTGATTCTTCAAATTTACATAAGGAGGTGTTTTTTCATCCTCCATATGTGTCTTCTTGCTACAACTCCAAAATTCACCATTAGAATCTCGTATGAGATTCAAAGAACTAACAGAGCTATGAGATAAGCTATAATACTTGTCTCCTACTTCGACATGCTTCTCCACCTTGGTAGCATGTTTATACTACTTTTGACACTTTAGCACTTTTATTCACTCTCATTTATATCTTAAAGAGTCATAACTCTGTTTTTGGGATTTGCTGCTTGAAAATGGTCAAATCCTTGTAAATGAAAGCATTAATACTTCATGTTCACATCATGAGGTGTTGTTTCAGCCTCCTTATGTGTCTTCTTGCCACAACTCCAAAATTCACCATTAGAATCTCCTATTAGATTCAAAGAACTAACAAAATTGTGAGATAAGCTATAATACTTGTTTCTTACTTTGACTTGTTTCTCCACCTTGGTAGCATGCTTAAACTACTTTTTACACTTCAACACTTCTATTCACTCTCATTTCTATCTTGAAGAGTCATAACTTTGTTTTTGGGATTACCAACTTGAAAATGGTCAAATCCTTGTAAATGAATGCATTGATTCTTCATATTCACATCAGGAGGTGTTGTTTTAGCCTCTTTATGTGTATTCTTGCCACAACTCCAAAATTCACTATTAGAAACTCCTATGAGTTTCGAAGAACTAGAAAAACTGTGGGATAAACTATAATACTTGTTTCCTACTTTGACATTGTTCTCCACCTTGGTAGCATGCTTAAACTTCTTTTTACACTTCATCACTTATATTCACTCTCATTTCTATCTTGAAGAGTCATAACTCTGTTTTTGGGATTATCAACTTGAAAATGGTCAAATCCTTGTAAAAGAAAGCATTGATTCTTCATATTCACATCAGGAGGTGTTGTTTTAGCCTCTATATGTGTCTTCTTGCTACAACTCCAAAATTCACTATTAAAAACTCTTATGATATTCAAAGAACTAACAGAACTATGGGATAAACTAGAATATTTATTTCTTACTTTGACTTGCTTCTACACCTTGGTAGCATGCTTAGACTAATTTTTACACTTTAACTCATATATTCCTTCTCAATTTTTATCTTGGACGGTCATAACTCTAATTTTGAGATTATCAACTTGAAAATGGTCAAATCTTTGTAAATGAAAGCATTGATTCTTCATATTCACATAAGGAGGTGTTGTTTCATCCTCCATATGTGTCTTCTTGCTACAACTCCAAAATTCGCCATTAAAATCTCGAATGAGATTCAAAGAACTGACAGAGCTATGAAATAAGCTATAATACTTGTCTCTTACTTTCACATGCTTGTCCACCTTGGTAGCATGTTTATACCACTTTCGACACTTTAGCACTTCTATTCACTCTCATTTCTATTTTAAAGAGTCATAACTCTGTTTTTGGAATTTGCAGCTAGAAATTGGTCAAATCCTTGTAAATGAAAGCATTGATACTTCATATTCACATCATGAGGTGTTGTTTCAGCCTCCTTATGTGTCTTCTTGCCACAACTCCAAAATTCACTATTAGAAACTCCTATGATGTTCAAAGAACTAACTGAACTGTAGGATAAACTATAATATTTATTTCTTACTTTGACTTGTATCTCCACCTTGGTAGCATGCCTAGACTAATGTTTACACTTTAACATATATATTCTTTCTCAATTTTTATCTTGGAGGGTCATAACTCTAATTTTGAGATTATCAATTTGAATATTGTCATATCCTTGTAAATGAAAGCATTGATTCTTCATATTCACATAAGGAGGTGTTTTTTCATCCTCCTTATGTGTCTTCTTGCCACAACTCCAAAATTCACCATTAGAATCTCCTATTAGATTCAAAGAACTAACAAAAATGTGAGATAAGCTATAATACTTGTTTCTTACTTTGACTTGTTTCTCCACCTTGGTAGCATGCTTAAACTACTTTTTACACTTCAACACTTCTATTTACTCTCATTTCTATCTTGAAGAGTCATAACTTTGTTTTTGGGATTACCAACTTGAAAATGGTCAAATCCTTTTAAATGAATGCATTGATTCTTCATATTCACATCAGGAGGTGTTGTTTTAGCCTCTATATGTGTCTTCTTGCTACAACTCCAAAATTCACAATTAGAACCTCCTATGAGTTTCGAAGAACTAGAAAAACTGTGGGATAAGCTATAATAATTGTTTCCTACTTTGACATGGTTCTCCACCTTGGTAGCATGCTTAAACTTCTTTTTACACTTCATCACTTATATTCACTCTCATTTCTATCTTGAAGAGTCATAACTCTGTTTTTGGGATTATCAACTTGAAAATGGTCAAATCCTTGTAAAAGAAAGCATTGATTCTTCATATTCACATCAGGAGGTGTTGTTTTAGCCTCTATATGTGTCTTCTTGCTACAACTCCAAAATTCACTATTAAAAACTCTTATGATATTCAAAGAACTAACAGAACTATGGGATAAACTAGAATATTTATTTCTTACTTTGACTTGCTTCTACACCTTGGTAGCATGCTTAGACTAATTTTTACACTTTAACTCATATATTCCTTCTCAATTTTTATCTTGGACGGTCATAACTCTAGTTTTGAGATTATCAACTTGAAAATGGTCAAATCTTTGTAAATGAAAGCATTGATTCTTCATATTCACATAAGGAGGTGTTGTTTCATCCTCCATATGTGTCTTCTTGCTACAACTCCAAAATTCGCCATTAAAATCTCGAATGAGATTCAAAGAACTGACAGAGCTATGAAATAAGCTATAATACTTGTCTCTTACTTTCACATGCTTGTCCACCTTGGTAGCATGTTTATACCACTTTCGACACTTTAGCACTTCTATTCACTCTCATTTCTATTTTAAAGAGTCATAACTCTGTTTTTGGGATTTGCAGCTAGAAATTGGTCAAATCCTTGTAAATGAAAGCATTGATACTTCATATTCACATCATGAGGTGTTGTTTCAGCCTCCTTATGTGTCTTCTTGCCACAACTCCAAAATTCACTATTAGAAACTCCTATGATGTTCAAAGAACTAACTGAACTGTGGGATAAACTATAATATTTATTTCTTACTTTGACTTGTATCTCCACCTTGGTAGCATGCCTAGACTAATGTTTACACTTTAACATATATATTCTTTCTCAATTTTTATCTTGGAGGGTCATAACTCTAATTTTGAGATTATCAATTTGAATATTGTCATATCCTTGTAAATGAAAGCATTGATTCTTAATATTCACATAAGGAGGTGTTTTTTCATCTTCCTTATGTGTCTTCTTGCCACAACTCCAAAATTCACCATTAGAATCTCCTATTAGATTCAAAGAACTAACAAAAATGTGAGATAAGCTATAATACTTGTTTCTTACTTTGACTTGTTTCTCCACCTTGGTAGCATGCTTAAACTACTTTTTACACTTCAACACTTCTATTTACTCTCATTTCTATCTTGAAGAGTCATAACTTTGTTTTTGGGATTACCAACTTGAAAATGGTCAAATCCTTGTAAATGAAAGCATTAATACTTCATGTTCACATCATGAGGTGCTGTTTCAGCCTCCTTATGTGTCTTCTTGCCACAACTCCAAAATTCACCATTAGAATCTCCTATTAGATTCAAAGAACTAACAAAATTGTGAGATAAGCTATAATACTTGTTTCTTACTTTGACTTGTTTCTCCACCTTGGTAGCATGCTTAAACTACTTTTTACACTTCAACACTTCTATTCACTCTCATTTCTATCTTGAAGAGTCATAACTTTGTTTTTGGGATTACCAACTTGAAAATGGTCAAATCCTTGTAAATGAATGCATTGATTCTTCATATTCACATCAGGAGGTGTTGTTTTAGCCTCTTTATGTGTATTCTTGCCACAACTCCAAAATTCACTATTAGAAACTCCTATGAGTTTCGAAGAACTAGAAAAACTGTGGGATAAACTATAATACTTGTTTCCTACTTTGACATGGTTCTCCACCTTGGTAGCATGCTTAAACTTCTTTTTACACTTCATCACTTATATTCACTCTCATTTCTATCTTGAAGAGTCATAACTCTGTTTTTGGGATTATCAACTTGAAAATGGACAAATCCTTGTAAAAGAAAGCATTGATTCTTCATATTCACATCAGGAGGTGTTGTTTTAGCCTCTATATGTGTCTTCTTGCTACAACTCCAAAATTCACTATTAAAAACTCTTATGATATTCAAAGAACTAACAGAACTATGGGATAAACTAGAATATTTATTTCTTACTTTGACTTGCTTCTACACCTTGGTAGCATGCTTAGACTAATTTTTACACTTTAACTCATATATTCCTTCTCAATTTTTATCTTGGACGGTCATAACTCTAATTTTGAGATTATCAACTTGAAAATGGTCAAATCTTTGTAAATGAAAGCATTGATTCTTCATATTCACATAAGGAGGTGTTGTTTCATCCTCCATATGTGTCTTCTTGCTACAACTCCAAAATTCGCCATTAAAATCTCGAATGAGATTCAGAGAACTGACAGAGCTATGAAATAAGCTATAATACTTGTCTCTTACTTTCACATGCTTGTCCACCTTGGTAGCATGTTTATACCACTTTTGACACTTTAGCACTTCTATTCACTCTCATTTCTATTTTAAAGAGTCATAACTCTGTTTTTGGGATTTGCAGCTTGAAAATGGTCAAATCCTTGTAAATGAAAGCATTGATACTTCATATTCACATCATGAGGTGTTGTTTCAGCCTCCTTATGTGTCTTCTTGCCACAACTCCAAAATTCACTATTAGAAACTCCTATGATGTTCAAAGAACTAACTGAACTGTGGGATAAACTATAATATTTATTTCTTACTTTGACTTGCATCTCCATCTTGGTAGCATGCCTAGACTAATGTTTACACTTTAACATATATATTCTTTCTCAATTTTTATCTTGGAGGGTCATAACTCTAATTTCGAGATTATCAATTTGAATATTGTCAAATCCTTATAAATGAAAGCATTGATTCTTCATATTCACATAAGGAGGTGTTTTTGCATCCTCCATATGTGTCTTCTTGCTACATTCCAAAATTCACCATTAGAATCTCGTATGAGATTCAAAGAACTAACAGAGCTATGAGATAAGCTATAATACTTGTCTCCTACTTTGACATGCTTCTCCACCTTGGTAGCATGCTTATACTACTTTTGCCACTTTAGCACTTTTATTCACTCTCATTTATATCTTAAAGAGTCATAACTCTGTTTTTGGGATTTGCTGCTTGAAAATGGTCAAATCCTTGTAAATGAAAGCATTAATACTTCATGTTCACATCATGAGGTGTTGTTTCAGCCTCCTTATGTGTCTTCTTGCCACAACTCCAAAATTCACCATTAGAATCTCATATTAGATTCAAAGAACTAACAAAATTGTGAGATAAGCTATAATACTTGTTTCTTACTTTGACTTGTTTCTCCACCTTGGTAGCATGCTTAAACTACTTTTTACACTTCAACACTTCTATTCACTCTTATTTCTATCTTGAAGGGTCATAACTTTGGTTTTGGGATTACCAACTTGAAAAAGGTCAAATCCTTGTAAATGAATGCATTGATTATTCATATTCACATCAGGAGGTGTTGTTTTAGCTTCTATATGTGTCTTCTTGCTACAACTCCAAAATTCACAATTAGAACCTCCTATGAGTTTCGAAGAACTAGAAAAACTGTGGGATAAGCTATAATACTTGTTTCCTACTTTGACATGGTTCTCCACCTTGGTAGCATGCTTAAACTTCTTTTTACACTTCATCACTTATATTCACTCTCATTTCTATCTTGAAGAGTCATAACTCTAATTTTGAGATTATCAATTTGAATATTGTCAAATCCTTGTAAATGAAAGCATTGATTCTTCATATTCACATGAGGTGTTTTTTCATCCTCCATATGTGTCTTCTTGCTACAACTCCAAAATTCACCATTAGAATCTCGTATGAGATTCAAAGAACTAAGAGAGCTATGAGATAAGCTATAATACTTGTCTCCTACTTTGACATGCTTCTCCACCTTGGTAGCATGTTTATACTAGTTTTGACACTTTAGCAGTTTTATTCACTCTCATTTATATCTTAAAGAGTCATAACTCTAATTTTGAGATTATAAACTTGAAAATTGTTAAATCCTTGTAAATGAAAGCATTGATTCTTCATATTCACATAAGGAGGTGTTGTTTCATCCTCCATATGTGTATTCTTGTTACAACTCCAAAATTCACCATTAGAATCTCGTATGAGAGTCATAGAACTAACAGAGCTATGAGATAAGCTATAATACTTTTCTCTTACTTTGACATGCTTCTCCACCTTGGTGGCATGTTTATACTACTTTTGACACTTTAGCACTTCTATTCACTCTCATTTCTATTTTAAAGAGTCATAACTCCGTGTTTGGGATTTGCAGCTTGAAAATGGTCAAATCCTTGTAAATGAAAGCATTAATACTTCATGTTCACATCATGAGGTGTTGTTTCAGCCTCCTTATGTGTCTTCTTGCCACAACTCCAAAATTCACCATTAGAATCTCCTATTAGATTCAAAGAACTAACAAAATTGTGAGATAAGCTATAATACTTGTTTCTTACTTTGACTTGTTTCTCCACCTTGGGAGCATGCTTAAACTACTTTTTACACTTCAACACTTCTATTCACTCTCATTTCTATCTTGAAGAGTCATAACTTTGTTTTTGGGATTACCAACTTGAAAATTGTCAAATCCTTGTAAATGAATACATTGATTCTTCATATTCACATCAGGAGGTGTTGTTTTAACCTCTTTATGTGTATTCTTGCCACAACTCCAAAATTCACTATTAGAAACTCCTATGAGTTTCGAAGAACTAGAAAAACTGTGGGATAAGCTATAATACTTGTTTCCTACTTTGACATGGTTCTCCACCTTGGTAGCATGCTTAAACTTCTTTTTACACTTCATCACTTATATTCACTCTCATTTCTATCTTGAAGAGTCATAACTCTGTTTTTGGGATTATCAACTTGAAAATGGTCAAATCCTTGTAAAAGAAAGCATTGATTCTTCATATTCACATCAGGAGGTGTTGTTTTAGCCTCTATATGTGTCTTCTTGCTACAACTCCATAATTCACTATTAAAAACTCTTGTGATATTCAAAGAACTAACAGAACTATGGGATAAACTAGAATATTTATTTCTTACTTTGACTTGCTTCTACACCTTGGTAGCATGCTTAGACTAATTTTTACACTTTAACTCATATATTCCTTCTTAATTTTTATCTTGGACGGTCATAACTCTAATTTTAAGATTATCAACTTGAAAATGGTCAAATCTTTGTAAATGAAAGCATTGATTCTTCATATTCACATAAGGAGGTGTTGTTTCATCCTCCATATGTGTCTTCTTGCTACAACTCCAAAATTCGCCATTAAAATCTCGAATGAGATTCAGAGAACTGACAGAGCTATGAAATAAGCTATAATACTTGTCTCTTACTTTCACATGCTTGTCCACCTTGGTAGCATGTTTATACCACTTTTGACACTTTAGCACTTCTATTCACTCTCATTTCTATTTTAAAGAGTCATAACTCTGTTTTTGGGATTTGCAGCTTGAAAATGGTCAAATCCTTGTAAATGAAAGCATTGATACTTCATATTCACATCATGAGGTGTTGTTTCAGCCTCCTTATGTGTCTTCTTGCCACAACTCCAAAATTCACTATTAGAAACTCCTATGATGTTCAAAGAACTAACTGAACTGTGGGATAAACTATAATATTTATTTCTTACTTTGACTTGCATCTCCACCTTGGTAGCATGCCTAGACTAATGTTTACACTTTAACATATAAATTCTTTCTCAATTTTTATCTTGGAGGGTCATAACTCTAATTTTGAGATTATCAATTTGAATATTGTCAAATCCGTGTAAATGAAAGCATTGATTCTTCATATTCACATAAGGAGGTGTTTTTTCATCCTCCATATGTGTCTTCTTGCTACATTCCAAAATTCACCATTAGAATCTCGTATGAGATTCAAAGAACTAACAGAGCTATGAGATAAGCTATAATACTTGTCTCCTACTTTGACATGCTTCTCCACCTTGGTAGCATGTTTATACTACTTTTGACACTTTTGCACTTTTATTCACTCTCATTTATATCTTAAAGAGTCATAACTCTGTTTTTGGGATTTGCTGCTTGAAAATGGTCAAATCCTTGTAAATGAAAGCATTAATACTTCATGTTCACATCATGAGGTGTTGTTTCAGCCTCCTTATGTGTCTTCTTGCCACAACTCCAAAATTCACCATTAGAATCTCCTATTAGATTCAAAGAACTAACAAAATTGTGAGATAAGCTATAATACTTGTTTCTTACTTTGACTTGTTTCTCCACCTTGGTAGCATGCTTAAACTACTTTTTACACTTCAACACTTCTATTCACTCTCATTTCTATCTTGAAGAGTCATAACTTTGTTTTTGGGATTACCAACTTGAAAATGGTCAAATCCTTGTAAATGAATGCATTGATTCTTCATATTCACATCAGGAGGTGTTGTTTTAGCCTCTATATGTGTCTTCTTGCTACAACTCCAAAATTCACAATTAGAACCTCCTATGAGTTTCGAAGAACTAGAAAAACTGTGGGATAAGTTATAATACTTGTTTCCTACTTTGACATGGTTCTCCACCTTGGTAGCATGCTTAAACTTCTTTTTACACTTCATCACTTATATTCACTCTCATTTCTATCTTGAAGAGTCATAACTCTGTTTTTTGGATTATCAACTTGAAAATGGTCAAATCCTTGTAAAAGAAAGCATTGATTCTTCATATTCACATCAGGAGGTGTTGTTTTAGCCTCTATATGTGTCTTCTTGCTACAACTCCAAAATTCACTATTAGAAACTCTTATGATATTCAAAGAACTAACTGAACTGTGGGATAAACTAGAATATTTATTTCTTACTTTGACTTGCTTCTACACCTTGGTAGCATGCCTAGACTAATATTTACACTTTAACTCATATATTCGTTCTCAATTTTTATCTTGGAGGGTTATAACTCTAATTTTGAGATTATCAACTTGAAAATTATCAATTCCTTGTAAATGAAAGCATTGATTCTTCATATTCAGATAAGAAGGTGTTGTTTTATCCTCCATATATGTCTTTTTGCTACAACTACAAAATTCACCATTAGAATCTCGTATGAGATTCAAAGAACTAACAGAGCTATGAGATAAGCTATAATATTTGTCTCTTACTTTGACATGCTTCTCCACCTTGCTAGCATGTTTATACTCCTTTTGACACTTTAGCACTTTTATTCACTCTCATTTCTATTTTAAAGAGTCATAACTCCGTTTTTGGGATTTGCAGCTTGAAAATGGTCAAATCATTGTAAATGAAAGCATTGATACTTCATATTCACATCATGAGGTGTTGTTTCAGCCTCCTTATGTGTCTTCTTGCCACAACTCCAAAATTCACTATTAGAAACTCCTATGATGTTCAAAGAACTAACTGAACTGGGGATAAACTATAATATTTATTTCTTACTTTGACTTGCTTCTCCACCTTGGTAGCACGCTTAAACTTCTTTTTACACTTCATCACTTACATTCACTCTCATTTCTATCTTGAAGAGTCATAACTCTGTTTTTGGGATTACCAACTTGAAAATGGTCAAATCCTTGTAAAAGAAAGCATTGATTCTTCATATTCACATCATGAGGTGTTGTTTTAGCCTCTATATGTGTCTTCTTGCTACAACTCCAAAATTCACTATTAGAAACTCTTATGATATTCAAAGAACTAACAGAAATATGGGATAAACTATAATATTTATTTCTTACTTTGACTTGCTTCTCCACCTTGGTAGCATGCCTAGACTAATTTTTACACTTTAACACATATAGTCGTTCTCAATTTATATCTTGGACGGTCATAACTCTAATTTTGAGATTATAAACTTGAAAATTGTTAAATCCTTGTAAATGAAAGCATTGATTCTTCATATTCACATAAGGAGGTGTTGTTTCATCCTCCATATGTGTATTCTTGTTACAACTCCAAAATTCACCATTAGAATCTCGTATGAGAGTCATAGAACTAACAGAGCTATGAGATAAGCTATAATACTTTTCTCTTACTTTGACATGCTTCTCCACCTTGGTGGCATGTTTATACTACTTTTGACACTTTAGCACTTCTATTCACTCTCATTTCTATTTTAAAGAGTCATAACTCCGTGTTTGGGATTTGCAGCTTGAAAATGGTCAAATCCTTGTAAATGAAAGCATTGATACTTCATATTCACATCATGAGGTGTTGTTTCAGCCTCCTTATGTGTCTTCTTGCCACAACACCAAAATTCACTATTAGAAACTCCTATGAGGTTCAAAGAACTAACTGAACTGTCGGATAAACTATAATATTTATTTCTTACTTTGACATTCTTCTCCACCCTTGTAGCATGCTTAGACTAATTTTTACACTCTAACTCATATATTCTTTCCAATTTTTATCTTGGAGGGTTATAACTCTAATTTTGAGATTATCAACTTGAAAATTATCAATTCCTTGTAAATGAAAGCATTGATTCTTCATATTCACATAAGAAGGTGTTGTTTTATCCTCCATATATGTCTTTTTGCTACAACTACAAAATTCACCATTAGAATATCGTATGAGATTCAAAGAACTAACAGAGCTATGAGATAAGCT
>CM051382.1:8611250-8650851 GCA_028015245.1 Cardamine occulta
CAACAACCGATTCCGAGAACATCAACAACCTGTTATGGAAGAACAACATGGGAGGAACCTATGACCTTCTGATGCTGAGCACTACTATAGTCAGACTGCTCGATCAAATCGTTCTCGAAGAAGGCAGCCAAGAGAAGACCGAACCGTTAGAAATCACCAAATCATTACTCGAGATCCTTTAGCGGTGTGAAGATAGAAATTCCGTTTTTCCATGGAACCAGTAACCCTGAAGAGTATCTTGAGTGGGAAAGAGGGTTGAAATTATCTTTGATTGCGGGAATTTACTCAGGAGACTAAGGTCAGACTACGCCCAACCGCATTCAAGGATTATGCTCTAAGTTGGTGGGATCAGTTGGTGGCGTCTAGAAGAAGGGCTGGAGATATACCGGTTGAGACTTGGACCCAACTAAAGATCATTATGAGTAAAAGGTTCGTACCTAGTCATTACCACAGAAAACTTCACCTTAAGCTTGAATTTGTCTCAAGGAAGTAAATCCGTTGAATATTATTTCAAAGAAATGGAAACCTTGTTACTTAGAGCCGATATTCAAGAAGACAATGAAGCTACTATGGCCAGATTCATGGGAGGTCTTGACAAAGATATCATTGAAAAACTGGAAGTACATCATTATGTCGAGCTAGAAGAGCTTCTCCACAAAGCTATCATGTTTGAAAAACAACTTAAGAAGAAGAGCTCTAGGACCGGATACAACTCTGCCAAGTTTAGCAAGGATTACAAGCCTAAGGATTACAAACCGCTTACCAAACCCAAGATAGACGAGTTTCCGCTCAAGGGAATTGATCGAGATTCAAGCACCAAAGCTAGAGAAATTCAGTGTTTTAAGTGTAAGGGTTTTGGTCATTACTCTAATGCTTGTACCATTAAGAGAACCATCATCATTCTGGCTAGTGGAGAGATGCAGTCGGAAGACAACCGTTCAGAGGATGAACCTTTAGAGGAACCACTTAGAATGCCGGAGTTCGGATAACTTTTGGTCACTAGAAGAACCCTTACCTTAAACACTCAGGCCGAGAAAAATGAGCGAAGAGAAAACCTCTTCCACACTCGTTGCCTTGTTCAAAACAAAGTCTGCAGTCTAGTGATTGATGGCGGTAGCTGTACCAACGTTGCCAGCCAGTCTATGGCTGATAAGCTTGGACTCACAATCACTAAGAGAGCTAAGCCTTATAAGTTGCAATGGCTTAACGATGAGGGAGAATTGGAAGTCAAGAACCAGGTCATAGTTCTTTTGTCTATAGGGAAATATGAAGATGAGGTCTTATGTGATATTTTACCAATGGATGCTGGACATATCTTGCTTGGAAGACCTTGGCAATCTGATCGGAAAGTAATGCATGATGGATTTACCAACAGATATTCATTTGAGTTTAAGGGCAGAAAGAACATCCTTGTACCGTTAACTCCTCAAGAAGTTCATCTAGATCAAATGGCCTTGAAGAAAAGTAAACCCACTTCCGAAGCCAAGCTCAAAGAACCGGCCAACCTAATGATCACGCCTTGACAAGGGAGTTATTCCTCATCCCTCCTTTTTGTGTTTAGAGAATGCTTTAATACTAACCAAACTGTGCAGGAAATTCCTAACAAAATTCATTTTCTTTTACAGGAGTTCCAAGATGTTTTCCCGGAAGAACCTCCCCAAGGTTTGCCGCCAATTCGTGGCATTGAACACCAAATCGATTTCATACCCGGAGCGTCTCTTCCCAACAAACCAGCCTACAGAACCAACCCTCTAGAAACTAAGGAACTTCAACAACAAGTCACCGAGCTCATGGAAAAAGGACATATCCGTGAAAGCATGAGTCCATGTGCCGTACCCGTTTTGCTTGTTCCGAAGAAAGATGGTAGCTGGAGGATGTGTGTTGATTACCATGCTATCAACAATAATACTGTAAAGTATCGACATCCTATACCTAGATTAGATCATATGCTTGATGAATTGCATGGTTCTAGCATCTTTTCTATGGTAGATCTTAAAATTGGATACCATCAAATTAGATTGCAAGAAGGGGATGAATGGAAAACTGCATTTAAAACTAAGCATGGTCTTTATGAATGGTTAGTCATGCCTTTTGGGTTAACAAACGCACCTAGTACTTTCATAAGACTAATGAACCACGTTCTTAGATCATTCATAGGTCATTTTGTGGTGGTATATTTTGATGACATTTTAATCTATAGCCGAAGCTTAGATGAACATGTGGAGACCCTTAGAAAAGTTTTAGAAGTGCTTAGGAAGGAAACCTTGTACGCTAATCTTAATAAATGTACTTTTGGAATTGATAACCTTGTCTTTTTAGGCTTTGTTGTGAGTACAGATGGTATCAAGGTTGATGAAGAGAAGATACGAGCTATTAAAGATTGGCCGAGTCCAAAGACTGTTAGTGAAGTAAGAAGCTTCCATGGTTTAGCCGGTTTCTATAGGAGGTTTGTTAAAGACTTCAGCACTTTAGCCACCCCACTCACGGAGGTTATCAAGAAGAATGTCGGATTCAAGTGGGAACAAGCTCAAGAGAATGCATTTCGAACCTTGAAAGAGAAGCTAACAAATGCCCCGGTTTTATCTCTTCCTAACCCGATAAAAACTTTGAAATTGAATGTGATGCCTCAGGAATGGGTATTGGTGTGGTGCTTATGCAGGAGATGAAGCCCATAGCTTATTTTAGTGAGAAGCTTGGAGGCACCACACTCAATTACCCTACATATGATAACGAGCTTTATGCACTCGTCCGAGCTCTACAAACATGGCAACACTACCTTTGGCCCAAAGAGTTTTTCATACACACAGACCACGAATCACTCAAGCATCTCAAGGGACAAAAAAAGCTGAACAAGAGACAGGCCAAGTGGGTTGAATTCATTGAGACGTTTCTATGTCGCATGAAGTACAAGAAAGGTAAGGAGAATGTAGTAGCCGATGCTCTTTCTCGGAGGTACGTTCTTTTGAATTCTCTTGAGGTTAAGTTATTAGGATTTGAAAAAATCAAAGAACTCTATGATAGTGATGTTGACTTCAAGGAAACCTATGCTGCTTGTGAAAAATTTGGTGTTGGAAAATATTTTAGGAGTGATGGATTTTTGTTCTATGATAATCGCCTATGTGTACCTAACTCCTCCTTGCGAGATTGGTTTGTCCAAGAAGCTCATGCAGGTGGACTCATGGGACATTTTGGCATGGCAAAGACGTCAAGCGTGTTCACGTGAGCACTTCTTTTGGCCGCACATGCAAAGTGACGTTAAGAAATGTTGTCAAAGATGTATAACGTGTAAGCAAGCTAAATCGACAATCCAGAATCACGGTTTGTATACCCCTCTTCCTATTCCCTTGCATCCTTGGCATGACTTATCCATGGACTTTGTAGTTGGATTACCTAGGACTAAGACTGGAAAGGATTCGGTATTTGTGGTAGTTGATAGATTCTCTAAAATGGCTCACTTCATACCTTGCCATAAAACCGATGATGCTATTAATGTAGCTGGGTTGTTCTTTAAAGAAGTTGTTAGGTTGCATGGAATGCCTAGAACTATTGTATCGGATAGGGATACCAAATTTCTTAGTAATTTTTGGAAAACCATTTGGTCTAAGTTAGGAACCAAGCTTTGTTTCTCCACCACATATCACCCACAATCCGATGGCCAAACCGAAGTTGTCAATAGAACCTTATCCACTTTGTTGCGTGCTATAATTAAAAAGAACCTTAGGACTTGGGAAGAATGTCTACCTCATGTTGAATTTGCTTACAATCATGCTAGACATTCTGCATCTAAGTATTCACCATTTGAAATTGTTTATGGGTTCAATCCCATCTCACCTTTGGATCTAATGCCTTTACCCGTGAATGAAAGGATAAGTCTTGATGGTAAGAAAAAGGCTGAGCTTGTGAAACAGATCCATGAGAAGGCTCGAAACAACATAGAGCACAAGACCAAGTTATGCGCTAAGCATGCAAACAAAGGCGGAAGCTTATGGAATTTAAAGAAGGGGACTTGGTGTGGGTTCATTTGAGAAAAGAAAGGTTCCCTAACGAGAGAAAATCCAAGCTTATACCCAGGACTGATGGTCCATTCGAAATCATCAAGAAAATCAACAACAACGCCTACCAGCTTGATCTCCAAGGTAAGTACCATGTAAGTCCGAGTTTTAATATTACTGATTTGGTTCCTTGTTTTGCAGAAGAAACAGATTTTGAGGTCGAATCCTTTTCAAGAGGGGGAGGATGATGTGACTATGGCTAGCAAGGAGGAGGAACCAATGCAACATGGAGACGACAATGAGGAGCAAAGGAAGCAGCTTGAACCGGAGCTACAAGGAACTGAAGATTTAAGCATTTCTCCGGGTCCTATCACTCGGTCTAAACAAGAGAAGCTCAAGACCACTTTGCAACATCTTCTCAACACCATTCCGCGCAATTTAGTGTGTGCTAATCCAGCTACACTGGTTGTGATCCAAGCCACCTAAACATTTATCAAGAGAGGTGATATGACTTACAGTCTTTTTCCCTTCATTTGGTTTTGTCCCATTGGGTTTTCCAAATAAGGTTTTTAATGAGGTAAGCCATATCACTCACTCATCAGCCTCTTGATAAAGCCTAAGCCCACTTCTATATCTTATCACAAATGAAGCAGCCCAAGTCCAACAAGAAGATTCAGCCGAAAATTGGAAGACTTCAAGAGTTATTTTTATGTTCAACTTTGTTTTAATGTTATGTTATTTTGAGATTTTTCCTTTACTCATTTGCTGATTTAAACTCATGTAAGGCTTCATTTCTAAGTTATCAACCTCTTTTCATATTCTCAAAACTCTCTGAAATCTGTTTGATCATTCCTTGCTTATAGTGATCGGATCTTCATCCTCACCAAAGCAAGTTTGATAGTCTTAGGGTCTTTCACAACTCCTAGGAAGTTTCACTTGATCCACCCCTTGTTCATCACGTCTAGGGTCTTCACCCACGTACAGAACATGTCTGAAAGTCTAAAGGTTCACCATCCCTTTGGAAGTTTCGCAACAATCCCCAAGATCCTTCGGATCTTACCCCTTGTGTCAACATCTTTTCATCTCTTCCGCATCACTCATCATCACTCAATCCATCACAACCTCTTGGAGAGCATTCAGGGACTTGATCCTCATCTAGGATCATATCAACATCAGAACCACATCTAACAAGAGAAGACAAAGCCAGCCAGAGCCAAACCACCCGACGACAATGCATGCATTCGCGGAGACGAGAATCAAGGAGTACCACATTCCACCGGCCAAACTGCTCCACCCAATGAGCCCAGCTTGCAGAATCACTCTCAAGTCACATGTTTTAAAAAGAATGATCGAGCCAGAACCCAATTGGATCGATCATATTTCGAGATAGCACATGAGCACATCACTAAAACCGTCCCCAAGCCAAGGAAGCTGCCCCATGAAGAATTCACTTGTTCCTTTCACTCCAGCTTTGATATTCATTCGCAAACACCCTATTTTATGAAGAATTATCGAGTCAGAACCAACTTTTACCCACCATATCTGCATTTGGAACACGAAGCCACATCAACACAGAGAATCGACGAGAAGCATGTTCCAAATCAAGCTCCACTCAAGAATTCAGCCTTGGCTTGAGTTTTCATCGAAAAATTCCATATATGGAAATTTTTGATATAAGAAAACCAAGCCATGACCGAGCTAAATCTGGAGTTGGTACATATGCTCCTATTTTGGCCAATACCGATCGGTTAAATCAAGTAAAGCCGTAAACCAAGTGGAGGTCGATGCTCTGATGTTTTTCCCCATTCCTAACAAGACGACATGCCATTTAAAAGATGTCAAAATGACAGCAGCCTCAAGACCACACATGATTCAAAGAAACAGACTAGACTTACCATATTCGGATCATCAGACAATTAATTTCCAACGGTCATATTCCCATCAATTCTTGCGCATGTTAGAGACCCTCCAGAGCCACCAGCATGTTCCAAAGGCTCGCATCTTCCTCCCCAAGTTGACCAGATACAAGCTAAGGCTCCATTTGCCTTATTTCGTCATTTAATCTCCAACGGCTCTATTTCTTCAATTCTTGCGATTTATTTCATTTATTTTAGCTTATAGCCGTTGTACTCTGACCCTATAAAATAATAGATTGAGTCTCCTTGTAAATCACCCGTAATCAAAATTATAAAGTTAATAAGAAAAACTGTTTTTCTTCTCTTCGCAAAGTTGCAAATTCTTTGTGTTTATTTTCATTAGTTCTTATTTGAGTGATTCAATTAAATTATTTTTACCCAGCAATTCGAGTTATTGAGTGATTCATTAGCTTTTCTTGTTCATCGATTGAGAGAGTCAATCATTTCACCTCCATCTCTATCTTCTATTCCACTACCGCTTAAGCTAGGCTTGGAATCCTTTGATCATCAAGCTATCTAAAATTGGTGTGATTCCGATCCTGCATCATCTGGTATCAGAGCTTCAAAAGCTCCTACCCATCAGGTAGTTTCATCCAACCTTTATCCCTTTCCATTTTTTTTTCTGTTTGGTTGTTTCATTTCGTAAAAAATCCAGAAAATCCCATAAATATTTATTTTCGCTTTTGCTCTTGCTTTGTCTTGTTAATTTGCTTCAGTTGTTATTTAATAAAAAAAATATTTGCTTCATTTAATTATTTGTTTCTAATTTACTAAAAAGAAAACCCAAAAAAAAAACTATTTGCTCGATTTTTTTTTTTCAGTTTGTGTCTTTGCATCCGTTTTGATTGTTTTTTAGTCTTGTATCACTTCATCCCTCCATATTGTTTCGTCATCTACTCGTGTCTGATTTGTTGTTAAATAATTGCATCGCATCAAAAGAAAAAGGGTTTTGCGCCGTTTGAGTTTGCTATTTTGCGATTGTTTTGTTCTACTTGGTTTCTTGTTTAGGTGCGTGGTGCATACTTTAGGAGTCTTTCGTGAGTCTGCATCTTTGTCGTTTAATTAATAGGCTTTATAACGGATAGGGTTAGCTCCGCTAGCTCTGTTTTCTAGTTTGATTGAATTTGCATCTGTTCGCAATTAATTTATATAGTGTCATTGTTTGCTGTCTCAGTTGTTAGACGAGTTTAGCTTTGTTATTTGTTACTTGTTTGATTTCGTATTTGCATTTTTGATTTCATGTCTGCATCATTGTAATTTGAAATCCGTTACTTTTGTTTTTGCGAGAACTTGAACCCTTGGAGACCATGGACGAATATTCTGAAGAAAATGAGCCATATGAATTACAATCTTACGAATCTGAGCATGAGAGCTGATATGATCCTAGATGAGGATCAAGTCCCTGAATGCTCTCCAAGAGGTTGTGATGGTCGGAGTGATGAGATTAGTGATGCGGAAGTGATCAGATGATGTAAAACGGGAAGTATGGTCTGATGGGTGTTGGGGATTGATGCGAAACTTCCAAAGGGATGGTGAACCTTTAGACTTTCAGACTTGTTTTGGCCGTGGGTGAAGACCCTAGAGGTGATGAACAAGAGGTGGATCGGAGTGATACTTCTTAAGAGTTGTGACAGACTCTAAGACTATCGGCTTGCTCAGTGTGAAGGAATGAAGACCCGACACTTTGAGCAAGAAATGATCAAACAAGTAAAATGAGTTTTGAAAATAAAAGTTTGATAATCTGAAAAGAAGAGAACAAGGGAATACATATAGAGTTCAAAGATGCATAGAAAATAGAAAATAACCCCTTGGAATTCTACAAAGCATTAAACATAAACTTTAAATCATTCTTGAGTGTCTCTTTGGCTCCATTTTGTGGCTGAGAGTAGAGTTTGGGCCTGGCTTTATCAAGAGGCCTTGTGAAAGAGTAATAAGGCTTGCCTCATTAAAAACCTTGTTTGGAAAACCCATTGGAACAAAACCAAACGAAGGGAAAAAGAGTGCAAGTCTTCTCACCTCTCTTGATAAATGTCTAGGTGGCTTGGATCACAACTAGGGTAGTTGGATTAGCACACACTAAACAGCCCGGAATGGTGTTGAGAAGATGTTGCAATGTGGTCTTGAGCTTGTCTTGTGTAGACAGAGTGATAGGACCCGGAGAAATGCATAAGTCTTCATGTCCTCGTAGCTCCGGTTCAAGCTGTTCCAATGCATCCTTTGCTCCTTGTTGGATTTCCTCATCTTCATAAGCTTCCATTTCCTCTTCCAGCTCCTTAGTGCTTCCTAGGATCACATCATCCTCCCCTAGTTGAAAAGGATATGTTCTCAAATCTGTTTGACCTGCCACAAACAACAGTAAGTTAGAACCATCAAAGAGTAACATCATGGGAAACTTACCTCGGAGATCAAGTCGATGGGCATTGTTGATGATTCTTCTTATTAGGTGAAATGAACCATCAATCATTGGTATCCATACTCGTTCTCCAACCTCAAAGATCATTCTGAAATAAGCAATAGGTTTCTTCCTCACAAAGATATCCGGTGGTTCCTCTTTTGTACCTGCAAACTTGTCAACACTTTTGGCAAAGATCAAGTGTATTATTGCAGTCACGGGGACACAATAAACAGATAAACAAGTTTCAGCTATGATTAAAGCATTATCCATTTCATGTTCCTCTTTTACTAGTATCTTAAAACAAGAGTTCGGTTCCAAACATGCTATGAATAATCTTATCCTTTTCCCAACGTTTTCTGGGTGTATTGAACTCATAATCACAGCTCTTGAATCATAAGAGAAAAATCGAGTCAAAGAGTTACTTACCTGGATAAGATTCTCGATGTGTTCGGTGATCATTATCATCAAAGTGAATGGTATTGGATCCGGGGGTTTATCTTTGAACATTGAAGATTCTTTGGCTACTTTTCCATGATCCTGGTTTGTTAATTTGAGCTGTAAGAACGCAGGATCTCCTACATCAAAAGGAAACAGTTTAGGCACAAAGAAAAATATTGAACAGATAATCATGTAGTTGTTGTCAAAATAGAGTTTTGGAATGAAGCATCCTTGGGTGATTGAAGTTGTTTTTTCCTCGAGTGCGTCCAGCTCCAAATTCCAAATTGATAAGTATTTTTCTGGCATATATCTGGTGGATCCTCCTTGATTTGAATGAAATCGTGAGTTCTTCTCCAGCTCCACGAAGGATTGAGGTTGATGCAAGTCTGGTGGCTTTTCTTTGATTGTCAATTCTCTCAAGTACTTATGATTCTCCATGGCTCCTGTTCCTTTTTCGACACTCATGGGACAGAACAAGTGCATTATACTTGAAGTAGAAAATTCTAAAACATGATTGTTCACAGTTGGTTTATAAAGCACATTGAACAAATTTGAATCACACAACTCGTTTTTAATCACATGTTTCAATTCAGAAAAAGTTTTAACCAATGCATTTTCAGTTTTAGTTCTAAACAGCTCTGATACCACTTGATATGATCCTAGATGAGGATCAAGTCCCTGAATGCTCTCCAAGAGGTTGTGATGGTCGGAGTGATGAGATTAGTGATGCGGAAGTGATGCGATGATGTAAAAGCGGGAAGTATGGTCTGATGGGTGTTGGGGATTGATCTTGAAACTTCCAAAGAGGATGGTGAACCTTTAGACTTTCAGACTTGTTCTATACGTGGGTGAAGACCCTAGATGTGATGAACAAGAGGTGGATTGGAGTGATACTTCTTCAGAGTTGTGACAGACTCTAAGACTATCGGCTTGCTCGGTGTGAAGGAATGAAGACCCGACACTTTGAGCAAGAAATGATCAAACAAGTAAAATGAGTTTTGAAAATAAAAGTTTGATAATCTGAAAAGAAGAGAACAAGGGAATACATATAGAGTTCAAAGATGCATAGAAAATAGAAAATAACCCCTTGGAATTCTACAAAGCATTAAACATAAACTTTGAATCATTCTTGAGTTTCTCTTTGACTCCATTTTGTGGCTGAGAGTAGAGTTTGGGCCTGGCTTTATCAAGAGGCCTTGTGAAAGAGTAATAACGCTTGCCTCATTAAAAACCTTGTTTGGAAAACCCATTGGGACAAAACCAAACGAAGGGAAAAAGAGTGCAAGTCTTATCACCTCTCTTGATAAATGTCTAGGTGGCTTGGATCACAACTAGGGTAGTTGGATTAGCACATACTAAACAGCCCGGAATGGTGTTGAGAAGATGTTGCAAAGTGGTCTTGAGCTTTTCTTGTTTAGACAGAGTGATAGGACCCGGAGAAATGCATAAGTCTTCATGTCCTTGTAGCTCCGGTTCAAGCTGTTCCAATGCATCCTTTGCTCCTTGTTGGATTTCCTCATCTTCATAAGCTTCTATTTCCTCTTCCAGCTACGTAGTGCTTCCTAGGATCACATCAGGAGCCCAGAATGGTGTGATGAAGAAGCCGGTTATGAAGAAGCCGGTTATGAAGAAGTGCCACCATGGCCTGGAGACACAAACCCTAGCCATGAAAATGAGTCAGATGTCGAGTCAGAACCTTACTCGCATCACAACAATAACCAACATTGGTTATCAAGAAGAAGATGAATTCCAGAGCAAAGAATCTGATCCACAAATTAATTTTGGAGAAGCACAATGGCGTGATTATCACGTATATGAAGAGAAGTCAAGTTACGCTGAAGAGGAGGCAAACCGTGATGAGGAAGACGTCGAAATCAATTCCGTAGGCGAAATACTAACAGAATCCGAGTTGGATGAAGAAGAAAACTATGGAGATATTGATTCAGAACGTGAAGAAGAGAATAAACCATCGTCTGAAATACCATATTCAGATCATGAGGAGGAACACCAAGGCGAAACTGATTCTTAATACACTAAATAAGAAATTGCTGAAGAGGAAGAAGTCAAAAGTGAGGCTGAAAGAGATGATTTTTGCGAATCATACACTAAGATGGTTGAAGAAATCATTGATGAGTCTTGGTACATTCAGTTTGCTGGTCATGAACAAGGACCAGAAGCTTACTTACATTGGGAGAAGGGCATGGAGTATTGGCTGCAGTCCCAAAATATTCCCAAGGACCAGAAACTTTCCCGCCTTAGATACACTTGTTGGAGAGGCTCAAACATGGTGGATTCCAGAAGAAGCTCCGAGTTCCTATCATAATCCATTCATTAATTGGGGTCATCTTAAGCGTATGTACAAAGAGTTTGTACAAAATTCTCATAACAAAAGTTACATTCCCAAGAGGCTTATGTTCCAAACAGCTCAAAAAGTTGGATGCCAACACCAAACGACGTTAGCATCCCCAAGCCAAGGAAAATGCCTCCACCTGCTCTAAAGGCAAAGAATGAGTCACATACAACAACTCACGCAAAGTAGAACAAACCGAGACCACAAGTAGTCATTCACAAGCAAAGTCCGAGCCCTAATCTTGGACCACACAGCAAAGTAAAAGATTGTATGTCCTCTAAGGTATCAAACTCGAAAGAGATAATTTGCTATAGATGCCAGCAAGGAGGACACTTTGCGGCTAATTGCCCCACTAGACAGCCAGAAAAATCCACATCACTAATGCGGACACTTTGCGGACACTTTGACCATTCGTGTTCTAGCATAATACTCTTGTCTATGCCAAAGGTTGATAATACAGGTCCTATCATGGAGCATGAAGCTAGAGAAAATACAAGAGGTTTGTAACTTAAGAAGAAACCTCCGGATACAACATCACAACTTCTAGTAAGTGGCATTTACGAGTTGATTAATTATTTTTAAACTCTCATATTCACTCATAGTCTCAAGCATGATGTTTTAAGTCCCTACGTCCCAAGTGAGATAACCAACCTACTAAGTCCAGAAAAATGTGATAACAATTCTATTGCTCCAAAGAGATTTATGAATCAAAATATTTGTTTAAATACACAATTAAAACATGAGCAAAGATTTTATCAAACTGAGACTGGTCTACCTGGTTATAATAACTCCATGACTGTATTAATGCATTTGATTTTTGCTAAAAGAGTTGGTATTATTGCAGGAACAAAAGAAGAACCACCAGACTTAGAATTTCAAAACCAAGTTCAAGGAAAAACCAAACTACATCTTGGGCGTGCTCACAACCATGAAGGATTCCTATTGTTTCCAGCTCAAAGGAGAACCACCAGATGCAATACACATCAACAAACCACCATGATGTCACTTTGTATTTTACATGTTTTTAGCCTTCATATATCATCATTTTACTGTAGTTTCATCCACTTTTTATACTACTTTGCATCATATTCATTATGCTAGAGTACTTAGGACATTTTGCATAAGCATTGAATACATTGTGCATATTGGTGTGGTATTAGGTGCTTTTGGACACTTTCGACTCGGACAACTCGACCTAGGGGCTCGAGTGCAGCATCTTTGGAGTAGGAGTCAAAACAACTTCGACCATGTGTACTTTCGAATGAAGGGCTCGAGTGAAGATACCTTGGAGAACAAGTAAAGACCACTCAACCCGGATGCCCGAGTGGAAGGGTTCGAGTGATGGATGCAGCTTTTGGATGAAGCACTCGACCAGCACTACTCAACCTATGTGCTCGAGTGGATTTTTCCTTCCCAAGACTTGATTAAGTTTTTGTCTTTTACACTTTTAAAGGGTTCGAGTGATGGTAGCTTGAAGAACACGTCAACACTAATCGACCTTGGATCGCTCGAGTGAATGAGTTCGAGGATGAAACCTACATTGGACCGACCACTTGACCAAGACCACTCGAGCCATGTGCTCGAGTAGATTTTCTCTTTCTTCCCCCTGATCAGTTATTTTATCTTTTTGTGGTTTTAGGGCTTCCATGCCCTTATATAAATACCCTGGATGTCTTATTAGAAGGGAGCCGCCTCTTTAGAACCCTAATCCTGCCTCTCAATTTTCTCTCTCTTCTCTGAATTTGTAGCTCTGATCACTCTCTATCTATTTAGTATTTGCAATTATTTTCTTCTCCAACATTGTTCATCGCATCTTTTATCTATAATATATGTTGTTTTTAGCATTTTCTGGGTTTGGGTTCTTAATGATGAGTTCTCAGTAGTGATTAGGATTCTTAAGAATGGGGTATATCTGTGTAGGATTCTTGGTCTCCTTAGATGTTTAAACTTGAAATTGCATAGATCTCTTCTGGATTAGGTTTTGTTAATGCTTAGTTAGCCAATGGATTTTTAATTTTGATCTCAAGCATTCCCATCAAAAAGAGTTGATGAAATGCGTGAACCAACTAATACCAGAGATCTGTAGCTTTAACCCCTTGATAGGATCCTCCCAAGGAATCGACACTTTCGAGGGGTAAAACGAAATGAAAAGGATAGTTGGATAGAGAATGGATCGAATGGTCGCACAGGAGTTGCGGAAGGCTCCTGATATGCCTCAATGCCTCCTAGGATATGACACACCTTGACAAGATAAGGTTTGATTCCCCGGATATGACACACCGAGATGAATCGAGTTGATCGTTGGATATTACACACCAAACAATTGAAAAGTTCTAAAAGAACTAAAGAGAATCACTCTCAAGGTTTGAAAATAAAAAAGTTGGATGATTTTATTCATGAACTCGGCATTGTTTAAATAGCAAAAAGAAGTATTAAATATCTAAGCAATATTAATTGCTGAATTAACTAAAAGTATTAAAACCAAAAAATGAAAATTATCTCTTGAGCTTCTTGAACTTTAATCCTACGAAATGGACTCCTTTTTGGGCCAAGAAAACCTTCTTAAGGGCTTAGTAGATGTTCCAGGATGCCAAACTTGATTTTGTAAGCTCTTAAACGGACTGGACTTGGAGTTCTTCAAGTACAGCACCAGGTTCACCCAATTAGGGAAATGAGCAATAACTTTGTGGTCCGATATCCATTTCTTCTGTTTTTGGGCTTGTTGGAAACCTAAGAGATCCAGTAAGATTCTCCAATTGGTTTTACGTCGACATCGTACCTGAGTTGGGCTGTGCATCATAATCTTTGGCTCTGTCACGCAATAGGGCCTGAAGCAGATCCATTGACTTGTAAAATTCATATCTCCCAAGTCTCAACCGACGTTGTTGTGATTCCAATTTTCACAGATCCTCTGATGATTCAAGATTCCAGAATACTTTGTTTCATAGCTTGATTCCTTCTGGTTTGGTTGCAAATAATTATTCAACGTACGTATGTCTGAATCGCGTAAGCTGGGAATCTCTTGACTTGGAAGTTGAATAACTTCTTCACCTAAACTCGGATTGTACTGATTCAACTTCGATATGAACCTCTGATGAGTTGAAATTATAGTCCAAGTGGTTGTTGAAATGGGAAAATTTAGCTTGGACTTCATTTGGTCTGAACAAGGCACGTGGGTCTTCTCGGATGATTCCATGATCACATCATACCCCTCCTCTTGAAAAAAAGATTTGTCCTCAAATCTGGGTACCTGGATCAAATGGATAGCTCAAATCTTCCATGAGTTTAAGATAGCTAACCTTTGGTACCTTAATTACCCTTCTTCCATCTATGATAAGGCTGTAGACCTTTCCTCGCAACAAGCATCTCGTGTGAAACAAATTTCCCTTCTGTTCTTGTTCATTAGCCTTAGCGTTAAGACTCAATGATCTTCTTGCCACCAAAAGGTTTTCCTTAATTGGTAGCTCTACACAGCCTTCTTCTACTTTCAAAACAGAATCACTTTCTACCACCTCTTCCTCATACTTCTCAATGCAAAAGAAATCAGAACCTGTTTTGTAGCCTTCACTTCACCATTATCATTCAGCCATTCTAACTCGTAAGGCTTCGAATACCTTCTGGTTTGAACACTAAAATTTTTGACTAGTGTAGTGTTTGCAACTTCTCTTCCAATGAACAGCTTGAAATCTCGATGTTTTTCTCCTTCAATGTTCGGATTGGTTCTGTTATGCTTAGCTGGCAGGGTGGCAATTGCTTCTCTCTATTTGTCTTCATAATGTCAGCCAGCAAACTAGTAATTTTGTTTCCTGGTTTTGAAAATGCTGAATCTCCAAAAACAAAATCCACTTCTTCCACAACCTTAAATTCCAAAGTGTTTGAATCAGCTGTAGACATTATGGAATACCTCTCTGTGAATTCATCAGCTGAATCATATATGCTCCCTAGACTTTGCTTCATGGCTTCCTCCTTTTTCTCTGACGAGGACAATGAATCAAAAACCACTTCGGCTTTTTTTGATTCTATCTCTTCTTCAGTTCCTAGCTCGCCATCATCTCTAGGCACCATTGCTTTTTGATCTTCTACAATATTTGCCCTGATCATATGAGTCTTTTAACTCCTGAAAATAATCCTCTACACTTTGTTTGCCTTGAGATAACCTACAGCATTTTTGGTGTAGCTCTAATTGATAATGACTGGGCACAAAACGTCTCCTCATCACAGATTTCATCTTAGCCCATGAATCAATGGGATACTCGCTATTTTTCATCCGATTTGTCACCAACTGGTCCCACCAATTAATAGCATAATCACAAAGCTTAGTGGCTGCAACTTCGTACCTTTATGAACTCCGAATAATTTTGACAAGCAAAAACAAGCTCAGTCTTGTTTTCCCACTCCAAGTAAACATCCAGTTCATTTTTCCCATGAAATTGTGGTATTTTCAGTTTCAGACCATTGATATTGTCATCATTGTGGTCTCTTGCTTCTCGATCACGTCTAGGTCTCCGATGAGGGCCTATTGGAGATTCTGCTACCTCCACTGTAGTAATCTTCTACCTCCTCATCTCTTTCTTGTCTCGTTGCTCTCTTCTTCCCCTAACAACATTTTCCCCAAGTTATCAGTGTTGGTGGTGCTTCAGTTTGTCCTTGGACAGATTCTTGTAACTTATCAATCCTCTCATGAACTGCACCTAACTCTGTCCTCAGCATCGCCTGATTTCTCCCATGATAGCTTGTAGCTCCAGACTAGGACGTCTAGAAGCACCCGCACTATTGGAATTATCAGACTTGTCTCCTTCATTCGACATCTTGTAATTTGTTTCTGCAAAAATGGTTAGTAATAAAAACTCACAAAATATTTTTCTCTCAAGTGTTTCACTCAAGGGTTTCACTCAAGTGTTTCACTCAGCTCTCATAAATGATCTCCCAGTATAGAAATCTCAATCGGTTCTTATCAAACTAACAATCAAACTCGATTGGAAAAACCAATAAACAAGCAGAACATGTGATTTAAGATAGAAATACGAGATTATTTAGGAACAGAACAGAACAGATCACGATCAAACTAAGATGTTTTTAGAATGAGGAGGAATCGGAATAGAAGAAAAACCAGAAAATTCTTGTTCAAAGGAAGAACAAATCGGATTTGATATGTATTTTTTTTTTTGATTAAAACGTAACTGTCACGGAACTGATCAAAGAACAAGCTGATCAGTCACTTTTCAGTGTTTAGAATTTTTTTTTTTTTTTTTTTTTTGAAGAAAGATCAGAATGGTCAAAGGAAAAGAAACATAGCAAAAGAGATGAATGACTGTGGAAAGGTAAGAAGATGATAGAAACAAATTACCAACTCGAAAATGTGCTATGATACCAAATGATATGATCCTCCCAAGGAATCGACACTTTCGAGGGGTAAAACGAAATGAAAAGGATAGTTTGATAGAGAATGAATCGAATGGTCGCACAGGAGTTGCGGAAGGCTCCTGATATGCCTCAATGCCTCCTAGGATATGACACACCTAGACAAGACAAGGTTTGATTCCCCGGATATGACACACCGAGACGATCGAGTTGATCGTTGGATATTACACACCAAACAATCGAAAAGTTCTAAAAGAACTAAAGAGAATCACTCTCAAGGTTTGAAAATAAAAAAGTTGGATGATTTTATTCATGAACTCGGCATTTTTTAAATAGCAAAAAGAAGTATAAAATATCTAAGCAATATTAATTGCTAAATTAACTAAAAGTATTAAAACCAAAAAATGAAAATTATCTCTTGAGCTTCTTGAACTTCAATCCTACGAAATGGACTCCTTTTTGGGCCAAGAAAACCTTCTTAAGGGCTTAGTAGATGTTCCAGGATGCCAAATTTGATTTTGTAAGCTCTTAAACGGACTGGACTTGGAGTTTTTCAAGTACAGCACCAGGTTGACCCAATTAGGGAAATGAGCAATAACTTTGTGGTCCGATATCCATTTCTTCTGTTTTTGGGCTTGTTGGAAACCTAAGAGATCCAGTAAGATTCTCCAATTGGTTTTACGTCGACATCGTACCTGAGTTGGGCTGTGCATCATAATCTTTGGCTCTGTCACGCAATAGGGCCTGAAGCAGATCCATTGACTTGTAAAATTCATATCTCCCAAGTCTGAACCGACTTTGTTGTGATTCCAATTTTCACAGATCCTCTGATGATTCAAGATTCCAGAATACTTTGTTTCATAGCTTGATTCCTTCTGGTTTGGTTGCAAATAATTATTCAACGTACGTATGTCTGAATCAAGTAAGCTGGGAATCTCTTGACTTGGAAGTTGAATTACTTCTTCACCTAAACTCGGATTGTACTGATTCAACTTCGATATGAACCTCTGATGAGTTGAAATTATAGTCCAAGTGGTTGTTGAAATGGGAAAATTTAGCTTGGACTTCATTTGGTCTGAACAAGGCACGTGGGTCTTCTCGGATGATTCCATGATCACATCACCCATGGCTTAAGAGGTTTTAGCTGTATTTTGAAATTAATGAATTGGTTCTTAATGTTTGCATGTATTATGTTTCATTGATATCTGCTCTAAGTTTCTTTGTATCTTTGACTGGATATTAAGATTAGGATGTGGTATAGGCATGTTGGTGGTTATCATGAGAGTGGAGCCACCTTACATTGATGTTCATTGTCTAGAGATATCTTCTGTGAAGTTTTGTTAGATATCTAGGAGAGACCAAGGAGAATCACAGATCCATGAATCCCATCCTTAGGACCCTATTTCCCATTTGATTGATACTCTGCTCTTGCTTGCTTGTTTTGCTCTGTTACGCTTTGTTTACTTTTTGCTTTACCATTAGATCACTACATCTCGACCACTTAGGTGAGTGCCTTCCATATTTTGTCTTTTTCTTAGTTTCACTTCGACTGCATACACTCGATCCTTCTGGTCGAGTGCTCTTTTTCTTTTTGTTATTTTCTGCTTAGCTCTACCGGACCACTCGATCCTTCTGGTTAAGTGCTTTCTTTTTCATTCCTTTTCTACTTAGCTCGACTAGTTTGACTCGGCCACTCTGGTAAAGTGCTTTCTCTTTTACTTTTCTTGCTTAGCTCGATAGTTTGACTAGACGTGTGTGACAGCGCCTGATCTTTAGTTTACTATTTGCATTTTGATTCTGTTTGCTAGGTTGTTAGATATCTTTCTTTCTACTTGGTTTGACTTGAAGTAATTGATGACATCCTCATTGCATATTAGAGTCTTCCTGATTGGATTGACTTAGTATTCCCTCCACTCTAATATAATTGCAAACTTGGCACATTTAGCATTTCTTTGAATTGTTGAGTCAGAAAAACCTTGTTTGAGGAATCCACGAGGAACAGGCCATAAGCCAAGCTAGAGCTGCAGCCATGGTTAGAAGCATTACAAGAGTGAGAAAGTCCAGCACAGCACCTGATATGATCCTAGATGAGGATCAAGTCCTGAATGCTCTCCAAGAGGTTGTGATGGATTGAGTGATGATGAGTGATGCGGAAAAGATGAAAAGATGAAAGATGTTGACACGAGGGGTAAGATCCGAAGGATCTTGGGGATTTTCTTGAAACTTCCAAAGGGATGGTGAACCTTTAGACTTTCAGCCTTGTACTGTATGTGGGAGAAGACCCTAGCAGAGATGAACAACGGGTGGATCGAAGTGAAACTTCTTAGGAGTTGTGAAAGACCCTAAGACTATCAAACTTGCTTTGGTGAGGATGAAGATCCGATCACTATAAGCAAGGAATGATCAAACAGATTTCAGGGAGTTTTGAGAATATGAAAAGAGTTTGATAACTTAGAAATGAAGCCTTACATGAGTTTAAATCAGCAAATGAGTAAAGGAAAAATCTCAAAAATAACATAACATTAAAACAAAGTTGAACATAAAAATAACTCTTCAAGTCTTCCAATTTTCGGCTGAATCTTCTTGTTGGACTTGGGCTGCTTCATTTGTGATAAGAGATAGAAGTGGGCTTAGGCTTTATCAAGAGGCTGATGAGTGAGTGATATAGCTTGCCTCATTAAAAACCTTATTTGGAAAACCCAATGGGACAAAACCAAATGAAGGGAAAAAGAGTGTAAGTCATATCACCTCTCTTGATAAATGTTTAGGTGGCTTGGATCACAACCAGTGTAGCTGGATTAGCACGTACTAAACTGCCCGGAATGGTGTTGAGAAGATGTTGCAAAGTGATAGGACCCGGAGAAATGCTTAAATCTTCAGTTTCTTGTAGCTCCGGTTCAAGCTGCTTCCTTTGCTCCTCATTGTCGTCTCCATGTTGCATTAGTTCCTCCTCCTTGCTAGCCTTAGTCACATCAGCACCTGACTTAATTGATGAGGACATTGAAGAATCAAGGCCTCAACAAACTCAACAGGACTTTTCCAGAGCCAAGAAGGACATTGCTCAGGGAAAGAAATCGGTGAAGCAGAAGACTACAGTTGAAGAAAAGGATGATGATGAGGAGGCATTACCACCAGCTGCTAAAGACGACATGATCAGTGACGTGAGGATGGACTTACCTCCATGGGGACAAGTCACCCTCACAGAGACATGATGAACGCACTGGGAATCGCTAGGGAGGTCATTTCCTTATTCGCGCCAGTTGGACTGATTCGGTTCTTAGAGCATGAGTTTGAAGCCTATCAGAAGAGACATGCCATTTCTTGGCAACTCTGGGACTTGTGCTGCATTGGGTTAACGATGAGACATGGCCAGATGGAAGCATGGGTACATATTCTTCAAAGTTAGAGGCAGAAGGTACACCCGACCTTCAGCAACTGGGAAAAGCTTAAAAATTTCTCGGAGGGACAACTCGTTTGAGAATGAAGAGCTTCAGGCTTTGTGGAAAACTTTGGGCAGTAAAAAGACTTTCACATCATCAAGGTCAAAGGGGGCAGAAATCAGAAACCCAACCATAAGGTACTTTCACAAATCTATGGTTAGCACTCTCTTTGTAAGAAAGACAAGAGGCACAGTCACTTTAGGAGAACATCATATGATGGATCTCGCTCTGAAAGAGGTCCTTGTGCTCACCTCGGAGGAGAACGAGGAAAGAGGCATAGCAATGAAAGCAAACACATCTGACTCTTGCCTGACAATCACCTTGTATACCAGCTATTGAACTATAGAGACTATGTCTTAATGCTACACAGGAAGGGTGTGAAAAGAGAAAAGGAGATCTAGCTGTGGGTGAAATTGTGACCCAATCCTTCTTCCTTGTGGAATTACCCCAGAGGGTAAGATGTTCCAACATGGATGGATCGACATGGAGTATCTTCAGAGATCCAAGATCATGGAAAATGGAAAGATACAAGAGAAGACGGTTTTACAAGTTCAACCACCCAACTGTGGGAGATGCCAAGATACTACTCCCTTTCACCAAGATCCTCAAGTCCAATACCTCTACACCCCAGTCCAATACTTTGAGTGATGGTAGCTTGAAGAACACGTTGACACCACTCGACCTCAGATTGCTTTCGGTGAATGAGTTCGAGGGAGAAACCTACATTGGACAGGCCACTCGACCAAGACCACTCGAGCCATGTGCTACGAGTGGATTCCTCTTCCTTCCCCTGATTAGTTATTTTGTCTTTTCGTGTTTTTAGGGTTTCGGGCCCTTATATAAATACCCTGAATGTCTTATTAGAGGGAGCCACCTCTTTAGAACCCTAATTCTGCCTCTTAATTTTCTCTCTCTTCTCTGAATTTGTAGCTCTGATCCTCTCTATCTATTTAGTATTTGCAATTATTTTCTTCTCCAACATTGTTCATCGCGTCTTTATCTATAATATATGTTGTTTTTAGCATTTTCTAGGTTTGTGATCTTAATGATGAGTTCTCAGTAGTGATTAGGATTCTTAAGGATGGGGTATATCACTACAACAAAACAGTCGGAATCGGGCGGAAAAATCCATCGATAAATCCGTTGGAAAAGCATAAAAGCCGTCGAAATCCATCGGATATTGCCATCTGAACTATGTCGTCAGAATTAAAAAGCGTGAAATCCATCTGAATTTTCGATGGATTTCCGACGGAATCTAGTTTCTAGACATCCATCGTGAATCCGTTGGAAAACCGTCGGAATAGCTTACGTCGGTTGTCCGTCGGGTTCCCGTCGGAATATTTCTGACAGATTCCCGATGAATAAACACCGACGGATTTCCGACGGATTTCCGATGGAATTCCGTTGTTTTTGAATCGAAGGAGACCGACAGATTCCCGACGTAGTACCGACGGATGTAAAAACCGAAGGATTTCTGACGGAATTCGAAGTTTTTTTTTTAATATAATAATTTTAAAAATCATAAATGTATTAATTTTAAGAAAATTAAATTTTAGAAAAAGAAATGAAAAATGAAATTGAATTGTATTGAAAATTAAAATTAAATATTATTGAAATTTTTTAATAATTCAAAAAAAAAAAACTAGAAAAATGTTTATAATTCGAAAATGAAACTAAACGCCCGGTCGAGGTGGTGGATATTGCGAAAAGAATTCGTTTATCCGTTGGATCATCGCTTGTTGATCAGCTTCATATTTTGCCCTTTTCGCTTCTCCCGCCTCCTTAAGGCGTTGCATATCCTATCATCTCCTTCATTCCAGCGTCTCTCTGTGCGAGCTTCGCCCTAAGATCGTCGCTAGGATCTCCGTAAAAGTGGGAAGTAGCCGAGTAAGATGTTGAATCGTCCGGAAGACCAAAGTTGAATAAATTTTTGAAATTAAATAAAAATTGATTAAAATTTTAAAATTTACTTACCTCGTAGACGAATTCGTTGATCTTCTCGATCGGGACTTCGGTGAGAGGCGGGGTTCCTTCAATGATTGGTTGACTAAGAAGATACTCATCACCCATCTTCCTGACGTTGCCAACAATCTCCCGAGCTACACCATCTTGGATTTCATTGGTGTTCTTGTTGGTGTGTGCAACTTCGATCAATCTGAGGGCAGAAGGTTGGACACCATCTTTCCGAAACTACAAAATTAACAAATATAGTAAATATTTTGAATATAAAATTGAAAAAACAACATATTGATTAAACCAAAAACTTACAAATTGTTTCGCCTTTGTGACCAAACTGGTTGCTCCTAGATTGTGCGTCGCCTTACCCTTTCCTTTGCGATCGCTGTTCCGGCACACAGAGTGGGTTGTGGAGCTAGCCTTCGTAGTGTCTTCACTCCAGTACGCTATCAACCCGTTCCATAGGGTCGGGTTCATAACCAACTCCCTTGGAACAAGATTCCTCGACCACAAGCCCTTCCACTCGTTCATCTTCCGTGAATACATTATTGCTGCTTTTTTGTGGAACTCCCTTCTAACCAAAGCGGTAATGTGACTCTCCCAAATAAATGCTTGCTGAAAAAATGAAAACTAAATTAAAATAAACTAATAAACTATTTAAATTCAAAGTAAACAATAAAGAAAATGAAAAACTTACATAAATTGCGAAACCACATTTCCTGCTCTTCTAAGGGCATTTGGAGTGCGGATGCTGAAGCAATTCATTAAGCATCCGGCTGATAGACTTAAATCCCATTTCCCGAATCTTTAAACCTTCAAAACAAATTGTTTTGTAGACTTTAAATAGTTTATAAAAAATATTAAATAAAATTAAATCTAACAACCTAAATCTAACATCAATCTTAAAACCATAGAAATATTTAAATTTTAGAGTTTTGGAAACTTACAAATTGGATGGAATTGATGGATTGTTAGACATCTTGATGATTTAGCCCAAAAAGTTGTCTAATCGAGCAAAAATCTCTTGAGAAATCAGAGGTTTTTTTTTTTGTTTCGAGTTTCAGATCCATGAGGCGAAAGACATTGTTTATCTTATAAAATTAAATGAAATGCAATCTCGGAAAGATTTCAGCCAAAAATTAAATTAAATGATCGCGAAATTTTAGTTTCCGGAAATGAAAATTTAATTTGCGCGTAATATTTAGCGTATCCGTCGAAATCCATCCAAAATTTCCGGAGTTCCGACGAATCATAAAATTTTAGGCTGAAACACGTGTAACCACAAATCCATCAGAAATCCGTCGGAATTTCCGACGGATTTGTGGTTTTGTGGTCCTTTACGATCCATTTCTATTGAAATATGTTTGTAGTGTGCTTTGTTACTCATTTCAATGATAAAATATAAACAAATACATTGTTACAAATGAAATATACGAAATCCAAGGAACTTTAGTTGTTATGGTTATAAATCATCGTTATAAGATATGTATCATTGTCTAACATGTAGACATGATAGTCGGGATTTTTTTGATTTTGATATATATAATATGTTACAAGGTATATGTTAGTATTTTATCATTGAAATGAGTAACAAACCACTATTCAAAAGAAAGCGGATAAGTAAACAACCACGAAACCACAAACCCGATGGAAATTTCCGACGGATTTCCGACGGGTTTGTGGTTACACGTGTCTCGGTTTAAGGATTGACTGACTTTGGCTGGCGAAGACAAAATGTCATTTCCTTCGTTATCCGTCGGAAATCCGTCGGAAATTTCTTCTGATTCCGGCGGAATATGTGTAATTTGGTTTTGGATGTTTTTTGTATAGTATTTTTTATTGTTTTTTGGTTTTATTTTTTGGTTGTTTTTTTATTATTTGGGTTTTGTTTATGATTTTTAATGTTTCTATTTATTTATGGTTTTTGTGGTTTTAATTTTTTATAAAATTTAGTATTTAAAATCTGAAATATAAATACAAAATATAAATAAAAATAAATGTTCATAATGTACTAATCTGAATCAGATAATGATCCTTGAAAGAATATAGTCTTGGCCTCATCAAATTCTCCAAGTTCTTCCTCTGATTCTGAATGAACTCTATCATCACCAATTTTCGTTAAATCAACCACAAGGAAGGTATCAAAAGAATGCTCAACATGATCCATTGGAACAAATCTAGTTGGTTGTAAAGCATCGTGCTCAGAAACTCCATAAATTTTTCCTCTTGGATTAATTGGAGTCACTGTAATCCAAGGATATGAGCGTTGTGTTACCCTAGGAGTAACGAATATAGCATACCTTAAAAACAAATGTAATTTATGAAGTCAAATGAAACAAAAATTGAATCCAAAACTGGCGTAATATAAAATATTTATTAAAATATCCGAACCTGGTATGCCTGTGATGCTAGGATGAATGTGATATGATCCTAGGTGAGGATCAACGTCCCTGAATGTCTCCAAGGGTTGTGATGAGTAGGATGATCAGGTATGAGTGCGAAAGTGATGAAAATGGTGAGAGAGTGATGATGCTTGGATTGAATGAGTGATGTTCCAAAGGAGATGAATGGCCTTTGAACACTCGGGCTTGCTCCATGAGTGGGTGAAGACCGAACTCGACAAGAGCAAGGGATGGATAGATGTGAAGCGTCAATGGACTATGAAGCGGTCCAAAGATTTCAAAAACTTTTCAAGGTGTGGATGATGATCCATTACACCATAGAACAAAGGCGATCAAACAAGAAAAGAGTTCTGAGAATAAAATGTTTGATAAGAGTACAATGGAGTCTCAGCCTCAATATAAAGAGAAGGAGGCGACATTAGAAAGAGAAGATGAAATAAAGTGTGTGTTCTTCACGAGACATGCCTCGTAAACAACACTTTCGGACAATATAACGATTAAAAGACACTTAGAATTCAAAATAAGATAGAAAGATAAGAGATAGGTGAGGCCCATAATGTCTTCTAAATGGGCCTAGATGGATCAGTCTCAGCAAGTGAAAAAGGTCAGACATGAAACCCACAAACCTCATTAAAAACCTTCTCTCGGAGAAACCATTTGGGAAAAAACCGAAGAGTAAGGGAAAAGGAGTGTTAGTGTGTTTCATAGTCACTACCAAGCTCCTTGTGCATGAACCTTGACCAGAGAAGTCTTGGTATCATCTTTATAGCTCAAGTGATCCTCTTGAGTCATTGCTTGGCGGAGCAAAACTCTAAAAGCTTGGTGATATTTCATTGTTCGAGAGCAAGTCTTGGGTCCGATAAGTGCTTTCCATGCTCCTTTAGATCTGTGCTCGTCCATTACTTCATTTTCCATCCATGGTCCATGCTCCAGGTCCTTAGAGCTCTCCAGAATCATATCATCCTCCCCCAGTTGAAAAGGATTTGTCCTCAAATCTGCTTGACCTGCCACAAATAACACTAACTTAGAACCGTCAAAGAGTAACATTATGGGATGCTTACCTCGAAGATCAAGTTGATAGGCATTATTGATGATTCTTCTTGTTAGGTAAAATGAACCATCAATCCTTGGCGTCCATACTCGTTCTCCAACCTCAAAGATCATTCTTAAGTAAGGAAGAGGTTTCTTATCGTGTAGCAAAAAGACTCCAATTCCAGTCCTCGCAAAGCAACTAGATGAGATAATTATTGAGTCTGGTGGCTCCTCTTTTATTCCTTCAAAGTTTTCAACACTTTTGGCAAAGAGCAAGCATGTTATCACAGTCATGGAATCACTATAAACAAATATACATATCTCAGCTTGAGTCAAAACATTCTCCTTGTCATGTTTCCCTTTTACTTGTGTTTTACGACAATGATTTGATTCCAAATATTCCTTGAATAAATCCAAATTTTTCTCAGTGAATTCTGGAGATAATATATTCACTTTCACAGCTCTTAAATCATGAGAAACAAATTGAGACACAGAAATACTTACCTGAATAATGTTCTTGGTTTATTTGGTGAACATAATCTCCACGGTAAATTGAAATGTTCTTGGATCTGGGGGCTCTTCTTGGATCAGGGCATTATTAGTGACCAATCTGTCCACTTTAGAGGGTTGACTTACACAATGAGGGCTCTCCTGGTCGCCATTGTTAATTTTGGAATGAACAAAATGATGAAAAAATCTATTTTAGGTTCTCACGGAGAACATGTGAAGTGAAGAGGTCCAAATCTTGTGGGGTAAATATCTTGAACGTCCTAGATAGTCTCTAGGTCTCCAAATGTGGTTTTGAGATGCATCGCACATGGGTGGTAGTCCTATGGGGTCATCCACTGGAAACACGTTCTTATGATCCTGCAAAAGACACATCATCTCACTTCGGCAGCACCGTGCAAGGTTAGATACACAAGAAAATTTATCTAAAGAGATAAATATTTTATGATCCAAATATTCAGCATCATTAACCTTACTAACCATAGCAAAAATATTAACTTTCTTACCTTGCTCTTGATTCCCTTTGAGTTTAATTTTGTCAAGGTTAAACACAGGAGCCGGCAATGGCACAAGAGTAGTTTTCTTTTCTTGAAAAGGTTTTGAACTCAAAATTGTACAATCTGCGCCAAGAGAGAGCAAGTTAGCTTTCATTCATTTTTAGAGTCTAGATAATTACCTCGGGTTTTTATTTGTGGTGAGGCATCTGGTGGTTTCTCCTTGATCACAATGATGTGTTCAGTTCTTGTTACTCTCTCTGATGGATCCATTGTTAAGCTCCGTGTGGATGTGATTCCGCCTAAGCCATTGCACACATCTAAGGTACCTGTATCTTTCTTGGTACTTAAGGGAAAAAGCAAGTGCATTAGACTTGAAATTTCAACATTCAAAACAGGTTGTTTGAAGCTCACGAGTGAAAATAAAATTATTCCAATATCGAATAAACTCACAAGCTAAACTTACCTGAGTACCTTCTAAGATGTTACCAAACATTTCAGCTCGGCAAGCTTGTGAATGGGTTGACACCGTAGTAGGTAATTGATCGTAGAGCCAGAACTGCTTCAGCTTGAGTGAACCCCTTTTAACACCGTGTTTTTGCTTCTCTAGGTGATTCTTGGAGTTTAACTTCTTGTATTGATCCTGGTGGTTCTTCTTTGTTCAAGATGGTGTTGATGGCATCTTGACAATCTTTATTGGCTTTGGTATCAGCTTTGGTCTTCAACTGAATATGATCTTCATAAACTGCCTGAGGTGTCGCCGGAACTAACACAATCTTTCTTCCTTGATGTTCAAACAAATAGCGGTTTCTGAAGCCTTCATGCTGTACTCTTCTGTCTAAATGCCCACGGTCTTCCAAGGAGAATATGACTTGTTTCCATAGGTAGAAGCGTCGCACAATACTTCATCTTAAGTATTTCCCTATGGACAGAGGCACAAGGACCTGGTTCTTGACTTCCAGCTGTCCCTCATAATTAAGCCATGGCAGCTTATAAAGCTTAGCTCTCTTAATGACCGCTATTCTGAGTTTTTCAACCATGGACTCACTCGCATGACATTGGTGCTGCTACCCCCATCGATTACTAGACTGCAAACCCTTTCCTTCACTGGACAACGGGTGTGGAATAAATCAACACTTATCTTAGTCTCTTCGGATTTTGTTTTTGTGTTGCGGTTTAGTCATTTCTTGACTTTCAAATGGCATGTCTTTAGTAACTTGAAACTGGGATCCATCAAATGGAATTCTAGCTTGACCAGAATCTTCTTTATGCATGGTTGGTGAAGAAAATGTCCTCCCTCGGTTGATTTGATGATCGGGACCTTCAGTTTAGTTTTTACAAGGTTGGCTTCGATCTTGGCTACAACATCTAGTGAAGTATCTCCAAATTTGTAGTTGTGTTCTCCTCTGCCTTCCTTCACACTTCTAGGCTTTCTTTGACTGTCATGAGGCGATTTACCATCAGGTCTACAGTAGTCATAGGCTGCTTCTTCTCTTTGCTGTCTCGGCTTGTCTCTCATGGCTCTCTGCTTGGTTTTTTCTTTTGAGCGACCATGCCATTGTGGATTTACTTCTTCAAATCGTCGGTTCCTGGCTGTTAATCTTTCACACAACTTATGAGCCCTCTTAGCCATCATAGCCTCAAAGCGTCCTTGTTCAGCATCCTTGATGGATCTTTCTAGTTAGGCTTTCATAGTGGTCATACTCTCAACCATCATAGCTTTGAAGAAGTCAATAAGTGGCTTGTTGGAGTTGGAAGACTCTTGTTTTGTCATGGCTGGTTCCCCACCATGGTACCTGTTCAAATCCAAACAAGTAAACCAGTAAGCGCTACACACAACAAGGAAAAACTTGGCAAGAAACCCTAAACAACAGTTTGACGGATCAAACAGAATAAAATATCAAATCACGTTCAAAAATTCCAGAGACAATTTTAACAAATACAAGACAATCTAGGTTTCAATGCAACAGATTTCACGATTTTAGGGTTAACCAATGATTTTAAACAATTCTAGCAAGTTAACACGAAAATAACTTTTCAAATTCAAAGAACCTCTAGTTGCGACTGTTCGACGAAATCAACCTCGAAAAATTATCAAAACATATTCAAAAATTCGAGAATCAATTTTAACAAATACTAGACTCGTTTTCGAAACAGATTCAACAGATCTCATGATTTTATCAAACAAAATGAATTTATGAAAATTCTAGCAATATCAGAGCATAATCGATTCAAATGATCTGTGGAATATCAATGGGTAAAACGTTTTGAATCGACACAACCTGGGTTGGAGCGAGCTCTGATACCACTTGATTTGATCCTAGGTGAGGATCAACGTCCTTGAATGTCTCCAAGGGTTGTGATGAGTAGGATGATCGGGTTTGAGTGCGGAAGTGATGAAAATGGCGAGAGAGTGATGATCGGATTGAATGAGTGATGTTCCAAAGGAGATGAATGGCCTTTGAACACTCGGGCTTGCTCCACGAGTGGGTGAAGACCGAACTCAGCAAGAGCAAGGGATGGATCGATGTGAAGCGTCAATGGACTATGAAGCGGTCCAAAGATTTCAAAACTTGTCAAGGTGTGGATGATGATCCTTTACACCATAAAACAAAGCGATCAAACAAGAAAAGAGTTCTGAGAATAAAATGTTTGATAAGAGTACAATGGAGTCTCAGCCTCAATATAAAGAGAAGGAGGCGAGATTAAAAAGAGAAGATGAAATAAAGAGTGTGTGTTCTCTGAGACATGCCTCGGTAAAAACAACACTTTCGGACAATGTAACGTTGAAAGACACTTTGAATTCAAAATAAGATAGAAAGATAAAAAAGATAGGTGAGGCCCATAATGTCTTCTAAATGGGCCTAGATGGATCAGTCTCAGCAAGTGACAAAGGTGAGACATGAAACCCACAAACCTCATTAAAAACCTTCTCTCGGAAAACAACTTGGAAAAAAAAACCGAAGAGTAAGGGAAAAGGACTGTTAGTGTGTTTCATGGTCACTTGCCAAACTTCTTGTGCATGAACCTTGACCAGAGAAGTCTTGATATCATCTTTATAGCTCAAGTGATCCTCTTGAGTCATTGCTTGGTGGAGCAAAACTCTAAAAGCTTGGTGATATTTCATTGTTCGAGAGCAAGTCTTGGGTCCGATAAGTGCTTTCCATGCTCCTTTAGATCTGTGCTTTCGTCTATTACTTCATTTCCCATCCATGGTCCATGCTCCAGGTCCTTAGAGCTCTCCAGAATCATATCAGAATGGGTCATCGTCTGAAGTCTTCTTCTAGAATTTACTTGACGTGGCCAAATTGGTTCACCTTAACCCCATGACTTCTGGATCATACCATTCACACATAAAAAAATGCACCTCATGTCCAACATCTCTGGGTAGCGCACTAGCAATATTTCTTTGAGAATCCCGTAGTAGACAACATCACCAGATTGAGCCAAAATACCATAATCTGCAGTTGGTCTTGACCTACCTTCATCGTGAATCCTAGCATAAATCCCTACTGCGATACCTAGGATATGAGGTGCAATGTAGATTGGGCCAGTAACTAACTCTACTAACCATGTCGGAAAAACCGATCCACCTTTAATTCCCTCATTAACCTAAGAAAATAATTTCCACAAAATTAATATAAAACACTTACGTAATAATTGAAGGCATTTATATATTAATATTATAGTCTACTTACGTAAAATTGCAGCCAAGTAATATAATCGTTCTCCTTATGCAGTTCAAGTTCTTCTTCAGTCTTTTCCGGAAAATGGCTACGTATTATTGCCATGTAAAGCCTGAAATCAAACAACATTATATAACCTTTGAAGGCTAATACTTATGTATAAAATAATTTAGTATTTAAATAGATTAAGTTTTTTACCTTTCGTACTCCGTCATCTCCTCACAATTTGTTACGATATACTTATGCAAGTTAGTCAACTCCTGTTGTGAAAATTTGCGTTTCTTCCATTTTCTACTGAATCGAGAAACTTGCGAAAACAACTCAGGGACCACCAAGGGATACATGGCTTTCTCACCTCTATCATCATGGCGAGCAGGACGTTTACTCTTCGTACGAACTTCCGATGGAAAGTAATATTCCGCAAAATGTGAGGTTTCTTCGTTGATGCTCTGTGCGACAATTGACCCCTCAACTCGACTTAAATTTTTAACCTTCTTCTTAAGATGGAACATGTACCGCTCAAAAGGATACATCCAACGGAATTGAACAGGACCACCTAATGCGGCTTCATGGGGGAGGTGGATCGGAAGATGTTCCATAACATCAAAAAAGGACGGCGGAAATATCTTCTCAAGATTGCAAAGGATCAAGGGTATATTGTCCTCTAAATTGTGAATCCCCTCAAGTGTAAGTGTTCTCGTGCATAAATCCCGAAAGAAAGCACCAACTCCTGCAAATAAAAATACACAAATTTAAATATATATAAAATAAGGAAATATCAGTAATTGTTAAAATACACATGAAAACAATTTATACCTGCAATTGCCGTACACATCTTTATCGAGGAGCTCCATAAGCGAATGGAAGAAGTAGCTGCATCACAACATGACAATCATGACTCTTCATTCCGATAAACTTTCCTTCTCCATAGTCGGCGCAATTCGCAGATTAGATGCATATCCATCAGTGAATTGGACATCGTCCGAATACATGGATTGAAAATGTTTCCACGCTTTTCGTCCAGCGGATGTGTAATCTCTCCATCTTGGCGATGTTCTGCATGCCATCTCATTTGCTCTGCCATGCGCTCAGATTGATATAACCTCTTCAACCTCGAAGTCAGCGGTAAGTACCACATATGTTTAAATGGAATTGGAACTCTCCACTAGTATCCTGAAACCGTGGTTTACGACAAAATCGACAACTTCTCCTGTCTTCATCTTCTCTCCAATATATCATACGGGTTGTCGATGCACACGTCTATTACTTGATACGGCAAACCAAGACCACCTACAAGTTTTTGTACCTCGTAGTATGATGCCGGTGCAAAATTATCTTCAGGCAAAAGATCTTTGACCATATCTGCTATCGCATCAACACATTCCTCTGCCAAATTGAAGTCCGTCTTAATGGTCATCATTCTACTAGCAGATGATAAAGGTGAATGACCTTCTCTACACCCATCATATAATGGCTGCTTCGCTGCGTCTAACATATCAAAAATCTTATAGCTTCTACATTTGGTTCTTCAACCTTATCCTCATCTATTACGGTCGATGGAAAATTCTCTCTAGCGCGTCATTCACCATCTCGACTGTACCAACACCAAACTCTGCTTCCGTTCTATGTTCTCCTCAGCTATCCGCAACATAGGGTTCCCTGCTTCTACTACCATAATCAAATTTTCTTTCTCCATGGAGATACGAAATCTTGTAACCGGCATAAATCCATTTGCTTTATACAAGTGATGCCATACTAACTTCTATCTTAACATTACGAGAATTGCGACAAATTCAACATGGACATTTCATCTTACCACTTGTTTTCCGCAGCGCGTTTATTCCTAGCGGCCATGAACTTCGCATATACCTCGTGCATAACCATCATTTAATAACTTTGACTCCGGATCAAGCATTTCTTCGTCCATCCACGATCTTAAATCTCTAGAAAGCGACATCTCTCTCTCTACGTTTTTTAGAATTGTTGGATACAAATTTGTTGTTGTGATTGAATGGAGAAGTATGGTAACATATATATAATAACGCTTGCCGTCGGAAATCCGTCGGAATTTAATGGATATAATAACGGCAAACCGACGGCTTTCTGACAGGAACCGACTGATTTCCGATGGTAAACCGACGGATTTCCGACGGAATTAACAATTTTAATTTTCATCGGAAATCTGTCAGAAATCCGTCGGTATTTTCCGATGGATATTAATTCCATCAGAAATGCCGTCGGTTTTGCGGTAGATTTCTTGTAGTGTATCTGTGTAGGATTCTTGGTCTCCTTAGATGTTTAAGCTTGAAATTGCATAGATCCCGTCTGGATTAGGTTTTCTTAATGCTTACTTAGCCAAGGGATTGGTAATTTTGATCTCAAGCATTCCCATCAAAAATTGTTGATCAAATGCGTGAACCAACTAATGCGAGATCTATAGCTTTAACTTTCATTGCTTAAGAGGTTTTAGCTGTATTTGGACATTAATGAATTGGTTCTTAATGCTTGCATGTATTATGTTTCATTGATATCTGCTCTAAGTTTCTTTGTAGTTTTGACTGGATATTATGATTAAGAAGTGGTATAGGCATGTTGGTGTTTATCACGGGAGTGGAGCCACCTTACTTTGATGTTCATTGTCTAGAGATAGCTTCTGTGAAGTTTTGTTTGATATCTAGGAGAGACCAAGGAGAATCACAGATCCATGAATCCAATCCTTAGGACCCTATTTCCGATTTGATTGATACTCTGGTCTTGCTTGCTTGTTTTGCTCTGTTCTGCTTTGTTTACTTTTGCTTTACCACTCGATCACTTTAACTCGACCACTTAGGTCGAGTGCCTTCCATATTTTGTCTTTTTCTTAGTTTCACTTGACTGCATACACTCGATCATACGGTCAAGTGCTCTTTGTGCTTTTGTCATTTTCTACTTGGCTCCACCTGACCACTCGATACTTCTAGTGAGTGCAACTTTTCATTCCTTTTTACTTAGCTTCACTAGTTTGACTTAACCATGTTTTCTCTTTTACTTTTCTTGCTTAGCTCGATGGTTTGACTCGATGTGTGTGACAGCGCTTTGTCTTTAGTTTACTTTTTGCATTTTGATTCTGTTTGCTAGGTTGTTATATATCTTTCTCTCTACTTGGCTTGACTTGAAGTAATTAATCACATCCTCATTGCATAGCAAAGTCTTCTGATTGGATTGACTTAGTATTCCCTCAGCTATACTATAATTGCAAACTTAGCACAATTAGCATTTCTTTGTATTCCTGAGTAAAAAAAACCTTGTTTCATCTCCATAGTTTGTTCTGGTTTTGTCGGTCAACTAGTGCGTGAATCATGACGGATCGTACCAACCAACCAGATGAGTCATCGCCTTCTCGGCGGTCCGATTATCCGTTATGTCTATTTACCAGACAATATCTTCGTATGGATCTTTCGAGTATCATCTTACGTGATCTCGAAGATCCATCCAATGTACTTCTGATCCATCATCCCTTTCCTTATGAATGGACATACAGCCTTATCTTACGTAAGTGATCCATGATCTAAGCCTTGAAGTGCCGTTCTCCTTTTTCGATGAGATTAGCCCTTAGGCGAGATTAGTCTCTTCTTTTGGGTCTGGGTATGGATGGAGTTTGCCCGAAAATGCCTTCCTTTTATAGGAATCATGGGTATAACTTCCTCTATCTCGTACCCCTTGATTGACCGATCTCGACCATTCATTTAATGAATGGTTGGGATCGTACCCTTTTGGTTAGCAACTGCCTGGGTGGTTACCAGGTTCATGTTTCAACCATCGGCATCCCAGGTTCGTGTGCCAACCATTCCAGCTGCCATAACTCACCTAGCTCATTGGCTAACGATCAGTCCACCCAGCTATGTAAACACTCGATCAGTCTTCCGAGCTGGTTAAGCTACCGGTCAGCGGAGCTAGCTAGTACTTCTAGCTAGCTAACTCTCCAGCTAGCTAGTACTTCTAGCTAACTAACATTCAGCTAGTTATCGCTCCTGTTAGCTACCTCCTGTTTAGCTATCACTCGGCTCGGTGGCTGTCACTCCAGCTTAACTAGCTCCAACTTAGCTTATCTCCGTCCAGTTACCCACTCACTGAGCTGATTAACTGAACATTTAGCTCCCATTTACTCGGCTATGTCTTTCAGTCCATGTCTCGGCCTCGACTACACCATTCCTAATCTTTCCGTATTCTTTCTTTAGAACACTTAATTGTCCTGAAATCGTCTAAGTCATCTAATCCATTCATGCCTTAAACATTTCATTGTTCCTTGGTATAACTTCGTCATTGGTCCTTCTCGGCCATGATCCGGTTTTCCTCAAACCAACAGCCCCTTTCCCAAATCGCGGAACGCAGAAGTTATAAGTCTACCCCCCTTGAAATGAACTCATCCTCGAATTCGGGTGTGATTAAACATTCCCTGACCATGATCTTGTTGGATTCGGTAATGTTCCATGACCTTAGTGTCTCATGGACTTGGTCATTTTACATTGTCTTTGTCCATTTTCGGACACAACTCATTTCCGGTCTTTGTTACTTTCTTAGCGTGATCATTATCCTCCGATCTTGGTCAAACTTCAAATAGACAAGTATTTTACCATTTTATTCCAATCCGACTAGAACCCAAAATGTTTCTTTGATCTCGGTCATTCTCTGAATTGATCAATTTCTCCGTCATAGTCAAATTCTGACTATAACAGAAATCCCGTTGATCTTGGTTTTATCTCCAGAAAGATCAAATTTTCCGACATAGTCCAAATCTAACTATAGCAAAAATTCCGTTGATCATGGTCGGTCTCCGAAAGATCAAAATTTCCAATCTTAGTCGAATCTGACTAGATCCATATTTGTATTTGAATTTTGGTCCAACTGAAAAATGAAATTCCCCTTGATCATGGTTGAGTCTCCGGTATATGAAATTTCCGGATACTATTCTATTCGACTGGATCTAAATTTTTCATTTGATTTGGTTACCTCTGAAAATCAAATTTCCTAGTTTATACAAATTCAACTTTTAACCAATTTTCCCTTGATTTTGGCATGTGTCCAAAAAATCAAATTTATGTTGATCTCGGTCAAACTCGAATAGATCATTTTCCTGTCATTGAATGTTTTCGACTATAACAACTCTCCATTGATCTTGGTCCATCTCCGAAATATCAAATTCCCCATCACAGTCTAATTCGACTATAACAAAAATTCCTTTGATCTTGGTACCGCCTCCGAAAGATCAGATTTCTCGATACTTGGTCCATCTCCAAAAATCAAATTTCCCTTGATCTTGCTCAATCTCTAAGAAGATTAAATTCTCCATACTAGTCTATTCCTGACTAGATCTAAATTTTCTTGATCTTAGTCAATCTCCGAGTAGATTAAATCATCTTTCCATTATAGTCAAGTTCTGAGTATAATCAAATCCATTGATCTTGGTCCATCTCCGAAAGATCAAATTTCAGTTGATCTTTGTGGGTCTCAGGTATATCATTTTCCCATTATAGTCCATCTTCTAATATAACCAATTTTCTTTGATCTTGGTCGATCTCCAGAAAGATCAGATTTCCGATCTTAGTCGATCCGACTAAATCTAAATTTTTCTTTTGATTTTGGTCCGTCTCCAAAAAACAAATTTCCCTTGATCTTAGTCCATCACAAGATACTAGTCTATTCGGCTATATCCAAATTTCCTTGATCTCGGTTAATCTCCGTGTTTATAAAATCCTTTTTTCCGTCGTAGATTCGATTCCGATTATAATCGGAATTCCATTGATCTTGGTACATCTCCGAAAGATCAATTTTTCCGATCTTTATCCTATGGATTGGGTCACATTCTGATCCATGCAGATTCGATTAATTTCCTTCGCCATTGTCATTTCTTGACTTGGTGATTTCTACCTTGGTCCTATGGATTCGATCACATTAGGTCTTGATCCCGTAAGGATTAAGTTAGATTCTCCGATCTTAGTTATTCTTTTTACTAGTTCATACATCTGTTGATCATTGTCTCCATATCTTGATCAACACACCTTCTCCTTATGCTCGGTCACTTGGTAATTTGGGTAATATCTAAGTATCTTGATAATGCCTTGGTATCATTTCTAGATTTCTAACGCATTTACCATTCTTACCTCGATTCCCATTTTCACAAAGTACTTTGCATAATTCCCCACTCTCTCCGAATGGTTAGATTACTTAACATGTTTTGGGTTCTTGTCTTAATTTCTTTTGGCTCAGCGAAATTTACGTTCAAGTGCCTAACCTGGTCACCCAGTGTTTACATTGAGCATTTATCCATTCCTAGAATCAAGCATGCTCTGATACCAACTTGTAAGGACCCATCACGGATGCCCCGATGGCCGATGACGAATCGATACAACTTCATGCCTTGACATTTCGAGACCTCTTATAATTTTTCTTTTTCCTTTAGAAATGCCTTTCGCTAAGCTATTCTTTTAATCTTTCATCCTGTGTGCAGAATTTCCTTGACCCTTGGTCTAATTCCGACCAATCCCCTTGTGCGGTTTTATCTTCTTTCCTTTAGGCTTAAGATCGATCCATAACTCGAAGCCTTACATTCTATCCGTTTGTCATCCTTGACTTACGACAGCATATGTTATCCTACTTATTCAATAAGTTAGGATTTTTTACGTAACTGTGATATGCAGAATTGAACCTTTTGCGATCCGTTCCTTGTATGGCCAATCATCTTCAAGTATGCCGATATGTACTTGTGTGTCTAACATTTAGTACCTTACCTAACTCACATAATACAACATCACTCCCCTTCTTGTAACACAACCAACCGTCCGTATTGGCAGTGTATACGATGGGATGAAGAGTCATTACATACCTTTTTTCCTCTCGGTGACCGATCAAGCCCATACTATCTTGGACCATGATAATCCCATATCTAAGATCACCGCAATACAATCCTTATTTCGAACCGTTTACCCACCAAGGGTTGGGGACTTTCCATTAATGACTTGATGGTGCCCATACTCTTTTCCTTTTCTGGTGATTCCTCTCGTTTGTCGATGAGCCTTTGCACTAGGAAAGAGCTTTATATCCTTGGATGGGATTGATACATCCTCATCATCAATCCTTTATCCTTTCCTCAATCAGTCTAATGTTTTATTAGCATCACGCCTTTTAAACTTGTCGTTACTTGACCACTCCGTTTGACTTATCTCTTTGTTAAATTGCCATTTAGTTAACCACCCGTAGGCTCGTTATACAGTAGAGATTATAGTCATTCCCTTCCGGTTCATGATGGTCGGTCAAGTCTCGATTTGCTGGTACATCCATGTTTCCAAATCCATCCCTTAGTATCCATGGATTATCAAGTCGGATCTCCCATCAGCTTTCTTAGCGATCCTCCTTGTCTTTCGTGGTAGTATGTCTTACGTCTTTCGTGATAACCACTCTACCCGTCAGTTACTCTCGCTCCATTGAACGGCTTACTGACACTCCTTCATAGTTTGTATTGATCCTTGGTAAGTAACCATTTTTCTCGTTGATTCTCCCTTTTCAGCGATTGGCTACACAATTCCCGACCTGGCGGACTTTGGACGAGATCGATCTGTCGACTCACCTATCTCCATGGTTTGTTCTGGATTCGTTTGTCGTCTAGTTGTGAATGACGACGGATCATCCTGATCAACCAGACAAGTCATCATCTTCTCGACAGTCCGATTATTAGTGCTATCTGTTTGCGGACAATATCTTCGTATGGATCTTTCAATTCTTATCTTCGTGATCTCGAGATCCGTACGAAAGTATTCTCCGATCCATCAACCCTTTCCTTACGAATTGACTCATACCTTAACTTCTACCGTGATCCATGATCTCGCCTTCCCGATTGCCGTTCTCCCTTTCGATGAGATTTGACCTTAGGCGAGATTCATCTCTTCTTTTGGATACAGGTGTGGTTAGAGTTTTCACAAAAATGCCTTCTTTTATAGGAATCTTGGGATTAACTTCATCCATCACCCCTTGATAAATCCGATCTCGGCCATTCATTTTAATGAATGGTTGGGATAATAGTCTATCGATTAGTAACTGCTCGGCGGTTACCAGGTTCATCCTACCAACCATCTCCTTCCCGGTGATGTCTCCATATTTTACCCTTTTTTAGCCTATATCTGAGATCCATTTTAGCATTGATTTGCCCTGTTGTTTATATCATTTAGAGTCCTTTTTGTCCATTTGCATACTTACTTGTTTTTGCATAGGCATTGCATACATATTACATTTTGGAGTTAGTTCAGAGAAAAGCGGATGCTTCTTTGGAGCAATGGAAGAATGGTGTGGACAAGCTACGATGGGATGAACTCGGACGACTGATCGAGTCTGCTGCAAAGGACTTCACCACTTCGATCAAGCACTTCGATGTACTGGGCAGGTGCAATGCACGAACGGACGACTTTATCCCTCAGACAAGGGACTCGACTTGATAGACCGGAGTCCACGCTACTCGACAAAGAGACTTCGACCTCCTGACCCGATGGGGGACAAAAGCCAAAAACAACACGACTCGACCAAGAGCAGTCGGTCATTCTGACCAAGTCTTGAAACCGGTGACTTAGTTTCCTTTTCTAGAGTTAGGTTTAATATGTAAGGGTCTTATATAAACCACGAGGCAGCAGGCGGGGTAGCTGAACCAACTTTTATCTTTGAATCCCGGAATCTGGGTTTTTCTTAGCCTCCTTTTAGCTTTAACTGTTATTTTAGATTCTGTAATCTCAACCTTTTATTGGATTCGTTTTCTTAAGTTATTTATCATCATTTTTTATGAACATGTCTTTTACTTTGATTTCTCTACGATTTCAATTTACATGTATGAGTAGTGAAACTAGGGTTCCGAGATGGGATAGATCTGTCCGGTCCTTAGTCCTAATAGATGTCTAAGCTTTAAATTTGATTTTATCCCTTCTGGATTATATGTTCTTAAGGCTAGCTCGTTTGGCAAAATCTAGGGGCTAGATCTAAGGTTTCTCTCGTCAACAGTGCATGTAGAGATCACGATCCCCCAATCCCAAAGATCTATAGCATTTCGCCAGGACACTGGGGTAGGTGATATTTTGAACTTGTTGATTTGGGTCTTATTGCTGTCATTTTCTATGTTCCGCCAATACAATTGAGGTATGTTCTCAGGGGGAAGGTATTGGGTCTTAGGATATGTTTAGGATTGTTGGGGGTCACCACGACAGTGGGATCGCCATAGCTTTGATGATCAACGTCTAGGGATTAGCTTATGTGAAGTCATGTTAGACACCTACGGTAGACTATGGAGGACGGCATGATCAATTACCCCACTCTCAGGACCTTTCTTCTCCATATTATTTCCTGCTATTTTCTGTATTTTCACTACCACTCGGCCAAATCTGACCGAGTCCATAGCCGATATTTTATTTTTGCATTTTTCATTCGTTTAGGTTGTTAGTAACAAACACCCTTCTGATTTGACTTGACTAACTTAAATTTGATTACTGTCTTGATTGTTATTAACGCGCATTTGGATTGATACCTATTGCTCACAATGACATGTTTGGGGTAATAGGCAATTGAAACCCTGTTCTCAAACTAGTAAAATACTTGTTTCACCAGGTTCATCTACCAAC
>CM051382.1:8650951-8706589 GCA_028015245.1 Cardamine occulta
AAATGCCATAAGTTTGCTTTTGAAAAGTATTTTAGACAGGCAGGATATTTATTCTACAACAAGAGACTGTGCATCCCACGCGGATCTATTAGGGAACCGCCGTCACGAGAAGCTCATGGAGGTGGACTAGCTGGGCATTTTGGAGTAGTAAAGACCCTATCTCGGACTGCAAGATCACTTCTATGGCCAAATATGAAGACAGACGCTAGAAGGTTTGTTCTAGGTGTGCTGTTTGTAAAATGGCAAAAAGTAAGGTGCAACCTCACGGTTTGTACACTCCTCTCCCTATCCCTTCTCAACCTTGGACTCATATTTCTATGGATTTTGTACTTGGCTTACCTCGAACCAGAAATGGTAGAGATTCTATATTTGTGGTTGTTGGAGGTTCAAAGAAGATGGCTCACTTCATTGCTAGTCACAAGACGGATGATGCTCATGTTGTAGCTAACTTGTTTTTCGTGGAAATAGTACGTCTACATGGCATGCCTCAAGAGATAGTCTCAGACCGGGATACCAAGTTTCTAGGGCACTTCGGGAGAACCTTATGGGCTAAACTAGGAACCAAGTTGACATTTTCAACGACGTGTCATCCTCGGGATCGACGGTCAAACAGAGGTGGTGAACAAAACATTGTCTACACTTCTCGATGCGGTAAAAAAGTAATATCAAGTCATGGGAAGAGTGCTTACCACACGTGGAGTTTGCCTACAATCACGCTTAAACATTCTGCAACTCTCTTTTCCCTTTTTGAAATTGTTTATGGGTTTAATCCACAATCACCTCTAGATTTGATCCCTTTGCCGTTAAGTGTGAAATGTAGTTTAGATGGCAAGGAAAAAGCTGAACAGGTGAGGAAGATACACGCCTAAGGCTAAGGAGAATATCGAGAAGAGGACTAAGAGTACGAAAAACAAGCAAACAAGGGCAGAAAGGAGATGATCTTGAAGAAGGCGACTTGGTGTGGGTTCATTTACGGAAGGAAAGATTCCCGAAAGAGAGGAAGAGAAGCTTATGCCACGGGTTGACGGACCATTTGAAGTCATCAAGAGGATCAACAACAATGCTTATCAGCTTGACCTCCAAGGTAAGTATAACATATCTCCATCGTTCAATGTGTCTGACTTGCTTCCCTATATTGCAGATACAGATTTGAGGACAAATCCTTTTCAAGAGGGAGGGGATGATATGATCATGGATAGCAAGGGAGCTGAGGAGCCTGGAGCTGAGGAAGAACCAGAGATAGTTGGGAGGATCACTCGTTCCAGAGCTAAAGAGATGGCCAAGGAAGCTCATTCACTCATAGCCGAAGGAGCATTCAACCCACCAATGATTCAAGTCTTCAACATCACCACTATGAAGACTGCACCCGGTAATGATGACTAAGTAACTTAGGTGAGGAATCTGTGTTGAGCAGAAGATCAAGAGTGAAGACCAAGAGGTTATTATTAAAGCCCAAGAGTCCAAAAGTCCAAGAAGAATGTGAATTGGGCTGGATGAACAGTACCTACGAAAATCTTTAATTAATTTGTGGTTAGAGTTTTAGTCACATGTTAATTATTTGTGGCCACATGTTTGGCTTTATTACTTGAGATATTTTTCTTCTTGTAAAGGGACGAAATTAGATTTGAAGAAAAAAGATAGAGAGAAAAAATTTCTCCATCATCTTCTTCTTGTTCCGAAATTTTCTCTTGGTGTTCCTACAAATTTCTTTGTGTTTTTCTACATGGTATCAGAGCAATAAGTTCCTTGTGACCTTATTTCTTCAAGCCTTTTCGTTGAATCAAGTCTTTGGTATGGAGAACCTCAAGTATTTTACTCTACCAGTTGTTCTCAAGGGGAACAACTATCTCTTGTGGTCGAGAACCACTAAGACGGCACCGAGGAGCCGGGAGTGTGGATCCACCGTCTGACGACTGAGGAGATGCTTCAGGGTCAAGGAGAAGGTGGCGCCACCTCGGAGGGAGCTGAAGGAAGCAGTGGAAAAGCTAAGGAGGGGGAGGTAGAGTCTCCAGCCCAAATTAGCTCAAGTAAAGGGGATTCCAAGTGGGTCCAAGAGGATCAGCTGGTGCTAGCTGTGCTTCAGAGCTCTTTAGATCCGAGTATCTTAGCTTCCTACTCTTATGTAGAGACAGCTAAGGAGTTGTGGGATACACTCTTGGGAGTGTATGGAAATGAATCCAACCTTAGTAGGATTTCATGAGATCAAGAAAGCTCTCGCCAATCTGCAACAAGAGGGGAAGGATTTCAAGGATTTCTTTGGTGAGTTTAGGGGGTTATGGGCTGAGCTGGAAGTGCTCAGACCTCCCACTATAGATATCAAAGAGATGATAGAGAGGAGAGAGCAAGACCAAGTGTTTGGTTTGCTTCTCGCTCTTGATGAGTCCTACTTTGGACTAGTTCATCATATCTTACGGTTTGAGAAGCTGCCTACTCTCAACCAAGTTTGCATGATGATTCAGAAGGAGGAAGGCTCCAAGGGTCTCTTTAAAGGGACAAGTGAAGTTGCTCATGTGAGCAAAGGAAAGGAGGTTGGATGGACTGCCGACAAGAAGAACCTTGTGTGTGATCACTGCAAGATGAAAGGGCACTCCAAGTGATATGAACCTGAGCAGCAAGGAGGAAGAAGAAGAACTAGAGGCTGAGGAGGAGCTAGGAGATGATCGTGGAGCTGCTAAGATAATCGAGATGCCAACCGGACCAATAACCAGAGCCAAAGCCAAACAACTCAACCAATTGGTGGCTGGAATGATGAAGCAGATTCAAGAAGAAGACTCACCAGTCCACAATGCCTTAGTATCGATTCAGGCTTGTGAAGAGGTATAAATGGGCTTGTGATCCATTCGCACTCTTTTTCCTTCACTTGTCTTTTTCCCACTGGGTTTTGGCAAGTAAGGTTTTAATGAGGCTTATGGGTCACAATTGAACAAGAGAACCCATTTATATCTATATCTATGTATTTAGCCCATTACTCTATTTTTGGCCCATTTTCATTTTACAGCAACCCTAGCTATTTAAAGACTTGTAAACTCTTTGTGGAAATCAACTATCTTCTATTTTCATCCAACTCTCTAGATAGTTCACTGGTTGGGAAATCCAACTCGTTCTTCCTTTTGGTTCGAAAATCCATCAAAGGAAGAACTCAGCCGTTCAAGAGAAGCCTCATATCTCTCGAACTGAAGCTACTCACTCCACCTGGTCCGAAATCACCTAGATCCGCTCCATCCGTGCCCTCGTTTCTCTTCGCCCGCTTGTCAGATCGAAACGAAACTTAAGAGACCGACTACTCAGCTCTTTAACTAAGCGCTCCTAAGTTTTTAGCGAAATCCGAGCACTTCCGCGCTTCCAGCTCGATCAAACTTGCTCGAGCTCATTCTCTGAAATTCCCAGATCGTGATCTTTCGACTTCCTCAACTTCAGAATCGATCCATATGCTCAGGAGGTTCATATCATGTGGTATCAGAGCAAGATCTGAAAGTTGAGTTTCTAATCCTTATATCTGGTTGTTCTTAAGTTTATTTCTAGAGATCTTGTGATTATTTAAAACCCAGCAGAATTGTCTATTCATATTCCTAGTAGATTTTATTTTTGTTAAGCTTGCTGAGATGATTAGATCTAGTTCGTGATTGTTTGTATTCCCCTAGACCTGCAAAATTTTCTACAAGAACAGTCTACTGGTGACTTGTTTGCTTGTTGTTTTCAGGAAACATGACTGACGATGATGTAGAAGCGAGTAATACAGCCAACAACAAGCTACTGATTGAAGCCATGACCGCAAAGTTTGAACAAATGATGGCCGCCCAGATCACAGCACTACGACAAGAACTTAAGCCTACTTCAGATGCTGAACAAGAAAGAAGTGATGCAGAACATCGATCTGGTAGAAGAGGAACACACAGAGCAAATCGGTCTGAACATGATGATGATGAAGCTACAGACTACTATGGGAACAGCACTGATCGTTCACAGCGTAGTAATAGAAGCCAGAGGCGACAGCGAGTTGCAGACGATCAAAGAACTAGCAACCTTAATGGTCTCAAGCTCAAAATACCACCCTTCCATGGAAAGAATGATCCAGATGCATATTTAGAGTGGGAAAAGAAGATTGAGCTAGTGTTTGACTGCCAATATTATACGGAAGAGAGTAAGGTGAAGCTAGCAGCCACTGAATTTTATGATTATGCCCTCAGTTGGTGGGATCAGCTAGTCACAACTAGAAGGCGAATGGTGAACGCCCCATAAGAAGTTGGCGGCGCATGAAGGCTCTATTAAGGAAACGTTTTGTTCCAGGCCATTACAACAGAGAGCTGCATCAACGGCTTAGGAGATTAACGCAAGGTAGCAAGTCTGTGGAGGACTATTTTCAGGAGATGGAAACATTGATGTTGAGTAGCTGATATCTCAGAAGATAGAGAAGCCACAATGGCAAGGTTTCGGGAGGTCTGAACAGGGAAATTCAGGATCAAGTTGAGATGCAACACTATGTGGACCTTGAAGAAATGTACACAAGGCTACTCTTATAGAGCAGCAACTTTCAAGAGAGAAGAACCAGGTCTAGTTTTGGTAATCAGCAAAGTGTAAAGCCCGAGTACAAAAGAGAAGATAAGCTTCAGTTTCAGAAAATTTACAAGCCATCTACTGTGCCCAAAGAGGTTGCCACCACGAAGTTCTAAGGAAAAGCGGATGCAGAAAAAGGCCAAACCAAGAGGAGCTCGATCCAGAGATGTCACTTGTTTTAAATGCCATGGGCGAGGTCATTATGCCAATGAGTGCTCTAACACTAGAGTAATGATACTTCTGGACAATGGTGAATATGCATCAACTGATGAAACTGAAGAAGAGCCTATGGAAGAGAGTGAAGAATTTCCCGTTCAAGGAAACATCATAGTTGCTAGAAGGACTCTCAGCTTGCAGCCTAAACCCATGGAAGAAGAGCAAAGGGAGAATCTGTTCCACACTAGATGCTTAGTAAATGGTAAAGTTTGCAGCCTTATCATCGATGGGGGTAGCTGCACCAATGTAGCTAGTGAAACTATGGTCAAGAAGCTCAACCTGAAGATACAACCTCATCCTCAACCATATAATCTGCAATGGCTAAATGAGAAAGGCGAAATGAAGGTGAAGAATCAGGTGCTGGTTTCACTCTCTATTGGCAAGTATGAGGACGAAATACTCTGTGATGTGCTACCAATGGAGGCGGACACATACTTCTTGGGCGTCCTTGGCAGTCTGATCACAAAGCAATTCATGATGGATATACAAATCGCCATTCTTTTGTGTTCCAGGAAGAAAAACCACGCTAGTTCCTTTGACTCCTAATGAGGTTTATCAAGACCAGCTTCAACTCAAGAACAATAAGGATACTAGCAGAAAAAAGTCTAACTTCTTAGCTCGCCATAGTGAAGTCAAGAGTGCTATGTCTCGCAGATGAATCTGTGTTCTTATTTGTTTATAAGGAATTGCTTAGCACTATGACTGATCTTGCACCAGATTACCGAATGTGAAATGCTTAAACTTTTGCAGGATTTTATGGAACTATTCCCTCGAAGAGACCCCAAAGGACTACCACCTATAAGAGGAATCGAGCATCAGATTGACTTCGTCCCCGGTCTGCTTCTCCCCAAACCGACCAGCGCATGTAACCAATCCAACGAAACAAAGGAACTTCAGAAGCAGGTCGATGAACTGATGGATAAGGGCTTTATTCGGCGAAAGTATGAGTCCTTGCGCTGTTCCCTGCACTCGTGCCCAAAAAGGATGGAAGTGGCGATGTGCGTGTGGACTGTAGAGCTATAAACAACATTACGGTTAAGTATCGCCACCCTATCCCTAGACTTGATGATATGCTTGATGAATTGCATGGTTCTTGTATCTTTTCTAAGATTGATTTAAAAAGTGGCTATCATCAGATTAGAATGAAGGAAGGGGATGAATGGAAAACGGCATTTAAAACTAAGCATGGTCTTTATGAATGGTTGGTTATGCCGTTTGGTCTTACTAATGCACCTAGTACTTTCATGAGACTGATGAATCATGTTCTTAGAGCTTACATTGGTGTCTTTGTGGTAGTTTACTTTGACGACATCTTGATTTATAGTAAGAACTTGATTGATCATTTTGAGCATGTTCGTCTTGTGCTAGAGGTGCTTAGAAAGGAAAGGCTGTTTGCCAACTTTAAGAAATGTTCCTTTTGTACAGATAACCTTGTCTTTCTAGGTTTTGTGGTTAGTGCAGATGGCATTAAGGTCGATGAGGAGAAGATTAAAGCCATCAAAGATTGGCCTAGTCCAACCACAGTTGGAGAAGTCCGCAGCTTCCATGGTCTTGCTGGTTTCTATAGGAGATTTGTCAAGGACTTCAGTACCCTTGCGGCACCACTTACAGAAGTTATCAAAAAGGATGTTGGATTCAAATGGGAACAACCGCAGGAGGAAGCATTCCAGAATTTGAAGGATAAGCTTATTAATGCACCAATTCTCATTCTACCTAATTTTACTAAAACTTTTGAAATTGAGTGTGATGCTTCAGGCTTAGGGATTGGCGCAGTACTAATGCAAGACAAGCTTTATAGCATATTTCAAAGGAGAAGTTGAGCGGATCAACTTTGAATTATCCAACCTATGATAAGGAGCTCTATGCTTTGGTCAGATCACTTCAAAGAATGGCAGCACTATCTATGGTCAAGGAGTTCGTTATCCATTCTGATCACCAATCACTCAAGCACTTAAGAGGACAACATAAGCTTAACAAGAGACATGCTCGATGGGTAGAATTCATTGAGACATTTCCCTATGTCATTAAGTACAAACAAGGTAAGGAGAATGTGGTGGCCGATGCCCTTTCTCGAAGGTACACTCTTCTGTCCACTTTAGAAACTAAACTGCTTGGATTTGAACACTTGAAAGAGCTATATGCTGATGATAACGATTTTAAGGAAGCTTTTACAAAAAGTGGGAAATTTGCTTGGGGAAAATACTTTCAGCATGACGGTTTCTTATTCTTTGATAATCGTCTCTGCATTCCTAACGGTTCTGTTCGAGATCTTTTAGTCAGGGAAGCTCATGGAGGAGGACTGATGGGTCACTTTGGCTATGCTAAGACACTTAAGGTGGTTACAGAACATTTTTATTGGCCTCACCTAAAACGTGATGTTGAGAGGATCTGTTCTCGATGCGCAACTTGCAAACAGGCCAAATCTAAGGTTCAGCCAAGTGGTTTGTATACTCCTTTACCTATTCCTACTCATCCTTGGACTGACATTTCAATGGATTTCATAGTAGGTTTGCCTAGAACTCGAACTGGAAAAGATTCTATCTTTGTAGTTGTAGACAGATTCTCTAAGATGTCCCATTTCATTGCTTGCCATAAGACTGATGATGCATCTCATATAGCAACGTTGTTCTTTAAGGAGATTGTTAGGCTTCATGGCATGCCTAGGACCATTGTATCTGATAGAGACACTAAGTTTCTAAGTCATTTTTGGAGAACTGTTTGGTCAAAACTAGGAACTAAGCTAGTGTTCTCAACTACATGTCACCCTCAGACTGATGGCCAAACTGAGGTAGTTAATAGGACACTAGGTACTCTTCTACGTGCATTAATTAAGAAGAATATCCGCACTTGGGAAGAATGTTTACCTCATGTCGAATTTGCATATAATCATGCCATTCATTCTGCATCTAACTACTCACCATTTGAGATTGTTTATGGCTTTAATCCTTTATCTCCTCTGGATTTAACTCCTTTACCTATGAGTGAAAGAAGCAGCTTAGATGGAAAGAAGAAGGCTGAGCTAGTTAAACAGATTCATGCAAAAGCACGTGAGAACATAGAAAAGAGGACCCAACAATATGCTAACCAAGCTAACAAAGGAAGACGCCGAGTGGTATTTGAAGAAGGTGATCAAGTTTGGTTGCATCTGCGCAAGGAGCGGTTCCCAGCTGAGAGGAAGTCCAAATTAATGCCCAGAATTGATGGACCATTCACAGTCACCAAGAGGATTAATGACAACGCCTATCAACTCGATCTTCAAGGTAAGTATGAAGTTAGTCCCAGTTTCAATGTGTCTGACTTGATTCCTTTTGTTGCAGATGATCCAGATTTGAGGACAAATCCTTTTCAAGAGGGAGGAGATGATATGAACCTGAGCAGCAAGGAGGAAGAAGAAGAACTAGAGGCGGAGGAGGAGCTAGGAGATGATCGTGGAGCTGCTAAGATAATCGAGATGCCAACCGACCAATAACCAGAGCCAAAGCCAAACAACTCAACCAATTGGTGGCTGGAATGATGAAGCAGATTCAAGAAGAAGACTCACCAGTCCACAATGCCTTAGTATCGATTGAGGTTCGGGAAGAGGTATAAATGGGCTTGTGATCCATTCGCACTCTTTTTTCCTTCACTTGTCTTTTTCCCATCGGGTTTTGGCAAGTAAGGTTTTAATGAGGCTTATGGGTCACAATTGAACAAGAGAACCCATTTATATCTATATCTATGTATTTAGCCCATTACTCTATTTTTGGCCCATTTTCATTTTAAAAGAACCCTAGCTATTTAAAGACTTGTAAACTCTTTGTGGAAATCAACTATCTTCTATTTTCATCCAACTCTAGATAAATTTCACTGGTTGAGGAATCCAACTCGCTCTTCCTTTTGGTTCGAAAATCCATCAAAGGAAGAACTCAGCCGTTCAAGAGAAGCTCATATCTCTCGAACTGAAGCTACTCACTCCACCTGGTCCGAAATCACCTAGATCCGCTCCATCCGTGCCCTCGTTTCTCTTCGCCCGCTTGTGAGATCGAAACGAAACTTAAGAGACCGACTACTCAGCTCTTTAACTAAGCGCTCCTAAGTTTTTAGCGAAATCCGAGCACTTCCGCGCTTCCAGCTCGATCAAACTTGCTCGAGCTCATTCTCTGAAATTCCCAGATCGTGATCTTTCGACTTCCTCAACTTCAGAATCGATCCATATGCTCAGGAGGTTCATATCACCAAGGACAAGTGTTGGACACTCTATCCACGTTTAAGGCCCAAGAATTTCAAGGGGACGGGTCAGACATCAAGGGGAGTGGCTGGAGTAGCTACTTCAAACTCAGACGACGTGGTAAGAAGATCAGATTTAGATGCTCTCATCAAGAGCATCACCAAGCTTGCAGATTCTGGTAAGGGACTTTTTTCCTCTAGAACTCGCAAACCGGTTATTGTAGACTCTGGTGCTTCTCATCACATGATAAGTGATAGGGATTTGTTGTCTGATGTTGAGCCGCATGGTGGAAAGGTTACAATTGCGAATGGACAGGATGTTGAGATTAAAGGAATTGGGAATTTAGAGTTGTTTAAGAAGAAATTGAAAGCTCTATACTTGCCAGATTTTTCCAATAATTTGTTATCTGTTCAGCAAGTACTACTAAGGACCTTGATTGCTTGGTTGTGTTTAGTTTCGATGATGTAAAATTTCGGGACAATAAGTCGGGGAGACACATCGGGAAGGTTGCTCCAAGGGTGGTCTCTATGTTTTGGATAAGGAACAACCAGATGTTGATAAGTCGGCTCTTAGCTCTTTTTTGGCATGAAAGCGTGGGGACACCCTCATCTCAAAGCCCTTCACTTGCTTCTTCCTAATCAGAAAGTTCAAGATCATCAAAAGTGTAAAGCTTGCATTTTAGGAAAACATTGTAGGAATGTGTTTCCGAATCTTCAACTTTGTATGATGAGTGTTTTGATCCGATACATTCGATGTATGGGCAAAGACTCTGTGCAACTCGTGATCAATATAAATATTTTGTGTCATTCATCGATGAGAAGTCAAAGTACACATGGATTACGCTTTTTGCCTTTCTAAGAGTCACGTTCTTGATGCATTCTCCAAGTTCTATAACTATGTATTAACTCAGTTTGGAACAAAGATCAAAAGCTTAAGGAGTGACAATGGGGGAGAGTACATTAGTAATGCCTTTTAAGGAATTTGTTGGGAAGCTCGAATTGTGCACAGACCTCTTGCTTATATACTCCACAGCAAAATGGAGTAGCTGAACGCAAGAATAGACATCTCATGGAAGTTACGAGAACAATGTTGTTTGATAGAAATGTACCTAAACAATATTGGGGAGATGCAGAATGACAATAAGTGCTATCTTATTAACTGACTACCAACTGTTTCTCTTGGAAGTGTCTCACCTTATGAGGTACTGAACAAAACTAAACCGTCTCTTGATCATCTACGTGTTTTTGGTTGTACCAGTTATGTGTTTGTTCCAGATGCTCTGAGGAACAAGCTAGAGCCAAAGAGTGTCAAGTGTGTGTTCATTGGATACTCTACTACACAAAAGGGATATAAATGCTACAACCCCACTACTAAGAGGATGTATGTCTCAAGGGAGGTTAAGTTTGTTGAAGAGAAGGGTTACTTTGATAGGCAGGATTGGAACAACTTAGAAGACCTTGTCATGCCAGTTGAGAGTGCTTCGACTTTAAGGGTTATTTTGGAGGGGATAGCTCCACGGGTTGATCCCATGGAACATGCTGAGGCTGAAGTGAATGACAGTGGTAACTCTGAAGCAGAAATAGTGGGTAATATTGGGGATGAAGAATCACCAAGTGTTGCTCCTGATCAAGATTTAGCGGAAACTGAGGCTGAAGAGGAATCGGTAGGATCAGATCCTGAAGAAGAAGAAGCTGTACCCCCATTGAGGAGAAGTACAAGGATGAGATTTCCTCCTGAAAACTGGAAGAACACAAGGGTATATTACAATAACCAGGCGGTAGCTCATCCAATTCAGAATCATTGTACCATGGATCAGTTTCCACCAGAGCACCAGGCCTTTATCTCCAAGATTGATCAACATAGGATTCCGAAAAGTTATGAAGAGGCTTGTTTGGATGATGTGTGGGTTCAAGCTATGTTGGAAGAGATAGAATCTATGGTGAAGAATGGTACATGGGAAGAGATTGACAAGCCTGACAAGAAGAAGCTAGTGGGTGTAAGTGGGTTTATACCATCAAGTATACTAGCACCGGAGAAATAGAGAGATACAAAGCGAGGTTAGTGGCCAAAGGTTACACACAGAAGTATGGTGTGGATTACACAGAAACTTTTGCGCCGGTAGCCAAGCTCCATTCGGTACGAGTTCTTCTCTCTATTGCTACTAATCTGTGCTGGGACTTGTGGCAGATGGATGTGAAAAATGCATTTCTTCAAGGAGAGTTGAAAGAAGAAGTGTATATGATTCCACCAGAAGGGGTGAGCATTGGTAAGAACAGGGTTTGTGATATGAACCTCCTGAGCATATGGATCGATTCTGAAGTTGAGGAAGTCGAGAGATCACGATCTGGGAATTTCAGAGAATGAGCTCGAGCAAGTTTGATCGAGCTGGTAGCGCGGAAGTGCTCGGATTTCGCTAAAAACTTAGGAGCGCGTAGTTAAAGAGCTGAGTAGTCGGTCTCTTAAGTTTCGTTTCGATCTGACAAGCGGGCGAAGAGAAACGAGGGCACGGATGGAGCGGATCTAGGTGATTTCGGACCAGGTGGAGTGAGTAGCTTCAGTTCGAGAGATATGAGCTTCTCTTGAACGGCTGAGTTCTTCCTTTGATGGATTTTCGAACCAAAAGGAAGAACGAGTTGGATTTCCCAACCAGTGAACTATCTAGAGAGTTGGATGAAAATAGAAGATAGTTGATTTCCACAAAGAGTTTACAAGTCTTTAAATAGCTAGGGTTGCTGTAAAATGAAAATGGGCCAAAAATAGAGTAATGGGCCAAATACATAGATATAGATATAAATGGGTTCTCTTGTTCAATTGTGACCCATAAGCCTCATTAAAACCTTACTTGCCAAAACCCGGTGGGGAAAAAAGACAAGTGAAGGAAAAAAGAGTGCTAATGGATCACAAGCCCATTTATACCTCTTCACAAGCCTTGAATCGATACTAAGGCATTGTGGACTGGTGAGTCTTCTTCTTGAATCTGCTTCATCATTCCAGCCACCAATTGGTTGAGTTGTTTGGCTTTGCTCTGGTTATTGGTCCGGTTGGTGCATCTCGATTATCTTAGCAGCTCCACGATCATCTCCTAGCTCCTCCTCAGCCTCTAGTTCTTCTTCTTCCTCCTTGCTACACAGGTTCATATCATCTCCTCCCTCTTGAAAAGGATTTGTCCTCAAATCTGGATCATCTGCAACAAAAGGAATCAAGTCGATTATACATTGGAACTGGGGCTAACTTCATACTTACCTTGAAGATCGAGTTGATAGGCGTTGTCATTAATCCTCTTGGTGACTGTGAATGGTCCATCAATTCTGGGCATTAATTTAGACTTCCTCTCAGCTGGGAACCGCTCCTTGCGCAGATGCAACCAAACTTGATCACCTTCTTCAAATACTACTTGGCGCCTTCCTTTGTTAGCTTGGTTAGCATATTGTTGGGTCCTCTTTTCTATGTTCTCACGTACTTTTGCATGAATCTGTTTAACTAGCTCAGCCTTCTTCTTTCCATCTAAGCTGCTTCTTTCACTCATAGGTAAAGGAGTTAAATCCAGAGGAGATAAAGGATTAAAGCCATAAACAATCTCAAATGGTGAGTAGTTAGATGCAGAATGAATGGCATGATTATATGCAAATTCGACATGAGGTAAACATTCTTCCCAAGTGCGGATATTCTTCTTAATTAATGCACGTAGAAGAGTACCTAGTGTCCTATTAACTACCTCAGTTTGGCCATCAGTCTGAGGGTGACATGTAGTTGAGAACACTAGCTTAGTTCCTAGTTTTGACCAAACAGTTCTCCAAAAATGACTTAGAAACTTAGTGTCTCTATCAGATACAATGGTCCTAGGCATGCCATGAAGCCTAACAATCTCCTTAAAGAACAACATTGCTATATGAGATGCATCATCAGTCTTATGGCAAGCAATGAAATGGGACATCTTAGAGAATCTGTCTACAACTACAAAGATAGAATCTTTTCCAGTTCGAGTTCTAGGCAAACCTACTATGAAATCCATTGAAATGTCAGTCCAAGGATGAGTAGGAATAGGTAAAGGAGTATACAAACCACTTGGCTGAACCTTAGATTTGGCCTGTTTGCAAGTCATGATCGAGAACAGATCCTCTCAACATCACGCTTTAGGTAAGGCCAATAAAAATGTTCTGTAACCACCTTAAGTGTCTTAGCATAGCCAAAGTGACCCATCAGTCCTCCTCCTCATGAGCTTCCCCGACTAAAAGATCTCGAAAAGAACCGTTAGGAATGCAGAGACGATTATCAAAGAATAAGAAACCGTCATGTCTGAAAGTATTTTCCTGCAAGCAAATTTCCCACTTTTTGTAAAAGCTTTCCTTAAAATCGTTATCATCAGCATATAGCTCTTTCAAGTGTTCAAATCCAAGCAGTTTAGTTTCTAAAGGGATGAAAGAGTGTACCTTCGAGAAAGGGCATCGGCCACCACATTCTCCTTACCTTGTTTGTACTTAATGACATAGGGAAATGTCTCAATGAATTCTACCCATCGAGCATGTCTCTTGTTAAGCTTATGTTGTCCTCTTAAGTGCTTGAGTGATTGGTGATCAGAATGGATAACGAACTCCTTCGGCCATAGATAGTGCTGCCATTGCTGAAGTGATCTGACCAAAGCATAGAGCTCCTTATCATAGGTTGGATAATTCAAAGTTGATCCGCCAACTTCAACTTTGAAATATGCTATAGGCTTCTTGTCTGTATTAGTAATCTGCGCCAATCCCTAAGCCCAAGCATCACACTCAATTTCAAAAGTTTTAGTAAAATTAGGTAGAATGAGAATTGGTGCATTAATAAGCTTATCCTTCAAATTCTGGAATGCTTCCTCCCGCGGTTGTTCCCATTTGAATCCAACATCCTTTTTGATAACTTCGTAAGTGGTGCCGCATGGATCGAAGTCCTTGACAAATCTCCTATAAAAACCAAAGCAAGACCATGGAAGTCATGGACTTCTCCAACTGTGGTTGGACTAGGCCAATCTTTGATGGCTTTAATCTTCTCCTCATCGACCTTAATGCCATCTGCACTAACCACAAATCCTGGCAAGACAAGGTTAGCTGTACAAAAGGAACATTTCTTAAAGTTGGCAAGTAAAGCCTTTCCTTTCTAAGCACCTCTAGCACAAGACGAACATGCTCAAAATGATCAATCAAGTTCTTACTATAAATCAAGATGTCATCAAAGTAAACTACCACAAAGACACCAATGTAAGCTCTAAGAACATGATTCATCAGTCTCATGAAAGTACTAGGTGCATTAGTAAGACCAAACGGCATAACCAACCATTCATAAAGACCATGCTTAGTTTTAAATGCCGTTTTCCATTCATCCCCTTCCTTCATTCTAATCTGATGATAGCCACTTTTTAAATCAATCTTAGAAAAGATACAAGAACCATGCAATTCATCAAGCATATCATCAAGTCTAGGGATAGGGTGGCGATACTTAACCGTAATGTTGTTTATAGCTCTAAATAGCCCACACACATGCGCCAGCTTCCATCCTTTTGGGCACGAGGAGTACGGGAACAGCGCAAGGACTCATACTTTCGCGAATAAAGCCCTTATCCATCAGTTCATCGACCTGCTTCGAAGTTCCTTTGTTTCGTTGGATTGGTTCCAGACGCTGGTCGGCTTTGGGAGAAAGAGCACTGGGACAAAGTCAATCTGATGCTCGATTCCTCTTATAGGGTGGTAGTCCTTGGGGGGTCTCTTCAGGGAATAGTTCCAAAAAATCCTGCAAAGTTTAAGCATTTCACTCGGTAATACCAGTGCAAGAACAGTAATCGTGCTAAGCCATTCCCTCTAAACAAATAAGAGCACAGATTCATCTCGCAGACATAAGCACTTTTGACTTCACTATGACGAGCTAAGAAGTTAGACTTTTTTCTGCTAGTATCCTTATTGTTCTTGAGTTGAAGCTGGTCTTGATAAACCTCATTAGGAGTCAAAGGAACTAGCGTGGTTTTTCTGCCCTGGAACACAAAAGAATGGCGATTTGTATATCCATCATGAATTGCTTTGTGATCAGACTGCCAAGGACGCCCAAGAAGTATGTGTCCTGCCTCCATTGGTAGCACATCACAGAGTATTTCGTCCTCATACTTGCCAATAGAGAGTGAAACCAGCACCTGATTCTTCACCTTCATTTCGCCTTTCTCATTTAGCCATTGCAGATTATATGGTTGAGGATGAGGTTGTATCTTCAGAGTTGAGCTTCTTGACCATAGTTTCACTAGCTACATTGGTGCAGCTACCCCCATCGATGATAAGGCTGCAAACTTTACCATTTACTAAGCATCTAGTGTGGAACAGATTCTCCCTTTGCTCTTCTTCCATGGGTTTAGGCTGCAAGCTGAGAGTCCTTCTAGCAACTATGATGTTTCCTTGAACGGGAAATTCTTCACTCTCTTCCATAGGCTCTTCTTCAGTTTCATCAGTTGATGCATATTCACCATTGTCCAGAAGTATCATTACTCTAGTGTTAGAGCACTCATTGGCATAATGACCTCGCCCATGGCATTTAAAACAAGTGACATCTCTGGATCGAGCTCCTCTTGGTTTGGCCACTGTTTCTGCATCCGCTTTTCCCTTAGAACTCGTGGTGGCAACCTCTTTGGGCACAAGTAGATGGCTTGTAAATTTTCTGAAACTGCTTATCTTCTCTTTTGTACTCAGGCTTTACACTTTGCTGATTACCAAAACTAGACCTGGTTCTCCTCTCCTTGAAAGTCGCTGCTCTATAAGAGTAGCCTTTGTGTAGCATTTCTTCAAGGTCCACATAGTGTTGCATCTCAACTTGATCCTGAATTTCCTGTTCGGACCTCCCAGAAACCTTGCCATTGTGGCTTCTCTATCTTCCGAGATATCAGCTCGCAACATCAATGTTTCCATCTCCTCGAAAATAGTCCTCCATGCACTTGCTACCATGCGTTAATCTCCTAAGCCGTTGATGCACCTCTCTGTTGTAATGGCCTGGAACAAAACGTTTCCTTAATAGAGCCTTCATGCGCCGCCAACTTCTTATGGGGAGTTCACCATTGCGCCTTCTAGTTGTGACTAGCTGATCCCACCAACCGAGGGCATAATCATAAAATTCAGTGGCTGCTAGCTTCACCTTCACTCTTCCGTATAATATTGGCAGTCAAACACTAGCTCAATCTTCTTTTCCCACTCTAAATATGCATCTGGATCATTCTTTCCATGGAAGGGTGGTATTTTGAGCTTGAGACCATTAAGGTTGCTAGTTCTTTGATCGCTCAGAACTCGCTGTCGCCTCGGCTTCTATTACTACGCTGTGAACGATCAGTGCTGTTCCCATAGTAGTCAGTAGCTTCATCATCATCATGTTCGGACCGATTTGCTCAGGTGTTCCTTCTTACCAGATCGATGTTCTGCATCACTTCTATCTTGTTCAAAGCATCTGAAGTAGGCTTAAGTTCTTGTCGAGTGCTGTGATCTGGGCGGCCATCATTTGTTCAAACTTTGCGGTCATGGCTTCAATCAAGTAGCTTGTTGTTGGCTGTATTACTCGCTTCTACATCATCGTCACCATGTTTCTCAAAACAACAAGCAAACAAGTCACCAAAGAGATCGTTCTTGTAGAAAATTTTGCAGGTCTAGGGGAATACAAACAATCACTTAACTAGATCTAATCATCTCAAGCAAGCTTAACAAAAATAAAATCTACTAGGAATATGAATAGACAATTCTCTTGGTTTTAAATAACCACAAGATCTCTAGAAATAAACTTAAGAACAACCAGATATAAGGATTAGAAACTCAACTTTCAGATCTTGCTCTGATACCACATGATATGAACCTCCTGAGCATATGGATCGATTCTGAAGTTGAGGAAGTCGAGAGATCACGATCTGGGAATTTCAGAGAATGAGCTCGAGCAAGTTTGATCGAGCTGGTAGCGCGGAAGTGCTCGAATTTCGCTAAAAACTTAGGAGCGCGTAGTTAAAGAGCTGAGTAGTCGGTCTCTTAAGTTTCGTTTCGATCTGACAAGCGGGCGAAGAGAAACGAGGGCACGGATGGAGCGGATCTAGGTGATTTCGGACCAGGTGGAGTGAGTAGCTTCAGTTCGAGAGATATGAGCTTCTCTTGAACGGCTGAGTTCTTCCTTTGATGGATTTTCGAACCAAAAGGAAGAACGAGTTGGATTTCCCAACCAGTGAACTATCTAGAGAGTTGGATGAAAATAGAAGATAGTTGATTTCCACAAAGAGTTTACAAGTCTTTAAATAGCTAGGGTTGTCAGAAATGAAAATGGGCCAAAAATAGAGTAATGGGCCAAATACATAGATATAGATATAAATGGGTTCTCTTGTTCAATTGTGACCCATAAGCCTCATTAAAACCTTACTTGCCAAAACCCAGTGGGAAAAAGACAAGTGAAGGAAAAAGAGTGCGAATGGATCACAAGCCCATTTATACCTCTTCACAAGCCTGAATCGATACTAAGGCATTGTGGACTGGTGAGTCTTCTTCTTGAATCTGCTTCATCATTCCAGCCACCAATTGGTTGAGTTGTTTGGCTTTGGCTCTGGTTATTGGTCCGGTTGGCATCTCGATTATCTTAGCAGCTCCACGATCATCTCCTAGCTCCTCCTCAGCCTCTAGTTCTTCTTCTTCCTCCTTGCTGCTCAGGTTCATATCAGTTTGCAAGCTTAAGAAGGCAATCTATGGTCTTAAGCAGTCACCTAGGGCTTGGTATCACAAGCTTAGTGGGTGTCTCCTTGAGAATGGATTTCGGAAATCTGAGGCAGATCATACATTGTTTACAACTCAGGGAGAAAATGGAATCGTTGCGGTGCTAGTTTATGTGGATGATATTATAATCACCGGAGATGATGTTGAGGGAATCAAGAGAACCAAGAGTTTACTCAAGGCTACATTTGATATCAAAGACTTAGGTGAGCTCAAATATTTCCTTGGGATTGAGGTATGTAAGTTTGCTGATGGACTCTTCTTATCCCAAAGGAAGTACACTCTTGATTTGTTGAAAGAGACAGGGAAGCTAGGAGTAAAACCAGCTAAGACACCTATCGAAGACGGGTACAAGATATGTCCTGAGGGGGAGCCACTTGTGGAAGTGAAGCAATATCAGAGACTTGTTGGGAGGCTGATCTACTTGACTATCACCAGACCTGACATCTCTTTTGCGGTGAATCAAGTAAGTCAGCACATGCAAGCACCAAGTAAACATCACTGGGGAATGGTGGATCGTATCCTCAGATACTTGAAAGGCACACCAGGCAAAGGTATTTGGATGGGTTGCAATAACTCAACTGATATAGTAGGGTATTGTGATTCGATGGGCAGGAGATAAGGCTGATCGGAAGTCAACCACCGGTTATTGCACTTTTGTTGGTGGAAATCTTGTTACTTGGAGGAGCAAGAAACAGAAAGTAATATCTAGATCAAGTGCAGAGGCTGAGTATCGAGCTATGGCAAACACAACGGGGGAACTGGTTTGGATAAAGGCTCTCCTCAAGGATCTAGGTATTGAATCTTCTGAACCTATTACTCTCCATTGCGACAATCAAGCAGCGATTCACATTGCCTCTAACTCTGTATTCCACGAGAGGACAAAGCACATAGAAGTTGATTGTCACTATGTTAGGGAGAAAGTTGAAGCCGGGATTATCCTTCCAACATTTGTTAGAAGCTTGGATCAGTTAGCTGATGTCTTCACCAAGGCTACATCATCCAGAGTGTGTAGTGATCTTCATGGCAAGATGGGTTTGATGGATCTCCACCAACCAATCTTGAGGGGGAGTGTTGAGCAGAAGATCAAGAGTGAAGACCAAGAGGTTATTATTAAAGCCCAAGAGTCCAAAAGTCCAAGAAGAATGTGAATTGGGCTGGATGAACAGTACCTACGAAAATCTTTAATTAATTTGTGGTTAGAGTTTTAGTCACATGTTAATTATTTGTGGCCACATGTTTGGCTTTATTACTTGAGATATTTTTCTTCTTGTAAAGGGACGAAATTAGATTTGAAGAAAAAAGATAGAGAGAAAAAATTTCTCCATCATCTTCTTCTTGTTCCGAAATTTTCTCTTGGTGTTCCTACAAATTTCTTTGTGTTTTTCTACAATCTGTACTCTTTTTCCCATGATGAGTTTTATCCCAATAGGTTTTCTCAGCATGGTTTTTAATGAGGCAGATGAATCACTACGTCGAGTTATTTATGAGTCATTGCTAGTGGGTAATAATGTACAAGTCACAATGACTTTGTACTTTAGTATTTTAGAGGCATCAACTAGGTTCCCTGGGAAGGACGCCACTTTCTGCTTTTTAAATTAAAAACGCTTGTTGTTTATTTTACAAAAAAAACTACATGATGTTTCCTTTTCTTAATTAGGTTCATGCTTTTAACTAGGGTTGTGTTATAAAACCCTAGTGGCGTGATCATTGTTAGGCGGCGAAGAATTTATAAAAAAAAACTGAAAGTTTGATTTCTTCCCTCACTTTGATTCGTGAAATATCTTCATTGAATCCGAATTTCTCAACACTTTGTGATCAAGAAATTCTGCTACCTGTTCTAAATCATCTTACCATCGAAACATCTATCCATAACAATTCACCAACCTGTTCTCCAAGTAATCACGCCCAGGCTCCATCCGAACACATCACTACCACCGCACCTCCACTCTCAACGTCGCGCCTCCACCCTCATCATCATCATCACGTCAACACAGCCTAAGTCAGAGTTGATCTAGGGAGATCTTATCAACTCGCTTCTCCACCTTGGTAGCATGCTTAAACTACTTTTGACACCTCTACACTTCTATTCAGTCTCATTTCTATCTTGAAAAGTCATAACTCTGTTTTTGGGATTTACAGCATGAAAAGGTCAAATCCTTGTAAATGAAAGCATTGATTCTTCATTTTCACATCAATAGGTGTTGTTTAAGACTCCATATGTGTCTTCTTGCTACAACTCCATAATTCACCATTAGAATCTCCTATGAGATTCAATGAACTAATAGAACTTTGGGATAAGCTATAATACTTGTGTCTTACTTTCACTCGCTTCTCCACCTTGGTAATACGCTTAAACTACTTTTGACACTTCAACACTTCTATTCACTCTCATTTCTATCTTGAAAAGTCATAACTCCGTTTTTGGGATTTGCAGCTTGAAAATGGTCAAATCCTTTTAAATGAAAGCATTGCTTCTTCATTTTCAAATGAATAGGTGTTGTTTAAGCCTCCATTTGTGTCTTCTTGCTACAACTCAAAAATTCACTTTTAGAATCTCCTATGAGATTGAAAGAACTAACAGAACTGTGGGATAAGCTATAATACTTGTTTCTTACATTGACTTGTTTCTCCACCTTGGTAGCATGCTTATACTACGTTTAACACTTCATCACTTATATTCACTCTCATTTCTATTTTGAAGAGTTATATCTCCGCTTTTGGGATTTACAGCTTGAAAATGGTCAAATCCTTGTAAATGAAAGCATTGATTCGTCATATTCACATCAATAGGTGTTGTTTCAGCCTCAATATGTGTCTTCTTGCTACAACTCTAAACTTCACCATTAAGATCTCCTATGAGATTTAAAGAACTAACAGAACTGAGGGATGAGCTATAATACTTGTTTCTTACTTTGCCTTGCTTCTCCACCTTGGTAGCACGGTTATACTACTTTTGACACTTCATCACTTATATTCACTCTCATTTCTATTTTGAAGAGTCATAACTCTACTTTTGGGATTTAAAGCTTGAAAATGGTCAAATCCTTGTAAATGAAAGCATTGATTCATCATATTCACATCATGGGTGTTGTTTCACCCTCCACATGTGTCTTCTTGCTAAAACTCCAAATTTCACCATTAGAATCTCCTATGAGATTCAAAGAACTAATAGAACCTTGGGATAAGCTATAATACTTGTGTCTTACTTTCACTCGCTTCTCCACCTTGGTAGCATGCTTAAACTACTTTTGACACCTCGACACTTCTATTCAGTCTCATTTCTATCTTGAAAAGTCATAACTCTGTATTTGGGATTTACAGCATGAAAAAGGTCAAATCCTTGTAAATGAAAGCATTGATTCTTCATTTTCACATCAATAGGTGTTGTTTAAGACTCCATATGTGTCTTCTTGCTACAACTCCATAATTCACCATTAGAATCTCCTATGAGATTCAAAGAACTAATATAACCTTGGGATAAGCTATAATACTTGTGTCTTACTTTCACTCGCTTCTCCACCTTGGTAACATGCTTAAACTACTTTTGACACTTCAACACTTCTATTCACACTCATTTCTATCTTGAAGAGTCATAACAACGATTTTGGGATTTACAGCTTGAAAATGGTCAAATTCTGTAAATGAAAGCATTGATTCTTCATATTCACATCGATAGGTGTTGTTTCAGCCTCCATATGTGTCTTCTTGCTACTACTCTAACATTCACCGTTAGAATCTTCTATGAAATTCAAAGAACTAACAGAACTGTAGGATAAGCTATAATACTTGTTTCTTACATTGATTTTCTTCACCACCTTGGTAGCATACTTATACTACTTTTGACACTTCAACACTTCTATTCACACTCATTTCTATCTTGAAGAGACATAACACCGATTTTGGGATTTACAGCTTGAAAATGGTCAAATCCTTGTAAATGAAAGCATTGATTCTTCATATTCACATCATGAGGTTTTGTTTCAGCCTCCATATGTGTCTTCTTGCTACTACTCCAAAATTCACCATTAGAATCTTCTATGAAATTCAAAGAACTAACAGAACTGTAGGATAAGCTATAATACTTGTTTCTTACATTGACTTTCTTCTCCACCTTGGTAGCATACTTATACTACTTTTGACACTTCAACATTTCTATCCACACTAATTTCTATTTTAAAGAGTCATAACACCGATTTTTGGATTGACAGCTTGAAAATGGTCAAATCCTTGTAAATGAAAGCATTGATTCTTCATATTCACATCGATAGGTGCTGTTTCAGCCTCCATATGTGTTTTCTTGCTACAACTCCAAAATTAACCATTAGAATCTCCTATGAGATTCAATGAACTAATAGAACTTTAGGATAAGCTATAATACTTATGTCTTACTTTCACTCACTTCTCCACCTTATTAACACGCTTAAACTACTTTTGACACTTCAACACTTCTATTCACTCTCATTTCTATCTTGAAAAGTCATAACTCCGTTTTTGGGATTTGCAGCTTGAAAATGGTCAAATCCTTGTAAATGAAAGCATTGCTTCTTCATTTTCAAATGAATAGGTGTTGTTTAAGCCTCAAAAATTCACCTTTAGAATCTCCTATGAGATTGAAAGAACTAACAGAACTGTGGGATAAGCTATAATACTTGTTTCTTACATTGACTTGTTTCTCCACCTTGGTAGCATGCTTATACTATGTTTAACACTTCATCACTTATATTCACTCTCATTTCTATTTTGAAGACTTATATCTCCGCTTTTGGGATTTACAGCTTGAAAATGGTCAAATCCTTGTAAATGAAAGCATTTATTCTTCATATTCACATCAATAGGTGTTGTTTCAGCCTCCATATGTGTCTTCTTGCTACAACTCTAAACTTCACCATTAGGATCTCCTATGAGATTTAAAGAACTAACAGAACTGAGGGATGAGCTATAATACTTGTATCTTACTTTGCCTTGCTTCTCCACCTTGGCTGCATGGTTATACTACTTTTGACACCTCATCACTTATATTCACTCTCATTTCTATTTTGATGAGTCATAACTCCACTTTTGGGATTTACAGCTTGAAAATGGTCAAATCCTTGTAAATGAAAGCATTGGTTCATCATATTCACATCCATAGGTGTTGTTTAAGACTCCATATGTGTCTTCTTGCTACAACTCCATAATTCACCATTAGAATCTCCTATGAGATTCAAAGAACTAATATAACCTTGGGATAAGCTATAATACTTGTGTCTTACTTTCACTCGCTTCTCCACCTTGGTAGCATGCTTAAACTACTTTTTGACACCTCGACACTTCTATTCAGTCTCATTTCTATCTTGAAAAGTCATAACTCTGTATTTGGGATTTACAGCATGAAAAAGGTCAAATCCTTGTAAATGAAAGCATTGATTCTTCATTTTCACATCAATAGGTGTTGTTTAAGACTCCATATGTGTCTTCTTGCTACAACTCCATAATTCACCATTAGAATCTCCTATGAGATTCAAAGAACTAATATAACCTTGGGATAAGCTATAATACTTGTGTCTTACTTTCACTCGCTTCTCCACCTTGGTAACATGCTTAAACTACTTTTGACACTTCAACACTTCTATTCACACTCATTTCTATCTTGAAGAGTCATAACAACGATTTTGGGATTTACAGCTTGAAAATGGTCAAATTCTGTAAATGAAAGCATTGATTCTTCATATTCACATCGATAGGTGTTGTTTCAGCCTCCATATGTGTCTTCTTGCTACTACTCTAACATTCACCGTTAGAATCTTCTATGAAATTCAAAGAACTAACAGAACTGTAGGATAAGCTATAATACTTGTTTCTTACATTGACTTTCTTCTCCACCTTGGTAGCATACTTATACTACTTTTAACATTTCAACACTTCTATTCACACTCATTTCTATCTTGAAGAGTCATAACAACGATTTTGGGATTTACAGCTTGAAAATGGTCAAATCCTTGTAAATGAAAGCATTGATTCTTCATATTCACATCGATAGGTGTTGTTTCAGCCTCCATATGTGTCTTCTTGCTACTACTCCAAAATTCACCATTAGAATCTTCTATGAAATTCAAAGAACTAACAGAAGTGTAGGATAAGCTATAATACTTGTTTCTTACATTGACTTTCTTCTCCACCTTGGTAGCATACTTATACTACTTTTAACATTTCAACACTTCTATTCACACTCATTTCTATCTTGAAGAGTCATAACACCGATTTTGGGATTTACAGCTTGAAAATGGTCAAATCCTTGTAAATGAAAGCATTGATTGTTCATATTCACATCGATAGGTGTTGTTTCACCCTCCATATGTGATTTCTTGCTACAACTCCAAAATTCACCATTAGAATCTCCTATGAGATTCAATGAACTAATAGAACTTTGGGATAAGCTATAATACTTGTGTCTTACTTTCACTCGCTTCTCCACCTTGGTAACACGCTTAAACTACTTTTGACACTTCAACACTTCTATTCACTCTCATTTCTATCTTGAAAAGTCATAACTCCGTTTTTGGGATTTGCAGCTTGAAAATGGTCAAATCCTTGTAAATGAAAGCATTGCTTCTTCATTTTCAAATGAATAGGTGTTGTTTAAGCCTCAATTTGTGTCTTCTTGCTACAACTCAAAAATTCACCTTTAGAATCTCCTATGAGATTGAAAGAACTAACAGAACTGTGGGATAAGCTATAATACTTGTTTCTTACATTGACTTGTTTCTCCACCTTGGTAGCATGCTTATACTATGTTTAACACTTCATCACTTATATTCACTCTCATTTCTATTTTGAAGACTTATATCTCCGCTTTTGGGATTTACAGCTTGAAAATGGTCAAATCCTTGTAAATGAAAGCATTGATTCGTCATATTCACATCAATAGGTGTTGTTTCAGCCTCAATATGTGTCTTCTTGCTACAACTCTAAACTTCACCATTAGGATCTCCTATGAGATTTAAAGAACTAACAGAACTGAGGGATGAGCTATAATACTTGTTTCTTACTTTGCCTTGCTTCTCCACCTTGGTAGCACGGTTATACTACTTTTGACACTTCATCACTTATATTCACTCTCATTTCTATTTTGAAGAGTCATAACTCCACTTTTGGGATTTACAGCTTGAAAATGGTCAAATCCTTGTAAATGAAAGCATTGATTCATCATATTCACATCATGGGTGTTGTTTCACCCTCCACATGTGTCTTCTTGCTAAAACTCCAAATTTCACCATTAGAATCTCCTATGAGATTCAAAGAACTAATAGAACCTTGGGATAAGCTATAATACTTGTGTCTTACTTTCACTCGCTTCTCCACCTTGGTAGCATGCTTAAACTACTTTTGACACCTCTACACTTCTATTTAGTCTCATTTCTATCTTGAAAAGTCATAACTCTGTTTTTGGGATTTACACCATGAAAAAGGTCAAATCATTGTAAATGAAAGCATTGATTCTTCATTTTCACATCAATAGGTGTTGTTTAAGACTCCATATGTGTCTTCTTGCTACAACTCCATAATTCACCATTAGAATCTCCTATGAGATTCAAAGAACTAATATAACCTTGGGATAAGCTATAATACTTGTGTCTTACTTTCACTCGCTTCTCCACCTTGGTAACATGCTTAAACTACTTTTGACACTTCAACACTTCTATTCACACTCATTTCTATCTTGAAGAGTCATAACAATGATTTTGGGATTTACAGCTTGAAAATGGTCAAATTCTGTAAATGAAAGCATTGATTCTTCATATTCACATCGATAGGTGTTGTTTCAGCCTCCATATGTGTCTTCTTGCTACTACTCTAACATTCACCGTTAGAATCTTCTATGAAATTCAAAGAACTAACAGAACTGTAGGATAAGCTATAATACTTGTTTCTTACATTGATTTTCTTCACCACCTTGGTAGCATACTTATACTACTTTTGACACTTCAACACTTCTATTCACACTCATTTCTATCTTGAAGAGACATAACACCGATTTTGGGATTTACCGCTTGAAAATGGTCAAATCCTTGTAAATGAAAGCATTGATTCTTCATATTCACATCGATAGGTGTTGTTTCAGCCTCCATATGTGTCTTCTTGCTACTCTAAAATTCACCATTAGAATCTTCTATGAAATTCAAAGAACTAAGAGAAGTGTAGGATAAGCTATAATACTTGTTTCTTACATTGACTTTCTTCTCCACCTTGGTAGCATACTTATACTACTTTTAACATTTCAACACTTCTATTCACACTCATTTCTATCTTGAAGAGTCATAACACCGATTTTGGGATTTACAGCTTGAAAATGGTCAAATCCTTGTAAATGAAAGCATTGATTGTTCATATTCACATCGATAGGTGTTGTTTCACCCTCCATATGTGATTTCTTGCTACAACTCCAAAATTCACCATTAGAATCTCCTATGATATGCTATAATACTTGTGTCTTACTTTCACTCGCTTCTCCACCTTGGTAACACGCTTAAACTACTTTTGACACTTCAACACTTCTATTCACTCTCATTTCTATCTTGAAAAGTCATAACTCCGTTTTTGGGATTTGCAACTTGAAAATGGTCAAATCCTTGTAAATGAAAGCATTGCTTCTTCATTTTCAAATGAATAGGTGTTGTTTAAGCCTCAATTTGTGTCTTCTTGCTACAACTCAAAAATTCACCTTTAGAATCTCCTATGAGATTGAAAGAACTAACAGAACTGTGGGATAAGCTATAATACTTGTTTCTTACATTGACTTGTTTCTCCACCTTGGTAGCATGCTTATACTATGTTTAACACTTCATCACTTATATTCACTCTCATTTCTATTTTGAAGACTTATATCTCCGCTTTTGGGATTTACAGCTTGAAAATGGTCAAATCCTTGTAAATGAAAGCATTGATTCGTCATATTCACATCAATAGGTGTTGTTTCAGCCTCAATATGTGTCTTCTTGCTACAACTCTAAACTTCACCATTAGGATCTCCTATGAGATTTAAAGAACTAACAGAACTGAGGGATGAGCTATAATACTTGTTTCTTACTTTGCCTTGCTTCTCCACCTTTGCTTCAGCACTTATATCCACTCTCATTTCTATTTTGAAGAGTCATAACTCCACTTTTGGGATTTACAGCTTGAAAATGGTCAAATCCTTGTAAATGTATTCATCATATTCACATCATGGGTGTTGTTTCACCCTCCATTTTTTTTTTTTGCTAAAACTCCAAATTTCACCATTAGAATCTCCTATGAGAATTCAAAGAACCTTGGGAATAGAACCTTGGTATAAGACTTGTGTCTTACTGTCCCGCGCTTCTCCACCTTGGTAGCATGCTTAAACTACTTGTGACGCCGCGACACTTCTATTCACTCTCATTTATATCTTGAAGAGTCATAACTCAGTTTTTGGGATTCTCAGCTTGAAAAAGGTCAAATCCTTGTAAATGAAAGCATTGATTCTTCATTTTCACATCAATAGGTGTTGTTTAAGACTCCATATGTGTCTTCTTGCTACAACTCCATAATTCACCATTAGAATCTCCTATGAGATTCAAAGAACTAATATAACCTTGGGATAAGCTATAATACTTGTGTCTTACTTTCACTCGCTTCTCCACCTTGGTAACATGCTTAAACTACTTTTGACACTTCAACACTTCTATTCACACTCATTTCTATCTTGAAGAGTCATAACAATAATTTTGGGATTTACAGCTTGAAAATGGTCAAATTCTGTAAATGAAAGCATTGATTCTTCATATTCACATCGATAGGTGTTGTTTCAGCCTCCATATGTGTCTTCTTGCTACTACTCTAACATTCACCGTTAGAATCTTCTATGAAATTCAAAGAACTAACAGAACTGTAGGATAAGCTATAATACTTGTTTCTTACATTGATTTTCTTCACCACCTTGGTAGCATACTTATACTACTTTTGACACTTCAACACTTCTATTCACACTCATTTCTATCTTGAAGAGACATAACACCGATTTTGGGATTTACCGCTTGAAAATGGTCAAATCCTTGTAAATGAAAGCATTGATTCTTCATATTCACATCGATAGGTGTTGTTTCAGCCTCCATATGTGTCTTCTTGCTACTACTCCAAAATTCACCATTAGAATCTTCTATGAAATTCAAAGAACTAAGAGAAGTGTAGGATAAGCTATAATACTTGTTTCTTACATTGACTTTCTTCTCCACCTTGGTAGCATACTTATACTACTTTTAACATTTCAACACTTCTATTCACACTCATTTCTATCTTGAAGAGTCATAACACCGATTTTGGGATTTACAGCTTGAAAATGGTCAAATCCTTGTAAATGAAAGCATTGATTGTTCATATTCACATCGATAGGTGTTGTTTCACCCTCCATATGTGATTTCTTGCTACAACTCCAAAATTCACCATTAGAATCTCCTATGAGATTCAATGAACTAACAGAATTATGGGATCAGCTATAATGTTTGTTTCTTACTTTCACTGCGGCTTCCACACCTTGGTAACACGCTTAAACTACTTTTGACCCTTCAACACTTCTATTCACTCTCATTTCTATCTTGAAGAGTCATATCTCCGTTTTTGGGATTTGCAGCTTGAGAATGGTCATATCCTTGTAAATTAAAGCATTTCTTCTTCATTGTCAAAGGGATAGGTGTTGTTTAAGTCTCAATTTGTGTCTTCTTGCTAAAACAAACCAAAAATTCACCATTAGAAACTCCTATGAGATTCCTTGAACTAACAGAACTGTGGGATAAGCTATAATACTTGTTTCTTACATTGACTTGTTTCTCCACCTTGGTAGCATGCTTATACTATGTTTAACACTTCATCACTTATATTCACTTTCATTTCTATTTTGAAGACTTATATCTCCGCTTTTGGGATTTACAGCTTGAAAATGGTCAAATCCTTGTAAATGAAAGCATTGATTCGTCATATTCACATCAATAGGTGTTGTTTCAGCCTCAATATGTGTCTTCTTGCTACAACTCTAAACTTCACCATTAGGATCTCCTATGAGATTTAAAGAACTAACAGAACTGAGGGATGAGCTATAATACTTGTTTCTTACTTTGCCTTGCTTCTCCACCTTGGTAGCACGGTTATACTACTTTTGACACTTCATCACTTATATTCAATCTCATTTCTATTTTGAAGAGTCATAACTCCACTTTTGGGATTTACAGCTTGAAAATGGTCAAATCCTTGTAAATGAAAGCATTGATTCATCATATTCACATCATGGGTGTTGTTTCACCCTCCACATGTGTCTTCTTGCTAAAACTCCAAATTTCACCATTAGAATCTCCTATGAGATTCAAAGAACTAATAGAACCTTGGGATAAGCTATAATACTTGTGTCTTACTTTCACTCGCTTCTCCACCTTGGTAGCATGCTTAAACTACTTTTGACACCTCGACACTTCTATTCAGTCTCATTTCTATCTTGAAAAGTCATAACTCTGTATTTGGGATTTACAGCATGAAAAAGGTCAAATCCTTGTAAATGAAAGCATTGATTCTTCATTTTCACATCAATAGGTGTTGTTTAAGACTCCATATGTGTCTTCTTGCTACAACTCCATAATTCACCATTAGAATCTCCTATGAGATTCAAAGAACTAATATAACCTTGGGATAAGCTATAATACTTGTGTCTTACTTTCACTTGCTTCTCCACCTTGGTAACATGCTTAAACTACTTTTGACACTTCAACACTTCTATTCACACTCATTTCTATCTTGAAGAGTCATAACAACGATTTTGGGATTTACAGCTTGAAAATGGTCAAATTCTGTAAATGAAAGCATTGATTCTTCATATTCACATCGATAGGTGTTGTTTCAGCCTCCATATGTGTCTTCTTGCTACTACTCTAACATTCACCGTTAGAATCTTCTATGAAATTCAAAGAACTAACAGAACTGTAGGATAAGCTATAATACTTGTTTCTTACATTGATTTTCTTCACCACCTTGGTAGCATACTTATACTACTTTTGACACTTCAACACTTCTATTCACACTCATTTCTATCTTGAAGAGACATAACACCGATTTTGGGATTTACCGCTTGAAAATGGTCAAATCCTTGTAAATGAAAGCATTGATTCTTCATATTCACATCGATAGGTGTTGTTTCAGCCTCCATATGTGTCTTCTTGCTACTACTCCAAAATTCACCATTAGAATCTTCTATGAAATTCAAAGAACTAAGAGAGTGTAGGATAAGCTATAATACTTGTTTCTTACATTGACTTTCTTCTCCACCTTGGTAGCATACTTATACTACTTTTAACATTTCAACACTTCTATTCACACTCATTTCTATCTTGAAGAGTCATAACACCGATTTTGGGATTTACAGCTTGAAAATGGTCAAATCCTTGTAAATGAAAGCATTGATTGTTCATATTCACATCGATAGGTGTTGTTTCACCCTCCATATGTGATTTCTTGCTACAACTCCAAAATTCACCATTAGAATCTCGTATGAGATTCAATGAACTAATAGAACCTTGGGATAAGCTATAATACTTGTGTCTTACTTTCACTCGCTTCTCCACCTTGGTAACACGCTTAAACTACTTTTGACACTTCAACACTTCTATTCACTCTCATTTCTATCTTGAAAAGTCATAACTCCGTTTTTGGGATTTGCAGCTTGAAAATGGTCAAATCCTTGTAAATGAAAGCATTGCTTCTTCATTTTCAAATGAATAGGTGTTGTTTAAGCCTCCATTTGTGTCTTCTTGCTACAACTCCAAAATTCACCATTAGAATCTCCTATGAGATTCAAAAAACTAACAGAACTGTGGGATAAGCTATAATACTTGTTTCTTACATTGACTTGTTTCTCCACCTTGGTAGCATGCTTATACTACGTTTAACAATTCATCACTTATATTCACTCTCATTTCTATTTTGAAGAGTTATATCTCCGCTTTTGGGATTTACTTGAAAATGGTCAAATCCTTGTAAATGAAAGCATTGATTCGTCATATTCACATCAATAGGTGTTGTTTCAGCCTCAATATGTGTCTTCTTGCTACAACTCTAAACTTCACCATTAGGATCTCCTATGAGATTTAAAGAACTAACAGAACTGAGGGATGAGCTATAATACTTGTTTCTTACTTTGCCTTGCTTCTCCACCTTGGTAGCACGGTTATACTACTTTTGACACTTCATCACTTATATTCACTCTCATTTCTATTTTGAAGAGTCATAACTCCACTTTTGGGATTTACAGCTTGAAAATGGTCAAATCCTTGTAAATGAAAGCATTGATTCATCATATTCACATCATGGGTGTTGTTTCACCCTCCACATGTGTCTTCTTGCTAAAACTCCAAATTTCACCATTAGAATCTCCTATGAGATTCAAAGAACTAATAGAACCTTGGGATAAGCTATAATACTTGTGTCTTACTTTCACTCGCTTCTCCACCTTGGTAGCATGCTTAAACTACTTTTGACACCTCGACTGATATGAACCTGAGCAGCAAGGAGGAAGAAGAAGAACTAGAGGCTGAGGAGGAGCTAGGAGATGATCGTGGAGCTGCTAAGATAATCGAGATGCCAACCGGACCAATAACCAGAGCCAAAGCCAAACAACTCAACCAATTGGTGGCTGGAATGATGAAGCAGATTCAAGAAGAAGACTCACCAGTCCACAATGCCTTAGTATCGATTCAGGCTTGTGAAGAGGTATAAATGGGCTTGTGATCCATTCGCACTCTTTTTCCTTCACTTGTCTTTTTCCCACTGGGTTTTGGCAAGTAAGGTTTTAATGAGGCTTATGGGTCACAATTGAACAAGAGAACCCATTTATATCTATATCTATGTATTTGGCCCATTACTCTATTTTTGGCCCATTTTCATTTTACAGCAACCCTAGCTATTTAAAGACTTGTAAACTCTTTGTGGAAATCAACTATCTTCTATTTTCATCCAACTCTCTAGATAGTTCACTGGTTGGGAAATCCAACTCGTTCTTCCTTTTGGTTCGAAAATCCATCAAAGGAAGAACTCAGCCGTTCAAGAGAAGCTCATATCTCTCGAACTGAAGCTACTCACTCCACCTGGTCCGAAATCACCTAGATCCGCTCCATCCGTGCCCTCGTTTCTCTTCGCCCGCTTGTCAGATCGAAACGAAACTTAAGAGACCGACTACTCAGCTCTTTAACTACGCGCTCCTAAGTTTTTAGCGAAATCCGAGCACTTCCGCGCTACCAGCTCGATCAAACTTGCTCGAGCTCATTCTCTGAAATTCCCAGATCGTGATCTCTCGACTTCCTCAACTTCAGAATCGATCCATATGCTCAGGAGGTTCATATCATGTGGTATCAGAGCAAGATCTGAAAGTTGAGTTTCTAATCCTTATATCTGGTTGTTCTTAAGTTTATTTCTAGAGATCTTGTGATTATTTAAAACCCAGCAGAATTGTCTATTCATATTCCTAGTAGATTTTATTTTTGTTAAGCTTGCTGAGATGATTAGATCTAGTTCGTGATTGTTTGTATTCCCCTAGACCTGCAAAATTTTCTACAAGAACAGTCTACTGGTGACTTGTTTGCTTGTTGTTTTCAGGAAACATGATCGATTTATGATGTAGAAGCAAGTAATACAGCCAACAACAAGCTACTGATTGAAGCCATGACCGCAAAGTTTGAACAAATGATGGCACCCAGATCACAGCACTACGACAAGAACTTAAGCCTACTTCAGATGCTGAACAAGATAGAAGTGATGCAGAACATCGATCTGGTAGAAGAGGAACACACAGAGCAAATCGGTCTGAACATGATGATGATGAAGCTACAGACTACTATGGGAACAGCACTGATCGTTCACAGCGAGTAATAGAAGCCAGAGGCGACAAGCGATGCTGCGCATTTATCAAAGAACTAGCAACCTTAATGGTCTCAAGCTCAAAATACCACCCTTCCAAGGAAAGAATGATCCAGATGCATAATTAGAGTGGGAAAAGAAGATTGTGCTAGTGTTTGACTGCCAATATTATACGGAAGAGAGTAAGGCGAAGCTAGCAGCCACTGAATTTTATGATTATGCCCTCAGTTGGTAGGGATCAGCTAGTCACAACTAGAAGGCGCAATGGTGAACTCCCCATAAGAAGTTAGGCACGGGCGCTCTATTAAGGAAACGTTTTGTTCCAGGCCATTACAACAGAGAGCTGCATCAACGGCTTAGGAGATTAACGCAAGGTAGCAAGTCTGTGGAGGACTATTTTCAGGAGATGGAAACATTGATGTTGCGAGCTGATATCTCGGGAAAGATAGAGAAGCCACAATGGCAAGGTTTCTGGGAGGTCTGAACAGGGAAATTCAGGATCAAGTTGAGATGCAACACTATGTGGACCTTGAAGAAATGCTACACAAGGCTACTCTTATAGAGCAGCAACTTTCAAGGAGAGGCAGAACCAGGTCTAGTTTTGGTAATCAGCAAAGTGTAAAGCCTGAGTACAAAAGAGAAGATAAGCTTCAGTTTCAGAAAATTTACAAGCCATCTACTGTGCCCAAAGAGGTTGCCACCACGAGTTCTAAGGGAAAAGCGGATGCAGAAACAGTGGCCAAACCAAGAGGAGCTCGATCCAGAGATGTCACTTGTTTTAAATGCCATGGGCGAGGTCATTATGCCAATGAGTGCTCTAACACTAGAGTAATGATACTTCTGGACAATGGTGAATATGCATCAACTGATGAAACTGAAGAAGAGCCTATGGAAGAGAGTGAAGAATTTCCCGTTCAAGGAAACATCATAGTTGCTAGAAGGACTCTCAGCTTAAACAGCCTAAACCCATGGAAGAAGAGCAAAGGGAGAATCTGTTCCACACTAGATGCTTAGTAAATGGTAAAGTTTGCAGCCTTATCATCGATGGGGGTAGCTGCACCAATGTAGCTAGTGAAACTATGGTCAAGAAGCTCAACCTGAAGATACAACCTCATCCTCAACCATATAATCTGCAATGGCTAAATGAGAAAGGCGAAATGAAGGTGAAGAATCAGGTGCTGGTTTCACTCTCTATTGGCAAGTATGAGGACGAAATACTCTGTGATGTGCTACCAATGGAGGCAGGACACATACTTCTTGGGCGTCCTTGGCAGTCTGATCACAAAGCAATTCATGATGGATATACAAATCGCCATTCTTTTGTGTTCCAGGGCAGAAAAACCACGCTAGTTCCTTTGACTCCTAATGAGGTTTATCAAGACCAGCTTCAACTCAAGAACAATGAGGATACTAGCAGAAAAAAGTCTAACTTCTTAGCTCGTCATAGTGAAGTCAAGAGTGCTATGTCTGCAGATGAATCTGTGCTCTTATTTGTTTATAAGGAATTGCTTAGCACTATGACTGATCTTGCACCGGTATTACCGAGTGAAATGCTTAAACTTTTGCAGGATTTTGCGGAACTATTCCCTGAAGAGACCCCCAAAGGACTACCACCTATAAGAGGAATCGAGCATCAGATTGACTTTGTCCCAGGGTCTGCTCTCCCAAACCGACCAGCGTACAGAACCAATCCAACGGAAACAAAGGAACTTCAGAAGCAGGTCGATGAACTGATGGATAAGGGCTTTATTCGCGAAAGTATGAGTCCTTGCGCTGTTCCCGTACTCCTCGTGCCCAAAAAGGATGGAAGCTCAGCACGTGTGTGGACTGTAGAGCTATAAACAACATTACGGTTAAGTATCGCCACCCTATCCCTAGACTTGATGATATGCTTGATGAATTGCATGGTTCTTGTATCTTTTCTAAGATTGATTTAAAAAGTGGCTATCATCAGATTAGAATGAAGGAAGGGGATGAATGGAAAACGGCATTTAAAACTAAGCATGGTCTTTATGAATGGTTGGTTATGCCGTTTGGTCTTACTAATGCACCTAGTACTTTCTCATGAGACTGATGAATCATGTTCTTAGAGCTTACATTGGTGTCTTTGTGGTAGTTTACTTTGACGACATCTTGATTTATAGTAAGAACTTGATTGATCATTTTGAGCATGTTCGTTTTTGTGCTAGAGGTGCTTAGAAAGGAAAGGCTGTTTGCCAACTTTAAGAAAGGTACCTTTTGTACAGATAACCTTGTCTTTTTAGGTTTTGTGGTTAGAGCAAGATGGCATTAAGGTCGATGAGGAGAAGATTAAAGCCATCAAAGATTGGCCTAGTCCAACCACAACTGAGAAGTTCCAAGCTTCCATGGTCTTGCTGGTTTTATAGGAGATTTGTCAAGGACTTCAGTACCCTTATGGCACCACTTTACAGGAAGTTATCAAAAAGGATGTTGGATTCAAATGGGAACAACCGCAGGAGGAAGCATTCCAGAATTTGAAGGATAAGCTTATTAATGCACCAATTCTCATTCTACCTAATTTTACTAAAACTTTTGAAATTGAGTGTGATGCTTCAGGCTTAGGGATTGGCGCAGTACTAATGCAAGACAAGAAGCCTATAGCATATTTCAGTGAGAAGCTGAGCGGATCAACTTTGAATTATCCAACCTATGATAAGGAGCTCTATGCTTTGGTCAGATCACTTCAGCAATGGCAGCACTATCTATGGCCGAAGGAGTTCGTTATCCATTCTGATCACCAATCACTCAAGCACTTAAGAGGACAACATAAGCTTAACAAGAGACATGCTCGATGGGTAGAATTCATTGAGACATTTCCCTATGTCATTAAGTACAAACAAGGTAAGGAGAATGTGGTGGCCGATGCCCTTTCTCGAAGGTACACTCTTCTGTCCACTTTAGAAACTAAACTGCTTGGATTTGAACACTTGAAAGAGCTATATGCTGATGATAACGATTTTAAGGAAGCTTTTACAAAAAGTGGGAAATTTGCTTGGGGAAAATACTTTCAGCATGACGGTTTCTTATTCTTTGATAATCGTCTCTGCATTCCTAACGGTTCTGTTCGAGATCTTTTAGTCAGGGAAGCTCATGGAGGAGGACTGATGGGTCACTTTGGCTATGCTAAGACACTTAAGGTGGTTACAGAACATTTTTATTGGCCTCACCTAAAACGTGATGTTGAGAGGATCTGTTCTCGATGCTAACTTGCAAACAGGCCAAATCTAAGGTTCCGCCAAGTGGTTTGTATAATCCTTTACCTATTCCTCCTCATCCTTGGCCTGACATTTCAATGGATTTCATAGTAGGTTTGCTCTAGAACTCGAATCGAAAAGATTCTATCTTTGTAGTTAGAGATGATTCTCTAAGATGTCCCATTTCATCTGCTTGCCATAAGACCGATGATGCATCTCATATAGCAATGTTGTTCTTTAAGGAGATTGTTAGGCTTCATGGCATGCCTAGGACCATTGTATCTGATAGAGACACTAAGTTTCTAAGTCATTTTTGGAGAACTGTTTGGTCAAAACTAGGAACTAAGCTAGTGTTCTCAACTACATGTCACCCTCGGATCGATGGCCAAACCGAGGTAGTTAATAGGACACTAGGTACTCCTTCTACGTGCATTAATTAAGAAGAATATCCGTACTTGGGAAGAATGTTTACCTCCTATGTCGAATTTGCATATAATCATGCCATTCATTCTGCATCTAACTACTCACCATTTGAGATTGTTTATGGCTTTAATCCTTTATCTACTAGGGATTTAACTCCTTTACCTATGAGTGAAAGAAGCAGCTTAGATGGAAAGAAGAAGGCTGAGCTAGTTAAACAGATTCATGCAAAAGCACGTGAGAACATAGAAAAGAGGACCCAACAATATGCTAACCAAGCTAACAAAGGAAGACGCCAAGTGGTATTTGAAGAAGGTGATCAAGTTTGGTTGCATCTGCGCAAGGAGCGGTTCCCAGCTGAGAGGAAGTCCAAATTAATGCCCAGAATTGATGGACCATTCACAGTCACCAAGAGGATTAATGACAACGCCTATCAACTCGATCTTCAAGGTAAGTATGAAGTTAGTCCCAGTTTCAATGTGTCTGACTTGATTCCTTTTGTTGCAGATGATCCAGATTTGAGGACAAATCCTTTTCAAGAGGGAGGAGATGATATGAACCTGAGCAGCAAGGAGGAAGAAGAAGAACTAGAGGCTGAGGAGGAGCTAGGAGATGATCGTGGAGCTGCTAAGATAATCAGAGCTGCCAACCGGACCAATAACCAGAGCCAAAGCCAAACAACTCAACCAATTGGTGGCTGGAATGATGAAGCAGATTCAAGAAGAAGACTCACCAGTCCACAATGCCTTAGTATCGATTCAGGCTTGTGAAGAGGTATAAATGGGCTTGTGATCCATTCGCACTCTTTTTCCTTCACTTGTCTTTTTCCCACTGGGTTTTGGCAAGTAAGGTTTTAATGAGGCTTATGGGTCACAATTGAACAAGAGAACCCATTTATATCTATATCTATGTATTTGGCCCATTACTCTATTTTTGGCCCATTTTCATTTTACAGCAACCCTAGCTATTTAAAGACTTGTAAACTCTTTGTGGAAATCAACTATCTTCTATTTTCATCCAACTCTCTAGATAGTTCACTGGTTGGGAAATCCAACTCGTTCTTCCTTTTGGTTCGAAAATCCATCAAAGGAAGAACTCAGCCGTTCAAGAGAAGCTCATATCTCTCGAACTGAAGCTACTCACTCCACCTGGTCCGAAATCACCTAGATCCGCTCCATCCGTGCCCTCGTTTCTCTTCGCCCGCTTGTCAGATCGAAACGAAACTTAAGAGACCGACTACTCAGCTCTTTAACTACGCGCTCCTAAGTTTTTAGCGAAATCCGAGCACTTCCGCGCTACCAGCTCGATCAAACTTGCTCGAGCTCATTCTCTGAAATTCCCAGATCGTGATCTCTCGACTTCCTCAACTTCAGAATCGATCCATATGCTCAGGAGGTTCATATCATCGACACTTCTATTCAGTCTCATTTCTATCTTGAAAAGTCATAACTCTGTATTTGGGATTTACAGCATGAAAAAGGTCAAATCCTTGTAAATGAAAGCATTGATTCTTCATTTTCACATCAATAGGTGTTGTTTAAGACTCCATATGTGTCTTCTTGCTACAACTCCATAATTCACCATTAGAATCTCCTATGAGATTCAAAGAACTAATATAACCTTGGGATAAGCTATAATACTTGTGTCTTACTTTCACTCGCTTCTCCACCTTGGTAACATGCTTAAACTACTTTTGACACTTCAACACTTCTATTCACACTCATTTCTATCTTGAAGAGTCATAACAACGATTTTGGGATTTACAGCTTGAAAATGGTCAAATTCTGTAAATGAAAGCATTGATTCTTCATATTCACATCGATAGGTGTTGTTTCAGCCTCCATATGTGTCTTCTTGCTACTACTCTAACATTCACCGTTAGAATCTTCTATGAAATTCAAAGAACTAACAGAACTGTAGGATAAGCTATAATACTTGTTTCTTACATTGAAATTCTTCTCCACCTTGGTAGCATACTTATATTACTTTTGACACTTCAACACTTCTATTCACACTCATTTCTATCTTGAAGAGTCATAACACCAATTTTGGGATTTACAGCCTGAAAATGGTCAAATCCTTGTAAATGAAAGCATTGATTCTTCATATTCACATCGATAGGTGTTGTTTCGGCCTCCACATGTGTCTTCTTGCTATTACTCCAAAATTTACCATTAGAATCTTCTATGAAATTCAAAGAACTAACTGAACTGTAGGATAAGCTATAATACTTGTTTCTTACATTGACATTCTTCTCCACCTTGGTAGCATACTTATACTACTTTTGACACTTCAACACTTCTATTCACACTCATTTCTATCTTGAAGAGTCATAACACCGATTTTGGGATTTATAGCTTGAAAATGGTCAAATCCTTGTAAATGAAAGCATTGATTCTTCATATTCACATCGATAGATGTTGTTTCAGCCTCCTTATGTGATTTCTTGCTACAACTCCAAAATTCACCATTAGAATCTCCTATGAGATTCAATGAACTAATCGAACCTTGGGATAAGCTATAATACTTGTGTCTTACTTTCAATCGCTTCTCCACCTTGGTAACACGGTTAAACTACTTTTGACACTTCAACACTTCTATTCACTCTCATTTCTATCTTGAAAAGTCATAACTCCGTTTTTGGGATTTGCAGCTTGAAAATGGTCAAATCCTTGTAAATGAAAGCATTGCTTCTTCATTTTCAAATGAATAGGTGTTGTTTAAGCCTCCATTTTTTGTCTTCTTGCTACAACTCCAAATTTCACCATTAGAATCTCCTATGAGATTGAAAGAACTAACAGAACTGTGGGATAAGCTATAATACTTGTTTCTTACATTGACTTGTTTCTCCACCTTGGTAGCATGCTTATACTACGTTTAACACTTCATCACTTATATTCACTCTCATTTCTATTTTGAAGAGTTATATCTCCGCTTTTGGGATTTACACCTTGAAAATGATCATATCCTTGTAAATGAAAGCATTGATTTGTCATATTCACATCAATAGGTTTTGTTTCAGCCTCCATATGTGTCTTCTTGCTACAACTCTAAACTTCACCACTAGGATCTCCTATGAGATTTAAAGAACTAACAGAACTGAGGGATGAGCTGTAATACTTGTTTCTTACTTTGCCTTGCTTCTCCACCTTGGTACCATGCTTATATTACTTTTGACACTTCATCACTTATATTCACTCTCATTTCTATTTTGAAGAGTCATAACTCCACTTTTGGGATTTACAGCTTGAAAATGGTCAAATCCATGTAAATGGAAGCATTGATTCATCATATTCACATCAATAGGTGTTGTTTCAGCCTCCATATGTGTCTTCTTGCTACAACTCCAAATTTCACCATTAGAATCTCCTATGAGATTCAAAGAACTAATAGAACCTTGGGATAAGCTATAATACTTGTGTCTTACTTTCACTCGCTTCTCCACCTTGGTAGCATGCTTAAACTACTTTTGACACTTCAACACTTCTATTCACTCTCGTTTCTATCTTTAAAGGTCATAACTCTATTTTTGGGATTTACAGCATGAAAAAGGTCAAATCATTGTAAATGAAAGCATTGATTCTTCATTTTCACATCAATAGGTGTTGTTTAAGACTCCATATGTGTCTTCTTGCTACAACTCCATAATTCACCATTAGAATCTCCTATGAGATTCAAAGAACTAATATAACCTTGGGATAAGCTATAATACTTGTGTCTTACTTTCACTCGCTTCTCCACCTTGGTAACATGCTTAAACTACTTTTGACACTTCAACACTTCTATTCACACTCATTTCTATCTTGAAGAGTCATAACACCGATTTTGGGATTTACAGCTTGAAAATGGTCAAATTCTGTAAATGAAAGCATTGATTCTTCATATTCACATCGATAGGTGTTGTTTCAGCCTCCATATGTGTCTTCTTGCTACTACTCCAAAATTCACCATTAGAATCTTCTATGAAATTCAAAGAACTAACAGAACTGTAGGATAAGCTATAATACTTGTTTCTTACATTGACTTTCTTCTCCACCTTGGTAGCATACTTATACTACTTTTGACACTTCAACACTTTTATTCACACTCATTTCTATCTTGAAGAGTCATAACACCGATTTTGGGATTTACAGCTTGAAAATGGTCAAATCCTTGTAAATGAAAGCATTGATTCTTCATATTCACATCGATAGGTGTTGTTTCAGCCTCCATATGTGTCTTCTTGCTACAACTCCAAAATTCACAATTAGAATCTTCTATGAATTTCAAAGAACTAACAGAACTGTAGGATAAGCTATAATTCTTGTTTCTTACATTGACTTTCTTCTCCACCTTGGTAGCATACTTATACTACTTTGACACTTCAACACTTCTATTCACACTCAATTCTATCTTGAAGAGTCATAACACTGATTTTGGGATTTACAGCTTTAAAATGGTCAAATCCTTGTAAATAAAAGCATTGATTCTTCATATTCACATCGATAGGTGTTGTTTCAGCCTCTATATGTGATTTCTTGCTACAACTCCAAAATTCACCATTACAATCTCCTATGAGATTCAATGAAGTAATAGAACTGTAGGATAAGCTATAATACTTGTGTCTTACTTTCACTCGCTTCTCCACCTTGGTAACACGCTTAGACTACTTTTGACACTTCAACACTTCTATTCACTCTCATTTATATCTTGAAAAGTCATAACTCCGTTTTTGGGATTTGCAGCTTGAAAATGGTCAAATCCTTGTAAATGAAAGCATTGCTTCTTCATTTTCAAATGAGTAGGTGTTGTTTAAGCCTCAAAAATTCACCTTTAGAATCTCCTATTAGATTGAAAGAACTAACAGAACTGTGGGATAAGCTATAATACTTATTTCTTACTTTGACTTGCTTCTCTACCTTGGTAGCATGCTTATACTACTTTTGACACTTCATCACTTATATTCACTCTCATTTCTATTTTGAAGAGTTATATCTCCGCTTTTGGGATTTACAGCTTGAAAATGCTCAAATCCTTGTAAATGAAGTCATTGATTCGTCATATTCACATCAGAAGGTTTTGTTTCAGCCTCAATATGTGTCTTCTTTCTACAACTCTAAACTTCACCATTAGGATCTCCTATGAGATTTAAAGAACTAACAGAACAGAGGGATGGGCTATAATACTTGTTTCTTACTTTGCCTTGCTTCTCCACCTTGGTAGCACGCTTATACTACTTTTGACACTACATCACTTATATTCACTCTCATTTCTATTTTGAAGAGTCATAACTCCACTTTTGGGATTTACAGCTTGAAAATGGTCAAATCCTTGTAAATGAAAGCATTTATTCATCATATTCACATCAATAGGCCTCCATATGTGTCTTCTTGCTACAACTCCAAATTTCACCATTAGAACCTCCTATGAGATTCAAAGAGCTAATAGAACCTTGGGATAAGCTATAATACTTGTGTCTTAGTTTCACTCGCTTCTCCACCTTGGTAGCATGCTTAAACTACTTTTGACACTTCATCACTTATATTCACTCTCATTTCTATTTTGAAGAGTTATATCTCTGCTTTTGGGATTTACAGCTTGAAAAAGGTCAAATCCTTGTAAATGAAAGCATTGATTCTTCATTTTCACATCAATAGGTGTTGTTTAAGACTCCATATGTGTCTTCTTGCTACAACTCCATAATTCACCATTAGAATCTCCTATGAGATTCAAAGAACTAATATAACCTTGGGTTAAGCTATAATACTTGTGTCTTACTTTCACTCGCTTCTCCACCTTGGTAACATGCTTAAACTACTTTTGATACTTCAACACTTCTATTTACACTCAATTCTGTCTTGAAGAGTCATAACACCAATTTTGAGATTTACAGCTTGAAAATGGTCAAATCCTTGGAAATGAAAGCTTTGATTCTTCATATTCTCATCCAAAGGTGTTGTTTCAGCCTCCATATGTGTCTTCTTGCTACTACTCTAACATTCACCGTTAGAATCTTCATTGAAATTCAAATAACTAACAGAACTGTGGGATAAGCTATATTGCTTGTTTCTTACTTTGACTTGCTTCTCCACCTTGGTAGCATACTTATACTACTTTTGACACTTCAACACTTCTATTCACACTCATTTCTATCTTGAAGAGACATAACACCAATTTTGGGATTTACCGCTTGAAAATGGTCAAATCCTTGTAAATGAAAGCATTGATTCTTCATATTAACATCGATAGGTGTTGTTTCAGCCTCCATATGTGATTTCTTGCTACAACTCCAAAATTCACCATTAGAATCTCCTATGAGATTCAAAGAACTAACAGAACTGTGGGATAAGCTATAATACTTGTTCTCCACCTTAGTAGCATGCTTACATTATTTTTGACACTTAAACACTTTTATTCACTCTCATTTCTATCTTGAATAGTCATAACACCGATTTTGGGATTTACAGCTTGAAAATGGTCAAATCCTTGTAAATGAAAGCATTGATTTTTCATACTCACATCAATAGGTGTTGTTTCAGCCTCCATATGTGTCTTTTTGCTACAAGTCGAAAATTCACCATTAGAATCTCAGATGAGATTCAAAGAACTAACAGAACTGTGGGATAAGGTATAATACTTGTGTCTTACTTTCACTCGCTTCTCTACCTTGGTAACAAAAACTACTTTTGACACTTCAACACTTCTATTCACACTCTTTTCTATCTTGAAGAGTCATAACTTTGATTTTGGGATTTACAGCTTGAAAATGGTCAAATCCTTGTAAATGAAAGCATTGATTCGTCATATTCACATCATGAGGTTTTGTTTCAGCCTCCATATGTGTCTTCTAGCTACAACTCCAAAATTCACCATTAGAATCTCCTATGAGATTGAAAGAACTAACAGAACTGTGGGATAAGCTATAATACTTGTTTCTTACATTCACTTGTTTCTCCACCTTGGTAGCATGCTTAAACTACTTTTGACACTTCAACACTTCTATTCACACTCATTTCTATCTTGAAGAGTCATAACACCGATTTTGGGATTTACAGCTTGAAAATGGTCAAATCCTTGTAAATGAAAGCATTGATTCTTCATATTCACATCGATAGGTGTTGTTTCGGCCTCCATATGTGTCTTCTTGCTACTACTCCAAAATTCACCATTAGAATCTTCTATGAAATTCAAAGAACTAACAGGACTGTAGGATAAGTTATAATACTTGTTTCTTACATTGACATTCTTCTCCACCTTGGTAGCATACTTATACTACTTTTGACACTTCAACACTTCTATTCACACTCATTTCTATCTTGAAGAGTCATATCACCGATTTTGGGATTTACAGCTTGAAAATGGTCAAATCCTTGTAAATAAAAGCATTGATTCTTAATATTCACATCGATAGTTGTTGTTTCAGCCACCATATGTGTCTTCTTGCTACAACTCCATAATTCACCATTAGAATCTCCTATGAGATTCAAAGAACTAATATAACCTTGGGATAAGGTATAATACTTGTGTCTTACTTTCACTCGCTTCTACACCTTGGTAACACGCTTAAACTAGTTTTGACACTTCAACACTTCTATTCACTCTCATTTCAATCTTGAAATGTCATAACTCCGTTTTTGGGATTTGCAGCTTGAAAATGGTCAAATCCTTGTAAATGAAAGCATTGCTTCTTCATTTTCAAATGAATAGGTGTTGTTTAAGCCTCCATTTGTGTCTTCTCACTACAAGTCCAAAATTTACCATTAGAATCTCCTTTGAGAATGAAAGAACTAACAGAACTGTGGGATAAGCTATAATACTTGTTTCTTACAATGACTTGTTTCTCCACCTTGGTAGCATGCTTATACTACGTTTAACACTTCATCACTTATATTCACTCTCATTTCTATTTTGAAGAGTTATATCTCCGCTTTTGGGATTTACAGCTTGATAATCGTCAAATCCTTGTAAAGGAAAGCAGTGGTTTGGCATATTCGCGTCAGTAGCTTTTGTTTCAGCCTCCATATGTGTCTTCTTGCTACAACTCTAAACTTCACCATTAGGATCTCCTATGAGATTTAAAGAACTAACAGAACTGAGGGATGAGCTATAATACTTGTTTCTTACTTTGCCTTGCTTCTCCACCTTGGTAGCACGCTTATACTACTTTTGACACTTCATCACTTATATTCACTCTCATTTCTATTTTGAAGAGTCATAACTCCACTTTTGGGATTTACAGCTTGAAAATGGTCAAATCCTTGTAAATGAAAGCATTGATTCATCATATTCACATCATGGGTGTTGTTTCACCCTCCACATGTGTCTTCTTGCTAAAACTCCAAATTTCACCATTAGAATCTCCTATGAGATTCAAAGAACTAATAGAACCTTGGGATAAGCTATAATACTTGTGTCTTACTTTCACTCGCTTCTCCACCTTGGTAGCATGCTTAAACTACTTTTGACACCTCAACACTTCTATTCAGTCTCATTTCTATCTTGAAAAGTCATAACTCTGTTTTTGGGATTTACAGCATGAAAAAGGTCAAATCCTTGTAAATGAAAGCATTGATTCTTCATTTTCACATCAATAGGTGTTGTTTAAGACTCCATATGTGTCTTCTTGCTACAACTCCATAATTCACCATTAGAATCTCCTATGAGATTCAAAGAACTAATATAACCTTGGGATAAGCTATAATACTTGTGTCTTACTTTCACTCGCTTCTCCACCTTGGTAACATGCTTAAACTACTTTTGACACTTCAACACTTCTATTCACACTCATTTCTATCTTGAAGAGTCATAACACCGATTTTGGGATTTACAGCTTGAAAATGGTCAAATTCTGTAAATGAAAGCATTGATTCTTCATATTCACATCGATAGGTGTTGTTTCGGCCTCCACATGTGTCTTCTTGCTATTACTCCAAAATTTACCATTAGAATCTTCTATGAAATTCAAAGAACTAACTGAACTGTAGGATAAGCTATAATACTTGTTTCTTACATTGACATTCTTCTCCACCTTGGTAGCATACTTATACTACTTTTGACACTTCAACACTTCTATTCACACTCATTTCTATCTTGAAGAGACATAACACCAATTTTGGGATTTACCGCTTGAAAATGGTCAAATCCTTGTAAATGAAAGCATTGATTCTTCATATTAACATCGATAGGTGTTGTTTCAGCCTCCATATGTGATTTCTTGCTACAACTCCAAAATTCACCATTAGAATCTCCTATGAGATTCAATGAACTAATAGAACCTTGGGATAACCTATAATACTTGTGTGTTACTTTGACTCGCTTCTCCACCTTGGTAACCCGCTTAAACTACTTTTGACACTTCAACACTTCTATTCACACTCATTTCTATCTTGAAGAGTCATAACAACGATTTTGGGATTTACAGCTTGAAAATGGTCAAATTCTGTAAATGAAAGCATTGATTCTTCATTTTCACATCAATAGGTGTTGTTTAAGACTCCATATGTGTCTTCTTGCTACTACTCCAAAATTCACCATTAGAATCTTCTATGAAATTCAAAGAACTAACAGAACTGTAGGATAAGCTATAATACTTGTTTCTTACATTGAAATTCTTCTCCACCTTGGTAGCATACTTATACTACTTTTAACATTTCAACACTTCTATTCACACTCATTTCTATCTTGAAGAGTCATAACAACGATTTTGGGATTTACAGCTTGAAAATGGTCAAATCCTTGTAAATGAAAGCATTGATTCTTCATATTCACATCGATAGGTGTTGTTTCAGCCTCCATATGTGTCTTCTTGCTACTACTCCAAAATTCACCATTAGAATCTTCTATGAAGTTCAAAGAACTAATAGAACCTTGGGATAAGCTATAATACTTGTTTCTTACATTGATTTTCTTCAACACCTTGGTAGCATACTTATACTACTTTTGACACTTCAACACTTCTATTCACACTCATTTCTATCTTGAAGAGTCATAACACCGATTTTGGGATTTACCGCTTGAAAATGGTCAAATCCTTGTAAATGAAAGCATTGATTCTTCATATTCACATCGATAAGTGTTGTTTCAGCCTCCATATGTGATTTCTTGCTACAACTCCAAAATTCACCATTAGAATCTCCTATGAGATTCAATGAACTAATAGAACCTTGGGATAAGCTATAATACTTGTGTGTTACTTTGACTCGCTTCTCCACCTTGGTAACCCGCTTAAACTACTTTTGACACTTCAACACTTCTATTCACTCTCATTTCTATCTTGAAAAGTCATAACTCCGCTTTTGAGATTTACAGCTTGAAAATGGTCAAATCCTTGTAAATGAAAGCATTGATTTGTCATATTCACATCAGGAGGTTTTGTTTCAGCCTCCATATGTATCTTCTTGCTACAACTCTAAACTTCACCATTAGGATCTCCTATGAGATTTAAAGAACTAACAGAACTGAGGGATGAGCTATAATACTTGTTTCTTACTTTGCCTTGCTTCTCCACCTTGGTAGCATGCTTATACTACTTTTTACACTTCATCACTTATATTCACCCTCATTTCTATTTTGAAGAGTCATAACTTCACTTTTGGGAGTTACAGCCTGAAATTGGTCAAATCCTTGTAAATGAAAGCATTGATTCATCATATTCACATCATAGGTGTTGTTTCAGCCTCCATATGTGTCTTCTTGCTACAACTCTAAATTTCACCATTAGAATCTCGTATGAGATTCAAAGAACTAATAGAACCTTGGGATAAGATATAATACTTGTGTCTTACTTTCACTCGCTTCTCCACCTTGGTAGCATGCTTAAACTACTTTTGACTCCTCAACACTTCTATTCAGTCTCATTTCTATCTTGAAAAGTCATTACTCTGTTTTTGGGATTTACAGCATGAAAAAGGTCAAATCCTTGAAAATGAAAGCATTGATTCTTCATTTTCTCATCAATAGGTATTGTTTAAGACTCCATATGTGTCTTCTTGCTACAACTCGATAATTCACCATTAGAATCTCCTATGAGATTCAAAGAACTAATATAACCTTGGGATAAGCTATAATACTTGTGTCTTACTTTCACTCGCTTCTCCACCTTGGTAGCGTGCTTATACTACGTTTAACACTTCATCACTTCTATTCACTCTCATTTCTATCTTGAAAAGTCATAACTCCGCTTTTGAGATTTAGAGCTTGAAAATGCTCAAATCCTTGTAAATGAAAGTATTGAGTCGTCATATTCACATCAGGAGGTTTTGTTTCAGCCTCCATATGTGTCTTCTTGCTACAACTCTAAACTTCACCATTAGGATCTCCTATGAGATTTAAAGAACTAACAGAACTGAGAGATGAGCTATAATACTTGTTTCTTACTTTGCCTTGCTTCTCCACCTTGGTAGCACGCTTATACTACTTTTGACACTTCATCTCATATATTCACCCTCATTTCTATTTTGAAGGGTCATAACTCCACTTTTGGGATTTACAGCTTGAAAATGGTCAAATCCTTGTAAATGAAAGCATTGCTTCTTCATATTCACATCGATAGGTGTTGTTTCAGCCTCCATATCTGATTTCTTGCTACAACTCCAAAATTCACCATTAGAATCTCCTATGAGATTCAATGAACTAATAGAACCTTGGGATAACCTATAATACTTGTGTGTTACTTTCACTCACTTCTCCACCTTGGTAACACGCTTAAACTACTTTGACACTTCAACACTTCTATTCACTCTCATTTCTATCTTGAAAAGTCATAACTCCGCTTTTGAGATTTAGAGCTTGAAAATGCTCAAATCCTTGTAAATGAAAGCATTGAGTCATCATATTCACATCAGGAGGTTTTGTTTCAGCCTCCATATGTGTCTTCTTGCTACAACTCTAAACTTCACCATTAGGATCTCCTATGAGATTTAAAGAACTAACAGAACTGAGAGATGAGCTATAATACTTGTTTCTTACTTTGCCTTGCTTCTCCACCTTGGTAGCACGCTTATACTACTTTTGACACTTCATCACATATATTCACCCTCATTTCTATTTTGAAGGGTCATAACTCCACTTTTGGGATTTACAGCTTGAAAATGGTCAAATCCTTGTAAATGAAAGCATTGATTCTTCATATTCACATCGATAGATGTTGTTTCAGCCTCCTTATGTGATTTCTTGCTACAACTCCAAAATTCACCATTAGAATCTCCTATGAGATTCAATGAACTAATCGAACCTTGGGATAAGCTATAATACTTGTGTCTTACTTTCAATCGCTTCTCCACCTTGGTAACACGGTTAAACTACTTTTGACACTTCAACACTTCTATTCACTCTCATTTCTATCTTGAAAAGTCATAACTCCGTTTTTGGGATTTGCAGCTTAAAAATGGTCAAATCCTTGTAAATGAAAGCATTGCTTCTTCATTTTCAAATGAATAGGTGTTGTTTAAGCCTCCATTTGTGTCTTCTTGCTACAACTCAAAAATTCACCTTTAGAATCTCCTATGAGATTGAAAGAACTAACAGAACTGTGGGATAAGCTATAATACTTGTTTCTTACATTGACTTGTTTCTCCACCTTGGTAGCATGCTTATACTACGTTTAACAATTCATCACTTATATTCACTCTCATTTCTATTTTGAAGAGTTATATCTCCGCTTTTGGGATTTACAGCTTGAAAATGGTCAAATCCTTGTAAATGAAAGCATTGATTCGTCATATTCACATCAGGAGGTTTTGTTTCAGCCTCCATATGTGTCTTCTTGCTACAACTCCATAATTCACCATTAGAATCTCCTATGACATTCAAAGAAGTAATAGAACCTTGGGATAAACTATAATGTTTGTTTCTTACTTTGACTTCTTCTCCCCCTTAATAGCATGCTTATACTACTTTTGACACTTCATCACTTATATTCACTCTCATTTCTATTTTGAAGAGTCATAACTCCACTTTTGGGATTTACAGCTTGAAAATGGTCAAATCCATGTAAATGGAAGCATTGATTCATCATATTCACATCAATAGGTGTTGTTTCAGCCTCCATATGTGTCTTCTTGCTACAACTCCAAATTTCACCATTAGAATCTCCTATGAGATTCAAAGAACTAATAGAACCTTGGGATAAGCTATAATACTTGTGTCTTACTTTCACTCGCTTCTCCACCTTGGTAGCATGCTTAAACTACTTTTGACACTTCAACACTTCTATTCAGTCTCATTTCTATCTTGAAAAGTCATAACTCTGTTTTTGGGATTTACAGCTTGAAAATGGTCAAATCCTTGTAAATGAAAGCATTGATTCATCATATTCACATCAATAGGTGTTGTTTCAGCCTCCATATGTGTCTTCTTGCTACAACTCCAAATTTCACCATTAGAATCTCCTATGAAATTCAAAGAACTAACTGAACTGTAGGATAAGCTATAATACTTGTTTCTTACATTGACATTCTTCTCCACCTTGGTAGCATACTTATACTACTTTTGACACTTCAACACTTCTATTCACACTCATTTCTATCTTGAAGAGTCATAACACCGATTTTGGGATTTATAGCTTGAAAATGGTCAAATCCTTGTAAATGAAAGCATTGATTCTTCATATTCACATCGATAGATGTTGTTTCAGCCTCCTTATGTGATTTCTTGCTACAACTCCAAAATTCACCATTAGAATCTCCTATGAGATTCAATGAACTAATCGAACCTTGGGATAAGCTATAATACTTGTGTCTTACTTTCACTCGCTTCTCCACCTTGGTAACATGCTTAAACTACTTTTGATACTTCAACACTTCTATTTACACTCAATTCTGTCTTGAAGAGTCATAACACCAATTTTGAGATTTACAGCTTGAAAATGGTCAAATTCTGTAAATGAAAGCATTGATTCTTCATATTCACATCGATAGGTGTTGTTTCAGCCTCCATATGTGTCTTCTTGCTACTACTCCAAAATTTACCATTAGAATCTTCTATGAAGTTCAAAGAACTAATAGAACCTTGGGATAAGCTATAATACTTGTGTCTTACTTTCACTCGCTTCTCCACCTTGGTAACATGCTTAGACTACTTTTGACACTTCAACACTTCTATTCACTCTCATTTATATCTTGAAAAGTCATAACTCCGCTTTTGAGATTTAGAGCTTGAAAATGCTCAAATCCTTGTAAATGAAAGCATTGAGTCGTCATATTCACATCAGGAGGTTTTGTTTCAGCCTCCATATGTGTCTTCTTGCTACAACTCTAAACTTCACCATTAGGATCTCCTATGAGATTTAAAGAACTAACAGAACTGAGAGATGAGCTATAATACTTGTTTCTTACTTTGCCTTGCTTCTCCACCTTGGTAGCACGCTTATACTACTTTTGACACTTCATCACATATATTCACCCTCATTTCTATTTTGAAGGGTCATAACTCCACTTTTGGGATTTACAGCTTGAAAATGGTCAAATCCTTGTAAATGAAAGCATTGATTCATCATATTCACATCATAGGTGTTGTTTCAGCCTCCATATGTGATTTCTTGCTACAACTCCAAAATTCACCATTAGAATCTCGTATGAGATTCAATGAACTAATAGAACCTTGGGATAAGCTATAATAATTGTGTCTTACTTTCACTCGCTTCTCCACCATGGTAACACGCTTAAACTACTTTTGACACTTCAACACTTCTATTCACTCTCATTTCTATCTTGAAAAGTCATAATTCCGTTTTTGGGATTTGCAGCTTAAAAATGGTCAAATCCTTGTAAATGAAAGCATTGCTTCTTCATTTTTAAATGAATAGGTGTTGTTTAAGCCTCCGTTTGTGTCTTCTTGCTACAACTCAAAAATTCACCTTTAGAATCTCCTATGAGATTGAAAGAACTAACTGAACTGTGGGATAAGCTATAATACTTGTTTCTTACATTGACTTGTTTCTCCACCTTGGTAGCATGCTTATACTACGTTTAACACTTCATCACTTATATTCACTCTCATTTCTATTTTGAAGAGTTACATCTCCGCTTTTGGGATTTACAGCTTGAAAATGGTCAAATCCTTGTAAATGAAAGCATTGATTCGTCATATTCACATCAGGAGGTTTTGTTTCAGCCTCCATATGTGTCTTCTTGCTACAACTCTAAACTTCACCATTAGGATCTCCTATGAGATTTAAAGAACTAACAGAACTGAGGGATGAGCTATAATACTTGTTTCTTACTTTGCCTTGCTTCTCCACCTTGGTAGCACGCTTATACTACTTTTGACACTTCATCACTTATATTCACTCTCATTTCTATTTTGAAGAGTCATAACTCCACTTTTGGGATTTACAGCTTGAAAATGGTCAAATCCTTGTAAATGAAAGCATTGATTCATCATATTCACATCATAGGTGTTGTTTAAGCCTCCATATGTGTCTTCTTGCTACAACTCCATAATTCACCATTAGAATCTCCTATGAGATTCAATGAACTAATAGAACCTTGGGATAAGCTATAATACTTGTTTCTTACTTTCACTCGCTTCTCCACCTTCGTAGCATGCTTAAACTACTTTTGACACATCAACACTTCTATTCACTCTCATTTCTAAATTGAAAAGTCATAAGTCTGTTTTTGGGATTTACAGCATGAAAAAGGTTAAATCCTTGTAAATGAAAGCATTGATTCTTCATATTCACATCGATAGGTGTTGTTTCAGCCTCCATATGTGTCTTCTTGCTACTACTCCAAAATTCACCATTAGAATCTTCTATGAAATTCAAAGAACTAACAGAACTGTAGGATAAGCTATAATACTTGTTTCTTACATTGACATTCTTCTCCACCTTGGTAGCATACTTATACTACTTTTGACACTTCAACACTTCTATTCACACTCATTTCTATCTTGAAGAGTCATAACACCGATTTTGGGATTTATAGCTTGAAAATGGTCAAATCCTTGTAAATGAAAGCATTGATTCTTCATATTCACATCGATAGATGTTGTTTCAGCCTCCTTATGTGATTTCTTGCTACAACTCCAAAATTCACCATTAGAATCTCCTATGAGATTCAATGAACTAATAGAACCTTGGGATAACCTATAATACTTGTGTGTTACTTTGACTCGCTTCTCCACCTTGGTAACCCGCTTAAACTACTTTTGACACTTCAACACTTCTATTCACACTCATTTCTATGTTGAAGAGTCATAACACCGATTTTGGGATTTACAGCTTGAAAATGGTCAAATCCTTGTAAATGAAAGCATTGATTCTTCATATTCACATCGATAGGTGTTGTTTCAGCCTCCATATCTGATTTCTTGCTACAACTCCAAAATTCACCATTAGAATCTCCTATGAGATTCAATGAACTAATAGAACCTTGGGATAACCTATAATACTTGTGTGTTACTTTCACTCACTTCTCCACCTTGGTAACACGCTTAAACTACTTTTGACACTTCAACACTTCTATTCACTCTCATTTCTATCTTCAAAAGTCATAACTCCGCTTTTGAGATTTAGAGCTTGAAAATGCTCAAATCCTTGTAAATGAAAGCATTGAGTCGTCATATTCACATCAGGAGGTTTTGTTTCAGCCTCCATATGTGTCTTCTTGCTACAACTCTAAACTTCACCATTAGGATCTCCTATGAGATTTAAAGAACTAACAGAACTGAGAGATGAGCTATAATACTTGTTTCTTACTTTGCCTTGCTTCTCCACCTTGGTAGCACGCTTATACTACTTTTGACACTTCATCACATATATTCACCCTCATTTCTATTTTGAAGGGTCATAACTCCACTTTTGGGATTTACAGCTTGAAAATGGTCAAATCCTTGTAAATGAAAGCATTGATTCATCATATTCACATCATAGGTGTTGTTTCAGCCTCCATATGTGATTTCTTGCTACAACTCCAAAATTCACCATTAGAATCTCGTATGAGATTCAATGAACTAATAGAACCTTGGGATAAGCTATAATAATTGTGTCTTACTTTCACTCGCTTCTCCACCATGGTAACACGCTTAATCTACTTTTGACACTTCAACACTTCTATTCACTCTCATTTCTATCTTGAAAAGTCATAACTCCGTTTTTGGGATTTGCAGCTTGAAAATGGTCAAATCCTTGTAAATGAAAGCATTGCTTCTTCATTTTCAAATGAATAGGTGTTGTTTAAGCCTCCATTTGTGTCTTCTTGCTACAACTCCAAAATTCACCATTAGAATCTCCTATGAGATTGAAAGAACTAACAGAACTGTGGGATAAGCTATAATACTTGTTTCTTACATTGACTTGTTTCTCCACCTTGGTAGCATGCTTATACTACGTTTAACACTTCATCACTTATATTCACTCTCATTTCTATTTTGAAGAGTTATATCTCCGCTTTTGGGATTTACAGCTTGAAAATGGTCAAATCCTTGTAAATGAAAGCATTGATTCGTCATATTCACATCAGGAGGTTTTGTTTCAGCCTCCATATGTGTCTTCTTGCTACAACTCTAAACTTCACCATTAGGATCTCCTATGAGATTTAAAGAACTAACAGAACTGAGGGATGAGCTATAATACTTGTTTCTTACTTTGCCTTGCTTCTCCACCTTGGTAGCACGCTTATACTACTTTTGACACTTCATCACTTATATTCACTCTCATTTCTATTTTGAAGAGTCATAACTCCACTTTTGGGATTTACAGCTTGAAAATGGTCAAATCCTTGTAAATGAAAGCATTGATTCATCATATTCACATCATAGGTGTTGTTTCAGCCTCCATATGTGTCTTCTTGCTACAACTCCAAATTTCACCATTAGAATCTCCTATGAGATTCAAAGAACTAATAGAACCTTGGGATAAGCTATAATACTTGTGTCTTACTTTCACTCGCTTCTCCACCTTGGTAGCATGCTTAAACTACTTTTGACACCTCAACACTTCTATTCAGTCTCATTTCTATCTTGAAAAGTCATAACTCTGTTTTTGGGATTTACAGCATGAAAAAGGTCAAATTCTGTAAATGAAAGCATTGATTCTTCATATTCACATCGAGAGGTGTTGTTTCAGCCTCCATATGTGTCTTCTTGCTACTACTCTAACATTCACCGTTAGAATCTTCTATGAAATTCAAAGAACTAACAGAACTGTAGGATAAGCTATAATACTTGTTTCTTACATTGATTTTCTTCACCACCTTGGTAGCATACTTATACTACTTTTGACACTTCAACACTTCTATTCACACTCATTTCTATCTTGAAGAGACATAACACCAATTTTGGGATTTACTGCTTGAAAATGGTCAAATCCTTGTAAATGAAAGCATTGATTCTTCATATTAACATCGATAGGTGTTGTTTCAGCCTCCATATGTGATTTCTTGCTACAACTCCAAAATTCACCATTAGAATCTCCTATGAGATTCAATGAACTAATAGAACCTTGGGATAACCTATAATACTTGTGTGTTACTTTGACTCGCTTCTCCACCTTGGTAACCCGCTTAAACTACTTTTGACACTTCAACACTTCTATTCACACTCATTTCTATCTTGAAGAGTCATAACAACGATTTTGGGATTTACAGCTTGAAAATGGTCAAATTCTGTAAATGAAAGCATTGATTCTTCATATTCACATCGATAGGTGTTGTTTCAGCCTCCATATGTGTCTTCTTGCTACTACTCTAACATTCACCGTTAGAATCTTCTATGAAATTCAAAGAACTAACAGAACTGTAGGATAAGCTATAATACTTGTTTCTTACATTGAAATTCTTCTCCACCTTGGTAGCATACTTATATTACTTTTGACACTTCAACACTTATATTCACACTCATTTCTATCTTGAAGAGTCATAACAACGATTTTGGGATTTACAGCTTGAAAATGGTCAAATTCTGTAAATGAAAGCATTGATTCTTCATATTCACATCGATAGGTGTTGTTTCAGCCTCCATATGTGTCTTCTTGCTACTACTCTAACATTCACCGTTAGAATCTTCTATAAAATTCAAAGAACTAACAGAACTGTAGGATAAGCTATAATACTTGTTTCTTACATTGATTTTCTTCACCACCTTGGTAGCATACTTATACTACTTTTGACACTTCAACACTTCTATTCACACTCATTTCTATCTTGAAGAGTCATAACACCGATTTTGGGATTTACCGCTTGAAAATGGTCAAATCCTTGTAAATGAAAGCATTGATTCTTCATATTCACATCGATAGGTGTTGTTTCAGCCTCCATATGTGATTTCTTGCTACAACTCCAAAATTCAACATTAGAATCTCCTATGAGATTCAATGAACTAATAGAACCTTGGGATAAGCTATAATACTTGTGTGTTACTTTGACTCGCTTCTCCACCTTGGTAACCCGCTTAAACTACTTTTGACACTTCAACACTT